>JAGFPH010001367.1:152222-210014 GCA_018207615.1 Philaenus spumarius
AAACACTGAATCTCACAACTAATAACTCAAACGCGTTTCAACTACAAAGTCGCCATCTTTCGTGATGAACGAGCTACAACAATCAAACGTTAACTATTGCTATTTATAGTAATTATAACTATTTTTAGTAGTTATAGTTTTATTATTGCTCGTTCATAACTGAAGAAGGCGACGTTGTCTTTGAAACGCGTTTGAATTAATAAATGTTGTGAGATTCTGCGTTCAAGTTTTATTCTATCCATAAAACTTCTTACAAGTCAAGCTCAATATTTACTTCCATAACATTTATTTAAAAGGAAGTTATTTTGGTACTTAAATCACATTAAAAATGTTTTTAAATCTAAAATCTTTCTATTGTGATAACCTTTTTTTTAAATCGAAACTAATTTAATTTTACTCGCTGGAATTGATGCATAGTTGTCTAGCGGGTATGCAAGCAAAAAAAAAAAAACAAAAAACAAAAACAAAATATGATACAAATAAGAATAAAACTATTTTGTTCGTATATCAGGCCTACCTTTATTTATATATCATTACTAGTTTTATCAGTATAATTTTTAGCAATTAACAAAAAAATAAAAAAATTTTGTATTCGGGTTTATTTATAAAATAAAATTTATTTGAAGCATTACGAGCGTACTTAATAATAAAACAGCTGATTTCATCATTTGTAATACGCAAACAAAACCTAGCGTAGGTTATACTTTGCGGTTATGTTTACAACTTCAATCAATAATATAGCCTATAATATTGATAACTTCTAAATCATTTGATCTATCAATATGAAATAAAAGGCAATTAAAAGATAATGTTTTTATATTTCTTTAAATATATATATAATAATATACCTAAACACAAATTGTAAAAAAATATTCCTACAGTTTTATAGTCCTATAATTGTACACATTTATCGAGTTAAAAATCCCCGTCTGCATAGTACCTAGGCCTAGATAAAGTGTGTTGTTTAAATAGTATTTTGTATAAATGAAGTATTTCTGATGTGTATCTAATTAATTCGACTGTGATTTACTAATTACCATAATAATATTAACAATTAATTAACACTTATTGTTTTTACTCAGTAGTTTAATACAACAATTCCCAAAAGGACCCAAATCATAATTTACTGCCAGTGTGTTTATATCATAATACAGGGTATTTACAAACTCCCTGGAAAAATTTGGTGTATTTGTTCCTTAGGTCAAGACAATCAAAAAACGCCATATACATATGGGTCTGAAATGCCTAGTTTTCTATCTGTCCGTCTGTTTGTGTTTTTTACAAATTATTTTATAACTTGAGTACTATGTTAGATAGAAACTTCAAATTTGGCATGAACGTGTACCTTGATAGGCCAAACAAGTGTATAACGTTCGTTACGATATCTTAAACAAATTCAAGATGGCGGCCATTTAAAATATTTGATGTTAATTTTACGAAAACCGTAATTTGTATAAAAAAATGTTACCAGTAATAAAAAATTTAGAATTTTAAGACGAACAAAATCATACTTTATTTGCTACAATCGGATAATAAATAACTGAGTAATGAGACATTTACTGAAATAAATATCATACAAAATGTGCACTAAACAACAATTTACCGTGTGCAGTTGTTACATAATTAGGTAAAATAGTACTCAAGTTATAAAATAATTTGTAAAAAACACAAACAGACGGATAGACAGAAAACTAGGCATTTCAGACTTATATTTATACGACGTTTTTTGATTGTCTTGACCTAAGGAACAAGTACACAAAAATTTTCCAGGGAGTTTGTAAACATCTTGTATATGGACTTATACTTTGTATAGTTTTAGGATATTGTAACCAATATAAAATGAGTATTATTTTAGAATGTTTGACCTTTCACCAAAAATGGCGAAATAATATTTACGATGTAAACGCATTATTCAGGTTAATATATTAATAACTTATAGTATACACCTTAGTTCTATGAAAGCAGGCTGATTCATTTATTTAACCTGCTTATAATAAAGTGTAGTCAGTTTGATAGAGAATGTTTTGCTAGCATTGCTACTTATTATGTTTTAGGCTAAAATTTACTAAATTGTATGCAATATAAATTTGTAGGCCTACGTAAATTATTTTCTTTTAATTATAAGTGTTGTCTATATGTAAGTAGTTAACACATTCAATTAGTTTGGTTAACGTTTTCTGCGTTACTATAAAGTAAGTTTTCAGTTTCTCTTAGTCTAATGCAAAATCAAATAGTGATGTCTGTTGCGTTCTGTAGATACAATAGAACCAATTAATTATACTTTCACAGATTGTGAAAAGAATTAAATTTTTTAAATAATAATTTTACTGTACCTCAAAACTCTAACATCAAAACTGTTAGGTCACTGGTGTCTTTAACGTTCTTCTCCTGATTCTTTAATCTCATGTATTTGTATCAGTTATTAAATATGTTTAAGCGGAGTATTTTTGTTTGGACGTTTGCCATAATTTTTTTATAAAGATAATAATACACCACGATTCGATAGTAAATTGCGCTATAACTAGAGCCCGTGCTAGAACACTTAAAGAGTGGGGGGAGTTGTTTACTTTAACTTTCACACACTTCAGGTTAGCAGTCGTGTTATTTTTCTGAGAAGGCAGTCTTGTTGTCTCTGTCATTCTTTATGTCTGGTGTCTATTGTTTCTCTCGTTCAGTTTGTATTTAGCATGTAATTTTCTTGATACCTTAGGTCCAGTATTCTAGTTCTGGGTTCCTTCTTATCCTTAACTTAAGTTGTATTTTTACTTTAGACATCTAGCATAGACCTAGTCCTCAAAGTGTATGCTTTCAATTTAGTTTATTTAAGTGTGTATTTTAGTTTTTCACTTGATAATGATATTTTATTTATACTCTAGTGTTGTCGTGTATTTTTAGCGAAATTCCACAAGAAAGATGAGCTATTGCAGTGATCCTTATGGTGAGAAATAAGGTCGTGAGTGGTCAATGAGCACCAATCATGGTATCCGGAACAAGTTTTGGGAAGTCATTAAAAAATTTACATCTATAGATTTATTTAAGAGTTCGCACTCTAAAATTGCATTTTAACTCCAATTTGATCCAAATTTAGTACTCAAGCCGCTCGGACGAGTTCGTTAGCCAAAAAATCCTACGACGGAAGAAAGATTGTTCGTATTATAATATCACTAATTTTTAATTTTATATAAACAAGTTAATATAGGAGATTATATCGATTATTCTGCACATTTCGCTTTTTTACAAGATGAGTAGAACGAAGCAAAGTGTGAGCTGGGCTGGAGGCTGTGGTGCAAACAAATTTCGTACACGTAGGCAACTATTCAGCACTTTTGTGAGTAGAACCATTTCCCAAATAGTTAGTTAAGAACTAGAACTTAATTTTGTATACATGATTGTTTGCCTCCTAAACTGTAATTAGTATTAAGCTAGGTTACATACCTTACGTACCGTCAACAGTTCTGTCCTTTAATTAGCGACGACCAGTTTCGGAAGGTTACTCTATGCTTCCATTGTCAAGTCATAAGAAACACATTAATGTTGGACATGTGTTGTTTTATTTAATGTTAGGTGTGCTTTTTGTAATTTGTGTTTCGTGTTTCTTGTGACTTGACAATGGAAGCATAGAGTAAGGTTCCGAAACCGGTCGTCGCTAATTAAAGGACAGAACGGTTGACGGTACGTAAAGTATGTAATACCTTAGTATAATTTTTTTTAATTCGCTACCAGATCGAATTATTTTCATTATAAACTAGGGGCTCTGCCCCTGGACGCTCCGCGTCCCAACCCCGCCTCGGCCTTCGGCCTCAAATGGCTGCTTCGCTTCGCTCGCAGTTGGAAAATTTTACCTAATCTAAAAAAAACTGGTAGTTGTAAAGAATTATAATAAAACCTGATTCTAATAATTAGCCCAATTGGTGTTTTGGTTCATTGTAGGCCCACCCTAAAATTATGTTCAGTTTTTGATCCAAATTAGCTGTTTTATATATAATAGGTTTGTAACAACCAATGTTTGAATTGAATTAAAATATAGTTAGCATTTTTCGTTGATTTTTGTTTGTGTTTGTTTTTAGTTTGTCAATGTAACCTCAAAAAGGTAATACTCTTCAAATTTTTTAAGTAATGTTGCAATGGTAATGAAAGTAAACAAACATGATGTGTTGCTAAGTTTTTTATACGAACAGCTGTTTTTGTGCCCCTGATAAAATCAGCTGTTTTTGATAAAATCAATAGAAATCTTTCTTCCATAAGATTAACATTGAAACTTTGAGGGCCACTGGGGCGTAGCCCTAATATCCTAGGACTTTGGTAAATGGCCTAAAACCTTCCCAGGGTTAACCTGTGTTACTATGCAAAATTTAAAAGCAATCGGATGAATGTTATACGAACGCAAAGTGGACAAAGAACCAAAAAAACCCCCCATAAGGAATACACAGCAGAAATTTGCATTTGATTATAACGTTTGTAAGGCGAAAGATACATGATTTGTAATGCTTGATGACATATCTGTGAATGATTACCTGCAATTTAAAAAAAAAAATAAGGAAATCGGCCGGATAGAATGGCCGTACTGACTGCCACAAGTTTTCATAAATTCTTTTAATATATAGATTGTGGCATATGTCCGAACACAAAATTGTTAAATTATGATCAATCAATCGTTAGAAACCAATTTTAAAACCATAGTAGTAGGTTAGTATGTATGAGTGTAAAACAACTTATTTTAAAACACAATTTACCCCACTTAGGTAAAATATACGCTTAACTTATTTGTTGATTATTCATTTCATGATTTCGCTTGATAATTATATATATTATTTAAATATTCAATTCCAAACTAAAATAATAAGTCGTACGTTTACCAAAGAATATATTTTTTATTAGTAAGTTAAATAGTTCATAACTAATATGATACAACTTGTTCACAACTTTACGCCTGTAAGTTTGCCTCTGGTAACTTGACACTTAATATGATAAGATCGGTCCTGTACTTGGCTACTTAATGGACAAACTTTAATGAGCGGTCTGAAGTAGAAACTTGAGCAAGACATTTTGACAAACCGAGGCAAGGGCCGCTTTGTTGGCAAGTTGATCGCTACTCCAGAAACAATATGTTAGAGAACTGAAAGCCTTTATATCTTAGGATACAGACCTTAGACTGTCAAGTATAAATTCCAAATGCTTATAACTAGTACGTGAAGGACTAAGTTTTGTTTTCAATATCTAAATCTGATTGAAATGTTTTCAGAATTAATAAAATCATTTACTAAAATTAAATGTAAGAACTATATAACAAATAAGTACTGTGACGAATATTTTTAAATTTTAAATGTGTGTATTTTCAAACTTTATGTTCCGAATGAACAGTCATCTCATTCAAACCATGGATGGCTAGCTTAGTCCATAATAACCAATGGTTAGTATTATGTACAAAATAAACTTTTTATTATGTTGATGAGAGGTGCCGGATTTATTTGACGTGGAAGACTATATTCTCTCTGGAATAACTAAGAAAATTGTTTTAACTTTACGAATATATTTAGACATTAACTACTGTGGCCCGGGAATGCTTCGCTATTCCTTGATTATTATGTATCTAATATATATCTATCTATACATAATTAATTTGCTAGGGGTTATTTTGTGAGTAGAACTCCTCCTAGAGTTTTTGACCGATTTTGATGTTTTTGGTGTCATTTTACAGAGCTCACTCTGAAGTTGTGCTTCCCTTAAAATGAGCTCAATGTATGTTAAGGGCTTCGCCCCAGTGGCCCTCAAAGTTGCCATGTTAATCTTATGGAAGGTCAATCTTAAGGAAGAAGAAGAAAGATTTCTTTTGATTTTATCAGGGGCACAAAAAACAGCTGTTCGTATGAAAAGCTTAAAACAGCTGATTTTGATCAACAGTTGATTTTGATCAACAACTGATTTGGATCAAAAACTGAATATAATTTTAGGTTAGGTAAATCAAGCAATAGCGAAGCATTGCCCGGTCCACTAGTTTAGATTAAAATTACGAACAAAATTCAGCGAATGCCTCGTAAAATTTATTTTGAAGTACATTGTGGTTAATATAAGATTGTTATGATCAGGGTAGGTGGCAGAGCTTGTATTTATATTGGTATCTCAATTTAATGCTATTTATCCTATATGGGTATCTATCCTTTATTAATTATTTAATTTTAACAGTAGTTATACCATTTCCTCACTTTGACTAAAGTAATCGAATTACAAATGGTTTTTATATCACTTAAGAAATATATAGACAATGTTAGCTTTATAGCTTGTAGAAAGTTAGTTCAATTTATATTTATTGTATAGGATAGCCCATTTTAATATATTTTAAACATTTTTTTTTTTTTTTTTTTTAATGAGTAGAGTAGTTTTTGAACACATATACAAATCTTTATATATAAAAGCGAAATACCACTCACTCACTCACTGATTCACTCATCACGATTTCTCAAAAACTACGGAACAGATTGGAATTAAATTTGGTATGTAGCTTCCTCTAGGGCCATAGGCGCTCGCTAAGAAAGGGTTTAAAAAAATTCGAAACTTTAGGGAGGGGTTTGGGGGGATAAAAGTTATTAATTCAAGATTTCTGCAAAACTACTGAACGGATTGGAATGAAATTTGGTATGTAGCTTCCTCTAGGGACATAGGTGCTCACTAAGAAAGGGTATGAAAAATTTCGAAATTTTAGGAGGGGTTTGGGGGGATCAAAGTTACTAAAATCATAATTTCAGATCTTTTATTATTATGACAATAGTGCTTTTATTATTTAAGATCTATATATATAAAAGCCAAATACCACTCACTGACTGAACACTTAAAAAGAATACAATTACGTTAAAAAGACTGAAAATACCAACCACCACGGGCAACGCCGTACGGGTCAGCTAGTTAAGTATATATATTATTATTTAATTTTAATGGTAGTTATCCATTTCAACCCTTAAATTTGATAACCAATATTGTAAATATATTTTTATATCATTTAAAAATAGTACTACACCATTTTAGCTTTACAGCTTGAAGAAAGTTAGTTAAATTTATATTTATTTTAAAGTTTTAGCAAAAAAAATTTAACGTCCTAGATTGCAATAATAATTGTAATTTGTAAACACTCCTAGCATTAATATGGATAAACTATGAAATATTTTTAAGGACATCCGTTGAAAAGTTTTCGAGTCATAAAGAATAAAGAAACAAAGAAGCAAACATTTGTATACATTTTTATTGATGTTGCCTGAATGTTTGGTCCGAAAATAAAATGAAATATATATTTTATAATTTTATAATCGTTAATTACGATACTAATTTCCATAAACTAATGCTCCATTTGATTGTAAATTACTGTCAATGTGTGTACTATTTAAGAATGTACAAATATTATGGGTATTTATTGAGACAAATTTTAAATTTAAATTGCACCACGCGTACTTTAAAACTTCAACATATTATCATACCACGCAAATAAACAAGCAAAACATTCTGTAAGACGAAAATAGGTCATGAATACAACAAGGTAACACGAGCTTTGTCCACATTATTTACATCCTATGTTTTATTCATTTTTAAAAAACATACAGTTGTACAGGAAAACTACAGAATTTAATGTTGTTTCATTGTTTTAAATTTATTTCAGATAAATAAATTTGTATATAAACCTTCAGACCAACGTTGGAGACATTTCTTCTTAAACAAAATTATCAACTTTTAGGAGATTTTGTCATTACGTAAATAATATTTATAAAATTTTCTACAGAAGAAGAACATGCGTTTATTTAAAGTGCTAAATAACTATTACTGTGCAAAGGAAATATTCAGAAGAAAGCATTATACATTTTAGTTGAAAATAAAAAATAAAGAACTTGAGTAAAACGTATAAAAGTAATGGGTTATTAAATTTAGTTTCTAAAAATGCAAATTATTTCTTTGAAATAATCTTAGGAAAAACTAACCCATTTTGGATATATGTTTTACCGTCAGTTGTTACTTCCTGAAAATAGTGAATAAACTAATAGTCAGACGCAAAAATGTTATTATTTTGAATAATATGTATAATATTCAGAGTTTTGTTTAGGGCTTGAAAATTATTTTATATTGATGCAGTATTAAGCATAAAATTAAGCTTTGAAAATTCTAATAGTTATGTGAAAACTTATTTTTTGCTATTTTTTAGTTAGAATATAAAAATTGATAAAACGTTTTCGAATTTGTGTTATTCAGAATAAAATTTAATGATTTATCAGTTTCAAATAACCAGCAGTTATTGTATTTACAGATCACTAAAATTGTTAATTAGATTGTAATATTGCTGTTATGAGTCACCATTATAATTTATTAAAATAAAATCAGTTTAAAACCACATTTTTGTTTGTGTATACTATTTATGTATTTTTTTGTATCGTAAATAAATCATGATAAACCTAGTACAATCTTATTGGAAATGTTTGGAAAGTAGTATTAATAATCTATTGAACAAATAAATATTAAATAAAGCAGCTTATTATACTTACAAGCCAAATGATTGTAACTTGCATTAATTGAATGTATTGCTTAACTTTATTGTTTTACACTAAGTTTTTTTTAAGAATAAACAATCCCAGACAAGAAAATAATGTAAATTTTACCTCCAACAAACAATTATATTGAAACAAATACATTTAAAGTAATTCATTATTTGAATCTAACTAATATGTATTGTATATTATAATAAACATTTTTATAATAATTTAAAAGTGACATACCTGACAGTATAAACAGAATAAGTCCAATGCATAATACACAATAGGCATTGTTATTGGCAGGACCCATGCATTCAAAAAAATGGCACACTTTTATAATTGTTTATGGTGGTAACATGTTTATAACTGTAAGACTGGCGGAAGAAAACTAACGATTTTACCGGCGAAAATATTTAAATTTCACACATAATCATATTCAATGGGTACAACGGATTTTAATCATATTTATGTAACGCATTAACAATCAAGGTTAAACTAAAACAAATATAAGTAAACAGTTTTGTAATTGAAGGTAATTTTCTGGGTGTTTACCGAATAACGAGAGAATACGGCGCAGTGACGCTACGACAAGCTTTCGCAATCAACTGACACTGAGCACCCTCACTTGGATACGACAGCTGCGCTCCTGGTGTCGATAATTGAATGTGTTTATTTAAATATGGGTGTCGCTTACACTCGTGACTACCCTTGAACAAACCGCATCTTCTGCTTGTGATGTATATTTGTATTTCAACAGAGCTAAAATAGAGATAGCTTAAGCTTTACTTGGGTTTTAAGTTAGCGGGAGATTATGTGTTTTATTATTATTATTATTATACCAGAAACAAAATTACTATAAAAAAAAGTTACTAGAACTTTGTTCTGTTTATAAATTTAAATGTCTCTCGCAAAAAGTATGTAATTTAAATTTAAAGTAGGACGAACCCTTGTTCTCACTACAAAGAAATTTTATCTAATTATAAAAACATTGTTAGTAAAGTAAAAGGTTTTGAGATATTTAATTTATTTTAATTTAAACTTTCGGCATGTAGAAAATAATACAAAATATTGTTCTGTTTTCTGTGTACTCGTTCGACATGCAATAAATATTACATTATTGTAGTATATCCACCGGACCTCAAGTTTATATGTAACTAGCTGGCCCGATCCGGCTTTGCACGGATAGACAAATCAAAGTTAAATGTATATTAACAAAAAATATATTATATCAATAAATATATTAGGCCTACACTATGTATTTCTTATGGGGATTTTTAAAAACTTTAACCCCTAAACCCCTTTAAAATTTCGATTTTTGTAACCTTTTCTTAGTGAGCACCTATGGCCCTAGAGGAAGCTTCATACCAAATTTCGATCCAATCCGTTCAGTAGTTTTAGAGAAATCGTGATTTAGTAAATTTAACCCCCAAACCCTTCCCCCTAAGATTTCGAATTTTTTTAAACCCTTTCTTATCAGCGCCTATGGCCCTAGAGGAAGCTACATACCAAATTTCATTCCAATACGTTCAGTAGTTTTAGAGAAATCGTGATTTAGTAAATTTTACCCCCCCAAACCCTACCTAAAATTTCGAATTTTTTAAAAATCTTTCTTAGTGAGCACATATGGCCCTAGAGGAAGCTACATATCAAATTTCGTTCCAATCCGTTATGTAGTTTAAACAAAAATCGTGTTCAGTGAGTCAGTGGATTTGGCTTTTATATATATAGATGAAGTTTGTACATAAAGTTTGACTCTAAGAAGACCCCACCTCTTAAATGCTACAGCGTTTTCAAAAACTTTATGGTTTCATCCTTAGGCTGAACAAAACTGTCACTCACTCAGCAGAGGTGGTCAAAAAGAAAAGAATAAACAGCCGCCATTTAGAAAATATTTAAAATAATTTTATAATTTTTGTACAGTAATAAAAGGTTAGGCAACAAATAGGTATACTAAGTTTGATCTCAATATCTTTTTTACTTTCAATAATATTAAGTATTTCAAAAACACACATAGAGACAGACGAAAAAATAAGCACCGTAGACCCATGTTTATATTGTAAAATATGTTTGTCTGGATCCCAGGAACATATCCACGAAAGGGGTCCAGATATTATAAACGGCTGCCATTTGAAAATATTTAAAATAATGTTATATTTTTTCATACAATGATAAAAGGTTAGGCAAAAAATAGGTATCCAAAGTTTGAGGTCAATATCTGTTTTACTTTCAAAAATATTAAGTATTTTTGTAAAAAACACACACAGACAGACGTAAAAATAAGCATCATAGACCCATGTTTATATTGTGAAATATGTTTGTCTTGGTCCCAGGAACATATCCACAAAAGGGGTCCAGAGAGTTTGGGGACACCCTGTATATATATGTGTTCGCACTATAACGGCTGCAGATCGAGGACTTAAGCTTTGCGCGCGGGAATCAGTTACCCGTACTGGACGGGGGGTGGAGAGGGGCGTCTTTTCTACAAACATTGGGTGACTCACCGGGCACAATAACCGGGTAACGCTACGCGGCCAACATCCACTCTATGTTTTATGCACGTGTAGTGGGTGCCTGGTCGTGCGCACAGCTAAAGTCATCGATCTTCCGATTTGGTCCAAACTTTGGTTTTCTAGGTAGCTTGGACTAGTTTGTGAACGAATAAAACAAACAACCGTTTACCGGAAGTAAAAATTTGTTTGAGTTATTTCGTACTAAAATGAAAATTTGCACCTAAAAAAATAATAAAGGACTGCAAATTTCGTTTTTATAATACAACCTTATAGCCTGTCTGGTTTCCTCAAAATCGGTCGAAACGTAAAATTCAATAAACGTTATTTATCAATGATGACAAATATCAGGACGATAAATTGTAAAACTGTGATCAATCAATCGTTAGCAACAAATTTTTAAACCTTGTTAGTAATAGATTAGATTTTTGTTGAAACATCTAAACCACCAAAGAGTTATAGGATTATAAAATTCGCTGTTATACAAATTTAATGCAGTACATGCACAGAAAGACAATATAGTTAAAACGGAATAAAATCAGTCACTCTTAACCAAGCATTTCCTTAAGCACGTAACGTTTTGCCTTTCTCGTAAAAGCCTTTAATTATTGCTCACATCGAATTATTTCAACATCCTACATTCTCAACAAATGGAATGATTAAAAACAAAAACCCAATCCAGAGTCATGCCCACGCAAGCGTGAATAAGTGGTGCTCCCCTGTTATGCTCGCACCATATGGAGGGAGAGGGAGGCACCCTAACTCAAACGGAAGAGTGTAATTGAATCAGTGAGTGGAAGAAGGGTAAAATTCCAAAAAATGCGAAATTAAAACAAGATAGCAGAATTGTTGCAATTTCCATAACGCATCTGTTGAGCGTAAAAAAGACCAAGTTCCTCTACTCTGTAATGGAGTAAGATGGGTTTTAAATCTCGGTTGAGTGGAAGAAGGATAACATTCCTAGACGGGTTTGGAATATTATCCTTCTTCCACTCAATTGTTGGTCGCGCGCGGTTTGAAGCCACTGCGCTCAGAGGAATATTACCCTTTTTTCAGCCAAATAGAATTACATTTGTTTTTAATTCAATTTATTATCGTTTTAGCGCTAGTATCACATAGTAGCATTGAATCCTGGGTAGACAGATGTTTTCTTTTTATTCTCATGTTTTGTCATCGTGTTTGCTGCTTGTTGAGGTTATGTTACACTTCATAATAACACAGTAGACAGTGGTGGCATTGTGGACAGTGAACAGTTTGTGAACAGTTATAATAACAGTGAAGTGTTTTATTTAACTGAATTGTTAATATTAAAATGTCCGATTCGGAGCATGAAGAGCCTAGGCGCAAGATTGGCAAGGTAAATAAACATTTACATACTAAAGAAATGATGAAAATAGCAAGGAGCAAAGGTGAAGAGTTTGTTACTGACAAGGGGAAGCTGGTTGAGGCTAAAACTACTGGCACAGATTGTACTTGTCGGAATCGTTGTATGGCTAATTTTTCAGCAGACGAAAAGAGTGCTATTATAAGTAATTTATATGACGGTAGGCCAAAAAATGAGCGAGATGTTTATTTACAAGGTTTAATAGTGAGGTCTGATGTTGAACGACATAGGCCTAAAAAACCAGACTCAAAACAAGCTGTTTCCTCATTTAAATACTTTGCTATGAAAGGTAATGAAAGAATAATGGTTTGTCGCCAGGCTTACGGAAGCTTACATTCTATTTCAAACAAGGCTATAACTCGTTTGACCCAACTTTTGCAAGCAGGTAAATCGCCAAAAGATGGCCGTGGAATGCATGGCAACAGAGCTAATGTATTGGCTCCTGATATAGTTTTAAAAATACATAACCACATCGACTCATTTCCAAAACATGTGTCCCATTATTCATCTCATCCCATTACTTACCTGGATGCAGAGCTTTCGGTAACGAAAATGTACCAGTTATTTATTGAAAAACATTTTGAGCTATTAGGAACAGTGAAGTATGAGTACTATTTACGTTACTTTAAAGATAACTTTGGATTTAGATTTGGGCGTCCACAGGTAGAT
Organism: Philaenus spumarius; assembly: GCA_018207615.1. Lineage (NCBI taxonomy): Eukaryota > Metazoa > Arthropoda > Insecta > Hemiptera > Aphrophoridae > Philaenus > Philaenus spumarius. The sequence goes on from JAGFPH010001367.1 coordinate 165,290, forward strand.
GTTTGCCCAACCTGTGAAGAATTAAATACCAAAATAAAGTCACCAACCTTGAATGAAACAGCGAAACGTGTGGCCGTTGCTGAGCTGTTAGTCCATAAGCGACGTGCACGTAAGTTTTATACTAAGTTAAAGGAAATAACAGAGCTAAGCAAAACAGACCCTAAAGTGAATGGGATAGTGTTCGATTATATGCAAAATTTGCCATTGCCGTTCATGCCAGTACAGGATATGTTTTATTTAAGGAAGTTGTGGTACTATGTATTCAACATACAAGACTTAAAAACAAAACAGTCAGTTTTTTACAACTATTCGGAAGGTGAAGCTAACAAAGGCCCTAATGAGGTCTCCAGTTTTGTGTTGGACTTTATTACAAATCATCTTCCAAAAGAAGTAGAGATACTCCACGTTTTTTGCGATTCAACAAGTGGTCAAAACCGAAACCACACATTGAGTCGACTGATAATGGCATTATCTATGAGTGGGCGATTTAAAGAGATCCATCAATATTTTCCGGTCAGAGGACATAGTTTTATGCCTTGTGATAGAACCTTTGGCACTATTAAACGTGCAGTCAAAAAATTTGATCGCATCTACGCACCTCACCAGTATCTTGAAATAATTTGTAATGCAAAGAAGAATAGCCCTCATCATATTGTAAATCATGTCCAAACTGAGGATATTCTTGAAGTGAAGAATTGGTGGCCTCAGTACTTTAAAAAGACACCAAAGAGTTTTCCTTTTGGGAATCCACCTCAAAAGGTTAAGTTTTCTATAAGTCAATACCTACACTTGACGTATAAAAAGGAAGCAAAAGGTGTTGTGAAATGTTCGAAATCTATTGACAGTCCTGTGAACTATAAATTCAAACTCAGTAAATCCAATGATGTGCCTCTTCCTACTACAAAAGCTTACAATGGAAAAGTACCTATTAAGAAAAAGAAGATCGATGATGTTCGCAAAATAATGCAATACATACCGGATGAACAAAAGGCTTTCTTCGAAGAACGACTCGCCTGGCCTACTATTAACGTAGCTGAAGAAAATGATGGCTATGAAGATGATTAAATGGAAAACAATGTATAATGTAAGTTTAACTATTGTAACATTATATTTCTTTTGATACCGATATTATTTTACTTTCTACCAATTTTCCCTACTTTTGAGTGGAAAAGGGGTAATATTCCAAACAACAATGACCAATTTTTATTTTTTTTGCTAAGTAACTATCAGAGATAAAATTTGTCTTTTTTCATAAATTTAAGGCCAATGAGTTAAGGAACAAATGTTCAATGGTAAGTTTTTTTATAGAAACATAAATGTAAGAATTAGAATGTTTTTTTTTGATTTCCCAAAAACAGGGTTTTTGGAATTTTACCCCTCTTCCACTCACTGATTCAATTGAGTTCACTTGTGTAATGATGACGTGTATTAGTATAAATGAGGGAAACCGTCTGACCACTTATCAGGTTATGAGATGCATACATTTACTTAATCAGTGCCATTGATAGCACAACTCGATGGGGTGATTTACATTTCGTTAGGGTAAATCTTTAGTTTTAAACTATGATGAATAAATTACGAAACAAAACTGTGTAACCCTTGCCAAACAGGAACAATATTGGATTTCTCTAAAGTTTCTTTTAATTTGTATAATTGTGTTTGGTTTTGTAAAAATAATTATTGTTATAAAAAAACGTAAATTTTTAAAACACTTTCTCCGCTTTAAAAACACTTTAAAAACACAATCATACCAAACATTTGATCTATTAAAAATATTACTTTAAAACTCTTTACCTTAAAGAAATTATTCAGGAAATCTGAACTAGGCTATTACTATTAGTATCCATTTAATTTATACTGAGAATACAAGGTGTTCCACGAAGGGACGAAGAAACTTCAGGAATTTATCCAATGGTGAAACTTAAGAAAAAAGCTTATTTAAAGATTGTACTAGAAATGCTTCTTTTACTTCCTTGTATTCACCATTTTGTGTTTTTACTAAATAATGTATATCTCTTCAATATCTAGTTTAACAAAAATAATACACTTTTGCTATTGTTCGTTCCAAAATTACTGCCATTTAAAAGAGAATAACGCAAAAACCACAAATTTTATAAAATATTACATTTTTGTAAATCATTTAGTTCTTAAGACATTAAGACATTAATTATTAAGTAATATACAGGATGTCCCATACTAATTTTTTTTTTTTTTGTTTAACGTCCTGCTGTTTTTCACTTAAGGCTAATGAAGACGGGACCTACAGTTTTACGTGGAATCCGAACCACAGCCAACGATGTCTGTTAAGAAAATATTTAGAAAATTATTCGGGGTCAATGGGAATTGAACCCGGAACTTTTCCATTGATGGTTGCCATGCCGATTGATAAAGCTTTGACGCCTTAACAACCACGGCCATCGTGGCTTAATGTCCCATAGTTAAAGTACCAAACTTATGGGAATGGTTCTATGGGTCAAAATAAGAAAAAAGAGTTTATATAAACACAGACCCGAAAACAGATCCCCCATTTTGTTTTTTTTACAAAATAATTCTTATCTAAATAACGGTTTTACTGATTGAGTTCAAACTTGGCATAAAGTTAAACCTAACAATGATATATTTCAAGAAAAGTAAACGATTAAATCAAATCATGAGTTTCAAAATGGCGGCTGTTTGAAAATTTCAAACCTAAATTTATAAAAAAAACGTATATTTTAACAAACAATTTCAAGACATCTTTTTTGTACATTTTCATTCAATTTCTATTGGGGTAACTGTCAAAACAATCTTATGAACGATAATAGCTAGGCCTACTAAGTTAAAGATAATGACAGTTAATGTACATACAATATTGTAGTATTTACTGTGTTGGTATAGGCTGCAGGGTTGAACAAACCAATTATTACACATTAATTAACTATTACCCTTATAATGTTATGTTGTTAAATTATAATTAGAAATTATGAAAAAAGATTATCCTTATAAATTATAAGGCTGACTAATAGATGTAAGTCGTTACCTCTAATTTAACAAATCCTAGACCCAACAGTATATGAACACAATATCTTATGAGTAGTTAATATATACATAAACGTCCTATAAAGGATATTGTACAAAATGTCAACAACGTGTTTATATAGTTATTTATAGCCTATTGACAGTAAATTTAACACATACAAAAAATTTAAAAAGCGTTTTATTTCTGAAGCTACTCGTATTTTACTTTTTATTTTGCCTGTTAATAATATTCTATTTTAAAACGAGTAAGTCTACCAAAAACATTGTATTATTTTGTAATTCAAATTTAAATCCGACAGAAATTATTATAGTTATGTGTACGTAGTATATATTTTTCATTCATAAATAGTAATAATTATGTATTACATTATAATATCAATGACAATTAGCGATAAAAATCTTGTTTTTTAAAGTGAAAGTGTTTGAAATTAGTATTTAGTTTTTTATTAAGTGGATACAAATAACTTTTAATATTTTGAATTCCATATCTAATACTTTCGTTTCAAAAAATTCACAATATTAAACATACACAAATATAACTACTAGTACATCCTTTTATTACATATCATTAATATAGCAATTAAAAAGAACACTCAAACAATGTGTAAAGTTTATTTCATATAAGAAATAAAATTGAAATCTCCAACCGCGATATAACTCAGTTGCGGAAAAGAGTCGGTTGTGAGAATGGACGTTTTTGTTTTATCGAATTGAATAAAAACGGAATCCGAGTGCAGGGTAGGGAGGAGACAGGTTGTCGCCCCAGGTTATATCCGTGGTCTAACCTCCCTCAGAACAACACTCGGGGGATAAATAAACTTCCCCTAGTGGCTTTGCACATAATCCCTTCCCTGCATTATACCTTACATTTTAACAAGTTTATCGTTCCGTGGTAAAGTTGTGAATAAATAACGTGAGTTGAATTTAAGACTCTACTTCAATAATAGTAAAACAATTATTGTAGTCTTTTATTCAGTAAGCAAAAAAAAGATAACAAAGATAGAACACTGTTTTACCTGTCGTTTCGAAGGATTGTCTATTTTGAATAGCTTTGTGGTTTTCAAATTATTTGTGATAACGTCAGTACTTTTCCTACATGACGGAACACTTAAAATTTTGGTCGGAAACCTCCGTTTTGTATTACGATTTCGATAATTGTACGTCATTAGTTTTAAGACCTTTGATTACTTTCTCGGTATACTAGTATAGAGAAAGTAAAATGATCGCAAAAAAATCGATGTCTAGATTTTTGTGGTTGTATCCGTTTTGGGACCACCTGAGTCCAAAAAAGTGTTTTTTACAAAAGTTTGTCTGTATGTCTGTATGTATGTATGTCTGTATGTCTGTATGTATACAAAGCTAGAGAGAAAACTATTCGATCGATTTCAAACAAATTTGCACCAAACATGTCATTAGGCCTGTGCACGAAAAAATGTTTGAAAAAACCCCATTTTTGGCCAAAAAACCTGAAAAAGTCAGTTATTATTTTTTTATAAAAATACGGCTCTAACGATTTTGATGAAATTTGGTCTATTTGTAGTGGTTAATGTACCCTATTATATGCAAAAAACCCATCTTTCAAAAAATTTTCGTTTAGCTAATAATAATAATAAATGATTTTTTTGTTTTTTTTTGCCAAAAAGTAAGTAAACAAATAAAGAGCACTGTGGCGACAAAATCACACTGATTTAAATAAAAACCCAAACCACAAAACATGGAACAAAAACAATAACTAAACAACTAAATTGTAAGTTATGTTTAATACGTTACCCTTATGTACATTTTGATGACATGGTCATCATCCTCAGAGGGTTTTAACACTACTAAAGTGTACATACAGTATTACAGAGTCCCCTCTGCGGATGATGGAATTTCTTTAAATCAGTGTGAAAAAGTATGTAGTTTTTTCTAAAATTTTCAAAACCTTTTTTCGTGAGTCTATACACGCCTAATTGACATGTTTGGTGCAAATTTGTTCGAAATCAATCTAATAGTTTTCTCTTTAGTTAATAATAATATTTATTAGTTACTCTCCTGTTTTAATGTACTATCCTCCTCTCCTACTTTAATACAATTATGAAGTCACAGTTGGGGTTACATTCGGTGGTTGGCGTGCGAAACACGCAATGCACCATGTATCGAAAATACTCCCAATATTGGAGTTGGCGTGCGAAGCACGCAATGCATTGCGTATTGAAAATACTCCCAATAAGGAGGTCAGCGTGCGAAGCACGTAATGACTCTGTATTGAAAATATTCCCAATACGGGGGTTGGCGTGCGAAGCACGCAATGCAATGCCCGATAATAATTTAAATATGTTTGTGAGAAAGTAGGCCTATGTGCCAGTTTCTGGTACCGATTTTTTTTTATTTATAATCACTACAATTTTCCTGTAAATTTTACTTGTAATTTCGTTAAAGCTACATCACCTTGGGTTTATAATTTAAAAAGTAATTCGTACTTAAACATCCTTGAAATTGCTTGTTTTATTAAGTCACTCAATTCAAATACATAATAATATAATAGTTTTATTCCTGCTATAGAGTAATCGGTTAAAAAAATTCTTTAAAATGTTTACTGTTTACAGGTGACTTGGTAAAGTAGTAATTATTTCAAGCAATTTTTTAAAAGAAAATTATTTTCTAGCTTCTACCCCAACTGCAGTAGCCTACACTTATAATTTTTTTAATAGGCTGAAATATCAGAAAAATGACTGATGTTATCACAATTTTAAAACCACCAAATTGTTCAAAATAGAAAATAATATGAAATAAAAGAATAAAATATAATTCTGCCCTGCTAAGGAAAAAGATAGTAACTGACAAAAATTACGATTTTGAGGTTATGGTTGATTTTAATGTTTTGGACCACGAGGAATCCAAAAATCTAAGCCAGAAAACCGTATCTCTTATAGTTTTTGAAATATACAGGTCATATGTCACAGTAACTACTGCATAAACTATGATTTTCTAAGCCAAACCACAGTATCTGCAGGTTCTAAGCCAGGAAACAGTAACTACATTGTAGAAACTGTCTTTTAGCTTAGACAACTGTAGTTACTGTTTTCTTGCTAAGAAATCTGTAATATTATTTACAGTATTTGCCATGATCTATTTAGCTAGACTTCTTCATTTATAAACATAATAATTATATAATTATATATTATAAAATTAAAAATATATGGAAAAACTATTCATTACTATTCAGAAAAATTATCTTTATATATACAGTAACTACTGCATAAACTACTGGTTTTTAAGCGAAACAACAGTATCTGCAGATTCTAAGCCAGAAAACAGTAACTACATTGTATATACTGTATTTTAGCTTAGAGAACAGTAGTTACTGTTTTCTTGCTAAAACATAGCTAAAATGACTTACAGTAACTACAAGTATTTAAATAAAATACATATCTGAGGTTAAAAATAAAGAGATATTTAGATTCTATGTATAAAAAATATATGAATGAGAAAAAAACATCAAAAAAGATCAATTTAGTGGTTGGCTATGGACTAAACACAAAACCAGCTGTATCTCAAAATCACCCAGAGTGCAGTTACTGTCTTCTTTCTTAGCAGGGCAGCATTGCTATATTTTGGTTAGAAGCCGAGAAATTCAGCCGTTCCAATACTGTTTTGACGCGCAGCATAAAAACTATATTTAAAAAAAGTTTGAAATTGTTATACAGTTTAATGTGTCAATAAATTCTTAGACTAATAAAAGCTATTATATTTTAGTCAATCTGATTGTAGTTAGCCTTTCTCGCAACTGTATGTTGACATTACTGAATTCCGTTAATTCAAACTCCGTAACATCATCATCCATTCCTCTTTTACTGTCTTACAAAAGGACATTGAAGTAGAAGTCAACGTTTATGTCTGAAATTAAATGATTTCTGAATAATTTTCAAAAACCATATTCATTTCGAAACGTTTTATTATTTTCAAGGAAACAATTAAAAAAATTGTTAAATATGAATACAGATGTTTAAATACTGATAGGTAAATTAACATTAAATTTATTAAAAACAAACAAATATCCTTTGGGGAACGATACTAACTTCACCCAAAGTATCTTTTGAAGCAATCTTTAAGCAAGTTAAAGTGACTTTATAACCACCCTGTATGTACTCCTAAGTTGCAATATTTTTATAAGGGTGATGAGTGGTTGTGTTTCTGTTTGTTTGAAACAATGCGTATGCAATTCTTTCGCAATATTATGATGGGTTTTATTGTGGTATAATACACTTCTTCCCAAAGTGGGAGGCCGTACTCTAATTATGTGCTCACCATAGCTTGGTAGAACGTCTTTAACATATTTGTATTGCATATTTTATATTTTATCATGTAAAAAACTGGAATAATATAACTTAAATATTAACTAGGGGGTTTAGCCTCCTACTCGCTCCTCTCGCCAACCCCACCACACCTCCGATCGCATCGCGATCTCCGGGGGGCCCCGTTCAACTAATTCATGAATTTGTTCGCCTGGAAGTTATGCAATATGTCTCCGCTACGCAATACACGTATTTAATCTATTCTTATTACTTTTACTTTCGCCCCCTATACCATAGTATATGGAGAAAGTATTGTATTCGTCAAAATTTTCGAGTTTGAGTTTTTGGTGGAAATATCCGTTTTGGGTCCCCCTGAACCTAAAAAAGTGGTTTTCGGAGTGATGTCTGTGTGTGTGTGTCTGTGTGTCTGTGTGGATGTTATCAGACCTAGAGCCTAAACCAGTCGTCCGATTTTGATGAAATTTGGTATGGAGGTACTAATCCATGGTATCTCCAGGAGATTTTTTCATTTTTGTGAATTTTTAATTTTTAAGGGTAATTTTCCCATAAAAACCCTTAAAATAACGGAAAAATCAACTTTTCTCAAAAACAGCTCTAACGATTTTGTTTAAAATTTTATAGTTTATTAGGGACCTAAAGTACTATAAACTAAAATTTTAATCAAAATCGTTTTAGCCGTTTTTGAGAAAAGTTGGTTTTTCCGTTATTTTATGGATTTTTATGGGAAAACAACTTTAATACAAAATCACCTCTCCTACCCCACCCTACAAGTCACCGTGAATCTGTTTAATAATTTAAATATGTTTGTGAGAAAGTATGTGCCAGTTCCTGGTACCGTTTATTTAATTATGAGAAGAAGAAGTAGAATTTTGTTTTAAATAATAGAGAGATTTATTTTTCTTCTGACAAAACAGGGTCTTATTTACCCGCTAATTTTTCCAAGCCCGTCCCCTTGGCTAAATAGTAGCTTCATAATTATATTATGAGAAGAAGAAGTAGAAAAATGTTTTTTTATAATAGAGATATATGATTAAAATAATGCTTTAAAATATATGTTTAAAGTATATCAATATTTGCATAATAGTACATTTTGCTTGATTATAGGGTTATAAATGTTAAGATTAAAACTTTAAATTTTATTTAGACAAATTTATATTTTGCTGTTATTGAATGCTACCTGGTGTGTGTAATATAGGAAGTTTAAATAAATGACAAACTGCGGTTCTAAAAACAATCACGCCTGAAATAAAATGACATTAAGGCACTTCTTCAATGTCACTACGCTGTTACATTGATTTGTTTTCGTCCACTTGGTTCTAAGTGACATAATGTGTCCGGATTGAACCCACTTTACTGGCCTATCAATAGCCTTAGCGACAAGGATCCATTATCAGACTTGAGGTTAGTCTAGTCTTGTAAAATGTAGAATTTTATAAGTCAAGACTCTTAGTCATATTCCGACAAAGTTATTTACAACTTGGTACATGTCAGTATATAGAAAAAGTTTTTTTTATTTAGTAGTTCATATCCTATTAATTTTAATACATTACGTAAGTACTCTTAAATATATTATATTGTTCTTTCAAAAATATGAGAATGCTAAATTTAAGATTTCACATAAATGAATAAATAAATAATGTTAAATAACAATAACAACAATACTGTTAAATGACAGGTTGTAAACAAACATTAAGTATAAGAAACGATTAGATAAAATAGAACACAAATAATGCAAACTAAGTTTACATATAGGGTAAACATTGCATTCGTAAAAAAAGACCTACACAGTGCATGATATCATCCTTATCTGTATTTGAGCTAAAATTATGACAATACTTTTAATTTTGTTTTGTCTGAGTCATAACAATGAAACATTACTAATTATTCTCAAAGCACTTTTAGAATTTGGATTTTTTTGTAAACATATTTGTAAGTTTTGCTTTGATAAAGTAGACTGCATTACATTTTCTGTAGGCTACCCTCCTACCAAGGTTTAAGAATATGTACAACTCATATCGTCATTTGGGAACTTTTAGACCTATGAAATTAATAAATCGCATTAATAATACTGTAATTTAATAAGTAAAATTAATTTAAGATACTTTCTTTAAAATAATAGTATATTTCATCATTAGTACCGAAAGTGCGCTTTTCAATACGAGCTCAAGTTTAACGACCGAGGCGAAACCGAGGTCGGAAAATGAGCGATGATCGAAAAGCTACTTTTGGCCCGTGTGATGAACCATACTTTTCATCAAACTGTGATTAATATATTAATAATACATTTAATATATATTTCTTTCAAAATAACCAATCGGTTCTCAATAACATTCCTGAAGTATAACGACAGCATAGTTTACGTTTACAGCACTAACTAAATTATTGAGATCAGCTGATTTTAATATCAACAGCGCGATACAAATACAAATAAATACCTTCAATAATTCTAAGAATTTATAGGCCTTATTGATTTTTAAGCAAAAGTTTATCTTGCCTTAGCTGTTTTATTCTGTCCTTATTTTATCGCTTTCAACCGAGAATAACCGCAAACATTACATGGCACAATACATTGTTTAAGTTCACTAAATTAATTGGAACAGCTGATAAAAAATCATCGCGTAATATTAATAGACACAATTTTAATACACTATCGATACTTTTACATCAGTTAACAAACTGATGTACTTTTCTTAAATAAAAAGTTATGAGTTTATTTATTTTACTTAATACTTGTAAATAGTATCAAAATGTAGTTTTTATTGTTACTCATGTTTGTTTCTTTGTTAAATCGTTATTATATCTAATAAATTAATAAGGCCACATTTCAAATCATAATTATTGTGTAAGGCGCTACTGGTGTTATAATTTATAACTAATTTAGAGGTCGGCAAAATTCCAGCTGATTTTGCCGACCTAGACCGGCAAAATGCTAATTTCAATACTCAAAGATGATACTGAAAGTGACTATTTTCGATACAGTGTGATGAAATAATAATTGAATCATGTATAACTGTAAAAGTGTATTGAACTTTTTATGTTAAAATTGTTATTAGTTTTAAATAATGTTGAATAAAATTCAACAACTCGTATACATTTTTCGTAAATGTAAAAAAGTGTTTTATTGTTTTTAATAATGTTTATATCCAATAATACAATTTGTATTATCATATTATAATAATTTAATATAGGCTAGATCTAGAAGTTTGAATATTTGATGATACCAAGTTACAGTATGACTTAGGACACGTGCACAATGCCTCGACATTGGGGAAGTTGGTATATATAAGCATACTCTTAATTAATTGTTTTTCACAAAAGTAAGGTAGAATTAATTTAGTTGTTCCCGATCTTATTGTCTGAAAAAAACGTTCACCATTGTTTTCTCTACGCTACAGAAAGTATATTTTTTGTTATTGCAAAAACTGTTAAAATAAAATGCCATGACTTACACCCATGGTATCTAGACACCTATACTTAAGAAACAGTAACTCATTAAATCTATGTACATAACAAAGTCATATAGAACAGGGGCAATGTAAGTGTATTAATTCTGCAAAACTGATTTATTTTGATAGAATACAACTTGAACAAAAATCTTACAACCTATATGTTTACCAACTAAAAATTTTTTCAACGAAAATGTCGCCACCATAAATGATACACTAGCTACATAATCGAACTCTAACTAACTGAAACTATAATCAAACTAGTTAGTTATAGTTTCATTATTGTAGCAAATGCATCACTGAAGATGGCGACATTGTTGTTGAAACGATGCACTTAGTTAGTAAAAATAATACTTGTAAGATTTTGTGTTCAAGTTTTACTACACCAAGTTATCTTCTAACAAGACCAGGTCAATAGTTAATTACTGATTTATTTGTTGAATTAATATTATTTTACCACGTATTTCAAAATGCATTTTTTAATGGTTAGTTATTTTGTTATATAGATATACATACTGTAGTATTTTGTACGGGCAAGTGAATCAATACAACCCAGAATACACACCGAAAGAATACAGGATGTCCCATAAGTTAAGTGCCAAACTTCGGGGAACGGTTCTATGGTTCAAAATAAGAAAAAACGTACATATAAACACAGACCCAAAAACGCTTCGTTTTCTAGATCCGCCATTTTGGTTTATGTACAAAAAAATTCTTATCTAGAGGACGGTTTGACCGATTGCGTTCAAACTTGGAATGACGTTTAACCTAACAATGATATATCTCAAGAAAAAGGTGGGATTAAATCCAATCATGAGTTTAAAAAGGCGGCTATTTGAAAATTTCAAACCTAAATTACTCAAAAAACGTACATGTTAACTAAAAATGTCAATATACCTTTTTTATTGCCCTTTCGTTTCCCTATCGGATGGTGTAACTGTAAAAACAATCGGATAAAGGATAATAATAGTTACGTTATGTGTAATAATTGGTTTATTCAACCCGGCATATTATACGACACAGAAAACACAGTAATATTGTATGTACATTTGCTGTCATTATCTTTAACTTAGCTATTATCCTTCATCCGATTGTTTTGACATTTTACACATCAGATAGAAAATCCAAAGGGCTACAAAAAAGTGTCTTGACATGTTTTGTTAAAATGTTCGTTTTTTGAATAATTTAGGTTTTAAATTTTCAAACAGCCGCCATTATAAAACTCATGACTGAATTTAATCGCTTATTTTTCTTTAAATATACCATTGCTAGGTTAAACTTCGTGCCAAGTTTGAACTCAATCAATCAAACCGTTCTCTAGATAAAAATGTTTTTGTACAAAATACAAAATGGCGGATATCTAGAAAACGAAGCGTTTTCGGGTGGGTGTTTATATGATTTTTTTCTTATTTTGAACCATAGAACCATTCCCCGAAGTTTGACACTTTAGTTATGGGACACACTGTATAAATAATACTTTACCCGATATAAGATTAAATCCTAGGCTTCAATTATAATAACGGTTTACTTTAAATTTAGCAATTTTAGTTATTTAAAGTAATTTTTTCCCACATTACCATAAGAATATACGGAAAAATACGACAGGGTTATTTCTGATTAATTTAGGTACCAATATGAGTGGTAAACAGTGCACACATTGCCGTTTAATTAGAATGTATAATACTTTAAATATACTTAGAGTGAAAGATTCTAAACATAAATAGACAAATATTGATTTGTAACCAGAAATAATGTTAACATCACCTAAAATGAATATAAGTATTTCTTATAACAATTTCAATGGATGATTTGAATAGATAATATGATGAATAGTCAGCTGGTGTGATTAAGTTTAAATTAACTTGATATAAATTAAAAAATATTGTATTACCTTATTTTTATGAACAAATTATGAATATATATGTAAGTTACATAAACACACAGACAGTTTCTACTCACCACAAATCAATGATAGAAAATTATGTATCCAAAATATAAGTAGTCCCGTGCTGTCGAATTTATTTCTCTTTAGGAACTCCATTAAATTTCACTAGTATTTTAAAATCCATTCTAATTAACTTCATACATTGCTATTACCTTAGTACATAGTCACTTATAGTGTTTAGTATTCTAACAACTCACTATAAATAATTAATAACAACATAAAATAAATACAATTATTTTTTTAAACACTTCTTTGTTTTTTAATAGATGTATTATTTGTGTTCTACCTTGCCGGTTAGATTAATTTGTCAAAATTATTGTATCCGTTACTAGTTAAATGCAAAACACTCTGAATAGTTAATTATGCAACTGTGTTGAAGTTGCCTCGTTCTAAAACATCTCGTATTTGCTTTTACCGGGTTTGGAAACAAGTGGCCCCCGCTTGTGTACGATCTGTACTGAACCCATGGTTGAACGACGGAGCGAATCACTTGTCAAGTTGTTGGACGTGCGCAATACTACCGTCCCTCTTCCAATTTGGCAAAGTTCAAAGAGAAATGTTTCCAAAACCTTCACAAATTAAACTAACTTTAAGGGCGTTTTGTTTCTTGCCTACCGCCTTTAGGTACACTAATAGTTGCCTTTATTTCATTCCACATCGACACATTTATAATATATATATGTATATAATTTCATTGTTGCGGTTTATGTTTGCTGATAGAGTTATTTATATAATTTGTTCACCTACTATTTCTTTTCCAAACAATTAAATTATTTCAAATTCAGAATTGTCTAATAGTTTAATTATTGTGTTATTTTTTGCAATTAAGTTTTGCTTTTACATCAGTCCTTAATTATGAAGAACAAGGGTGCTCAACTGGAATTATTTTTATTCTTACGATACAGGTATCTAAAAAAACTGTTATTTATATTTTGTAATTTATTTATAAGTACTATAGATTTATTATAAAGCTGCACTATTGCTGGTACACAGATAGGTTTTCATCTTTTTGCTACAAACTTGTACAGGTATATTTCAAAACTATAAAGTATATATTTTATAAAATATGTTTTGAAATGTAGGGTATTTTATATGAAACTCGAAAGTTGACCGCCGTATTGGGAAATAGGTGCCATTTACAAACAGTTTACCTACATATTTTTGAATGACTCAAAAATAAGATATTGTTTCCCATTTAAAGTTTGCTGTCAGATTTAAAGTTTACAAGATACCAATGGAGGCCCATTTAAAATGACACAATGTACATAACATTAAAAATTATTAGAATGTACTAATATAGTTGAAAAAGCATACTTCCAGACCATATATTTATTCATTTATATCGTATGATTAATTATCCTCGGAAAATATATTCATGGTTTTACGATAAAATTCAAATAAAACCGAACAGTAAATGCAAGCACATGTAAATACTTTTAAAATTTGATCCATAATTAAAATAGAAACAAACAATATATAGAGATACATTCAAACACTTTACAATTATAATGAAATGATTTCTAATAAGTTTAAAATAAGAATTTAATAATTAACATAACTATAAATTGTATTGTAAAAAAGCGTGGAGAGCTTGACATTAAATGTTACTAATATTTCATTGGTAGCTATGTCTAAATAATTTCAGCTATAATTTGTTTTTTATAAACAAACTTTCATCTCAGCAGACAGGGTCAATTAGATTTCGAAGTGCATTCAATTTACTCACACATATAAACTAATCTTAAAACAAATGTATTTCTTTAAAACAAAATAATAAGTTTAAGAAAAATATTTGTATAGTATTTACAACGTTATCAAATAGGCTGGGTATTGTGTCTAGCAAGAAGTAATGAGTGTTTTTGTTTTGGGAAGAATGAAATTTGTTTATACAAATATTAAGAAAGTTTACAATAACTTTAAAGGATTTGATACTAAGGGAGAGAAGGCTATGTTTTCTTTGGTACTATTTTATTCCACGATGGAGTTAATGGTTGTGATTGAAAGACAACTTTTTAAACATCTTTTGTAATGTTATTAGGATGTAAAAGAACATAAAATATTTGTTTATCATCTATAATATAAAATCCAAATCCACTGACTCACTGATCACGATTTCTCATAAACTACTGAACGGATTGGAACGAAATTTGGTATGTAGCTTCCTCTAGGGCCATAGGTGCTCGCTAAGAAAGGTTTTTTTTAAAAAAATCTAAATTTTAGGGGGGTTTGGGGGTTTGAAACGCGTAGTGTATACTACAACATAAGTTGCATGACGGAAATCCAGGTATGTGTATATATGTTTATATAGGTATACTACATTTAGTTTCATACTATATTGCAACTGGAGACATAAAAATGAATGTTGAAGCTAGAAAAATTCAAAATTTTAGGGGGTTTGGGTGGTAAAAGTTACTACAAAAAAAAAACACCGAACGGATTGGAATGAAATTTGGTATGTAGCTTCCTCTAGGGCCCTAGGTGCTCCCTAAGAAAGTGTTTAAAAAATTCAAAATTTTAGGGGGGTTTGGGGGTTCGAAACGCGTAGTGTTTACTACAACATAAGTTGCATGACGGAAATCCAGGTATATGTATAAATGTTTTATATAGGTATACTACATTTAGTTTCATACTATATTGCAACTGGAGACATAAAAATGAATGTTGAAGCTAGAAAAATTCAAAATTTTAGGGGGTTTGGGTGGTAAAAGTTACTAAAAAAAAAAACACCGAACGGATTGGAATGAAATTTGGTATGTAGCTTCCTCTAGGGCCCTAGGTGCTCGCTAAGAAAGGGTTTAAAAAATTCAAAATTTTAGGGGGGTTTGGGTGGGGGAGGGGTCAAAGTTACTAAATCACGATTTCTCTAAAACTGAACGGATTGGAATGAAATTTTGTATGTAGCTTCCTCTAGAGCCGTAGGTGCTGATAAGAAAGGGTTTCAAAAAAATTTAAATCTTAGAGGGGGTTTGGGAGTCAAAGTTACTAAATCACGATTTATCCAAAACCATTGAACGGATTGTAATGAAATTTAGTATGTAGCTTCCTCTATGGCCCTAGGTGCTCGCTAAGAAAGTGTTTTAACAATTCAAAATTTTAGGGGGGTTTGGGTGGGTCAAAGTTACTAAATATCCCCATAAGAAATACATAGTGTAATATATTTATTGATATAATATATTTTTTGTTAATATACATTTAACTTTGATTTGTCTATCCGTGCAAAGCCGGATCGGGCGAGCTAGTGAAATATATACGGATTTTTCAGTTTCCCGTAAACCTTCCATACGTTTACAGTTTACACTCTTTAACGAGATTTTATATATCTATATAATTGAAGTAATTTATAAGTATTTCCCCAAACTTACGGATGAAATCGATTCCATATTAAATTTTGAGTTTAAAACCATAACACGAAAAACAACTATTAGAAGTCGCTTAATGATAAAATACTACAATAGCTAATTGCTTAAAATAATTCTACATAAAAGGAAAAACCTATCATACTTGTTCTGGAAGTTAGGAGTACGTAAATGTATCTTATATTGTGTTTTTATAGTTTAAAGTCCGGAATTGAAAAGAACATTTTAGAAATATATTGAAAATGTTTACAAATATAATTTAAACTGATATAAAATACACTTATTTCCCGCCTAAAGTATTATACATAGTGTTTTATAAACACTACATTTCAAGTATACACTGTTAAACATCATAATAAATAAAAAAAACTAAATAATTTTCCTTTACTTTTATAAAACGCATTACAGAAAATGATCGCACTTAACTTGTGCTTTATATAAGCTCCAACATTAAAGGAATCATTGAAGCGTTAAACTGGAATCTTGCTGCATCGCGTTTTTACCCCATGACTAATGAACGCAGGCTGGTCCCTAAGGAAATTATTACCACCTAATTTATTTGAGACAGCCTGTCACTTTACATTACCGTTAACTATGAAGATAACGATGCATAGGGTTCACTTTGCGTAATACGAGCGTCTGCCAGCTACGGGCAATGCTTTATGTTTTAAGGCGCTTGTATTATCTCTTCTTGGATGTGGAGTTGTTGGGTAATCTTTCCACGTTTCATACTGTTACCTTTCAAAAATGCATAGTTAGAATATTCTTTGACAAATAAAAATGTTAACATTTCTTAAATTTTATATTTTTTACTATAAGGAATTTTTACATTCGCACACATGTTTTAATTTTTGGTTCATTACCACAATAAAACAAATAATACTCTAAACAAGAAATGCATCTTTAAATTACAGAACAAATAAACCTATACTTAGTTCTTATCAAACAATTGTAGCAGTAATACGCAAACAATATAATAAGTATATCCGAAATACATTTTGTAATTTACAAGAACTGTTTTTTCCCTTTCTTTTTAATTAGTTAACCCTTAACTTCTACGGAACGTCTGTCAGACCTCGCGGGAATTTTTATTTCCCAATTCTTCCTCAACATGCAACCCTAGCGCTTGTTCCTCCTAGTGCCTTCCTGGCTGTTCCTGGCCTACTTTGGTCAGTTATGAACCGGTACCGCGTAAACAAAGTGATGTTCTTCCCCGAGTTATTTAGTGATCGCGGTACGAGAGACGTTCCGTAGTAGTTACTTTAGTGTTTAAGTGGTCCATGAGACGTTCCGTAGTAGTTGTGTGATTTTTTCGACTTCATTTGTACTTTGAAATTAAGTTTAAAATTGTGTATACTCTTTTATATTGTTAAATTATTGCGTGATTTATTATTTCTGGAATACATTTTGTATTTGGAGATTTATTCGTGATTTTTTCAGACTGTAATTTTAAATTTATTTTTCTTATTAGGTTAAAATTTGAATTTTTATGATGGACTAGCTGACCCGGCAATGCTTCGCTATTGCATAATTATTTTGGTGAAATAAATGAGAAAATAAAAGGATATGAATCGTATTGTAGGTTCTAAACCATCTCATTTATACCACTTCATAGCTGTACACCATTTACATGTCGTCGTAGGACCTAGTTTAAAATTTCGAATTTTTTTAAACCCTTTCGTAGCATGGCCGTAGAGAAAGCTACATACCAAATTTCATTTAAATCCGTTCGGTAGTTTTGGAGAAATCGTGTTTTAGTAACTTAAACCCCCCCCCCCAAACCCCCTAAAATTTCTAATTTTTTGAAAAAACTTTCTTAGTTAGCACCTATTGCCCTAGAGGAAGCTACATACCTAATTTCGTTTCAATCCGTTTGGTACCGGTAGTTTTGGAGAAATCTTGATTTAGTCAATTTTACCCCCAAACCCCCTCTAAGACTTCGAATTTTTAGAAATCCTTTCTTAGTGAGTACCTATGGCTCTTGAGGAAGCTGCATACCAAATTTCATTCCAATCCGTTTGGTAGGTTTTGAGAAATCGTGATTTAGTAACTTTGACCTCCTAAACCCCCTTTAAAATTTCGAATTTTTTTAAACTCTTTCTTAGCGAGCATCTATGGCCCTAGAGCCCTAGAGGAAGCTACATACCAAATTTCATTCCAGTCCGTTTGGTAGGTTTTGAGAAATCGTGATTTAGTATCTTTGACCCCCCAAAACCCCCCTAAAATTTCAAATTTTCGGAAACCCTTTCTTAGTGCGTCTCTAGAGCTTATAAAGAGTATTAGTGCCAAATTTCATGTTTGTAGGTCTCGTGGTTTTGGAGAAACTGTGATGAGTCAATGAGTCAATGGTATTTGGCTTTTATAAGTATAGATAAAGACCAAGTTTTATTAAATAATTTGTTTGGACCATCCAGTAGTGCTGGTTTTCGAAGAAGGCGTGTTTTCGACACTAGCTCAAGCGCAAGACAATTTAATGCAAATTTGACTGATTTAGTCAACGAAATTTTAGAAGATGAACTTGATAACGATATTGTAGACGATAGTGGTATTGACCCGGATTATATTGAAGAAAGTGAACAAAGTGATGTGCAATCTGAAGTCATAAGAGATGATGTTTTATGTAAAAGTAAAGATAGTTCTGATAGTATGAACTCAAATGAAATGATTGCAAATGAAGATAATTTAGTTGATATAGTTGCCACTGACGCTCCAAAGCCTGGAAAGAGTCAAGATTGTTCTCCATATAGTTCCTACAGCAAAGATCCTGAAATAAACAATTATTTTCAAAGAAACAATCTTGTAATACCTTGGAACAAAACACAAAATACTTTATGACTACAACACAATTTAAAAGAGTAATCGCTAAAGTCGAAATTAGTTTTTTACATTCAACAGTTTTTCAAATTTTATATTATTATTATTTTAACAAAAAAAAAAAAAATGTTTTTATTATAACTTAACAATTGTTTGTTAATATCTTTTATTAAAATTTAAATATTTGTCAAATAAAGTTATGTTTTAAATATTGTACACGATTTCTTTTCCATCCTGTATGGTAGTTACACAAATTTTAATAAACAAACTGTTAGTACAAGTTTGATTTTTTAAATAAGATTATGGTATTATAAGTAGATTATTACATTTTTTAAAATTATTTATTATCATATCAGCTTCAGGAAAATAATTTATTTTACCTTAAAATCCAAAAGGTTTTAACATTAAACAAATATTTATCTAAAACTAACACTTTATTTAAATACTCAAAAAATAAACAAAATAAATCTATGTAAATTTTCAAAAATTTAATTTTGATTTTGTATAGAAATTAGACATAGAAACTATTTACAACAGCAAATTTACGTTAATATGAATATTTAACATATATATATATATATATATATATATATATATATATATATATATTTTTTTAAAGGAGTCTGTTGGACCCCTCCGTAGTAGTTATGTGCCTTTTTAAGTCCGTAGTAGCTGAGGGTTAAGGCAGACATAACTTTTTGTTTTATTTAGCAAGGGATGGTTTCCAAACTGGCAATGCCTATATAATCTACATGTTGTTAACTTTGTTACGTATAAGTTGCCAATGTATTGTAATTTTTCCATTATTTCATGTATGATGTGATATAATTTGTAACATTGTTTACTGTTTTAGTTATTTTTTCTGTTGTGATTTTGTTAAAATGTGTATTTTTTCACTCCCTAAGTAATTCCTAGTAAACTAACTATTATTAATATATCTAAGAGTATGATTTTAAATTGTATTAAAGTTAAGATACAAATTCTAAAATTAAGTTTTAACTCAAAAGTAAATTGTGTACAATTTATTTGTTTAATATTTGGGTGTTTGCATAGAGTCTACCTGGGTAAAATTATTGCTTATACTTAAAAAGAAAATAGGATTTTTTAAATTTGAATATCTTTTTTTGGACAAACAAATGCAACAAAATATTGTTTTCTTAATTTTTTTTATTTTTCCTGTTCAGGAAATATGCAACACAATCTATGAACAAATATAATATATGTATGTTTAAATTACATATATACAACAGAGTGCTCTCACTTTATAGCTTGTAATGTTACGTGAACAAAATAAAATAACATACAGATCACATGTATTTGACTCTGAGTTCATAAGAAAAGCTAATAAAGAGACCAATGAAGGAAACAAGAAGAACAACGAAGAGTGACGAGGATTTTTTTAAAAGAACAAAATTATCAGGAAGATGAAATTTATTGACCTAATTTATTATTAAAAGTGTGTAGTTTTTCGCACTTTATGATCATTTACTTCAAGAAATACTTACAAGACTGATATTTTCACACATTTTGTTTATCAGATTTATTAGGGTATGCTAATTTAAACCTTAATTATTAAAAATAAATTTTAGTTTTCAAATGTAACTAAATTTATTTTTACAAAGCATTTAGTATATTTTTATGGTTCAAATAAGTTAAGACATACTTGATAAATAACTACCGTAAATGTCATTCTTATAGGCCTAATAGTTTCTGAGATATTGGTACCCTCAAATGGTATTTTCTCCCACATGAATAACATTAGAAATATAAAAGGTGTAATTTCTCCATAAATATGGTGCAAGTGTTTAGGCTATTATGCACATTCTCCTAGATGCAGTAATTAAAATATTACTCATCTTAAAATTCTATAGATAAGACTGTTAATACACCCTCAATTATTACTGCTGCCTTCAGTATTATGACTAAAGATAAAGAGGTAAGAAATTACCTATCACCTTAATTTCTTCCGATCAACTAAAGAAGAACTTATGGAAATTAAAGTAAGAATGTGACAATGTTCTCCTCTCCATTTGACCAAAAGATCCCTTTACAGTGTGTTTTCGACGACTCTGCATTTACTTTATGCAGTGGATGACGATTGAAAATAAGAAGATATGAAGAAGGAACGTATCCCTCCGAAGACGTACTGGTAAATGTTTCAACCCAAACCAATTCAGTAATTCATACAGTAGGCAGGCTGTCATAACCACAAATCCAAAGTTAATAATTTACTGTATACATTTTGCTACAGAGTGATTTACTACTGGGAACCTAAACAATGTTTTTGCTTTAGGATTGGAAATCAGTCCAGTTCTCGCTTTTACGTTATATTGTTTAAATACAATCGCCATGTGTTGCAGTCAAGTTTTACATACTAATATATATTTAGTACAGCATTATATTCTATAGATATTATTTACATGTTAAGTGGTTGTAATTATTAACAACATCGAGTCCATTATTTTTTCTACATAATGTTTTTGCTACATTAAATAAAGATTTTTTTTTATCGGAATAGTAATATTATCAACTCCTATAAAAGCGAGTGCACGTACGAGCCTAAGTGTAGTAGTATTTAAAGAAGAAATAAATATTCGTTTAACTTAATAACATAACAGCTGATTTCACCCAATAATAATAATAATAATAACTGATTTTTGGGGGGTTTTTGTCCATTAAAGGTGTTGTTTTTCAAAACCTTTTTTCGTGCATATATACAGGCCTAATCGACGTGTTTGGTGCAAATTTGTTCGAAATCGATCGAATAGTTTTCTCTCTAGATAATAATAATAATATTTATTAGTTAATCTCCTAATTTAATAAATCACCTCTTCTACCCCACTTACAATTATGAAGTCACAGTGAATCTGTTTAATAATTTAAATAATGTTTGCGAGAAAGTATGTGCCAGTTCCTGGTACCGTTTATTTTTATTTTTATCTCTTCCACATTCTACAAAAATCCAATCAAACACTGGCGAAATAATAACAGTAGATTATTTAGCTTTGTGACGGTTTAGTTGTAATCATTAATACATATATTTTTCTTATAATTTGTATTAACTCATACTCAAATGGATAAGTTCCTATTATCGTTGATAAATTATTTTAAAACAAAGACATAAATCTAAAACTACTAAAATCAACAAAGAACAGTAAAAACATATCAACGCCCTTCGGACCAAGAGTTACATCATGTAATAAGACACACTTTTAGAAAATAAGGTTACATCACCACACATAGAACAAATAATTTACCTCAATAATAATCAAAAACGCAAGTAATGCTAACATACGTCATGGTACAGGAATTTAACACATGAAATAATTACCTCAAAAAATACATAGAACAGGCAGGGCGATCTTTTCAAAGGGAATTTAAACGCTTCATCCTCAAGCCATACAATCTACTCAACCTTTCAAAATTTGCAAATCACATGTTAAAAACCAAAGGAAAGTCCGGTGGAATTGATAAATCTTTTTATTTTACTGACATGCAGTAAGGAAAAATCACGAATGAGTTAGAACACTAGGAGATTTTCAAGGCATTCAAAACAGAACACGAACAATTACTTCTAGTGGATCAAATCTTCGATTACAACCAATTATGTGATACAATTACAGGCATTAAACAAATAAACTTGGATATTATTTCTATCTAAACATTATAGCAGTCAGCAGTTCGGTTTTTAGGTAGTGAGCACACGTGCATTCATCGTGCTGGTTTTGTGCGTATCTCCTCAATTGTTTTTGTTGAATTTCCATAGGAAAGATGATCTATTAAAACCTAATTTCAGAAGTGGTCAATGAGCACCGATCGTGGTCATCAGAACGTCTTTTTAGATGGCATTTAAAATATATATATTATGTACTTGTGTGAACGGTCTCTAACGTCCGCATTCTACGTCTGATTTGTTTCAAATTTGGTACACACGTTGGTTTCCCAAGTCACTCAGACGAGTTCAATAGCAAAAAATCCTAATAAAAGGAAAACAGTTTTTTAATAAGAATTAAAGATTTGTGTGACTGTTCGTACTAGCGTGAAAAATTTAAGGGTTTTATCCAAAATAATAAAAGTAGGAGGTTTGTCTGAGCATTTTGATTTTTTATACGAAATTATTGCCCGTTTTGCTAAACAAAAATTTATCAAAACGTAAAATGTCCATCTAAATGGGGGCAGCTTCGACAACGGACGGGATGCAAACTAGCGAAGCAGTCAATAACAGAGGTCGCTTGGTCGAGATGCAATCTCGCAAAGCGGAACGAAGCTTCGCTTGAGCTTGGTCTGGAGGCTTGGTTGAAAACAAATTCTACTAATTTTTATTTTCGCAGCAACTCTTCAGTGCCTCGTGAGTAGACTGATTTCAGAAATAGTTGGTTTTATATTTGTCTTACTAGAATAATAAAACTTTCTTGGGTTTTTGTATAAATATATTAGACTAGCTGGCCCGATGCGGCTTTGCAGGGATAGACAAATCAAAGTTAAATGTATATTAACAAAAAATATATTATATAAATAAATATATTACACTATGAATTTCTTATGGAGATTTTTAGTAATTTTGATCCCCCCAAACCTCCTCTAAAATTTCGAATTGTTTAAAAAACTTTCTTACCGAGCAAATAGGGTCCTAGGGGAAGCAACATAACAAATTTAATTCCAATCCGTTCGGTGGTTTTGGAGAAATCGTGATTTAGTAACTTTAACCCATAAACCCCCTCTAAAATTTCTAATTTTTTTAAACCCTTTCTTATCAGCACCTACGGCCCTAGAGGAAGCTACATACCAAATGTCATTCCAAGTAGTTTTAGAGAAATCGTGATTTAGTAACTTTGACCCCTCCCCCAACCCCCCTAAAAATTTGAATTTTTTTTAAACCTTTCTTATAGAGCACCTATAGCCCTAGAGGAAGCTACATACCAAATTTCGTTCCGATCAGTTCAGTAGTTTTTGAAAAATCGTGATCAGGGAGTCAGTGGATTTGGCTTTTATATATATAGATTATTCTGTAAAAATTATTTTACGCGACATTGTAGGACCGTCTTATTCCTCCAAAACTATTATAAAAGTAACCTTCTCAAATCCTCTTCGTTGATTTAACCATTTGACCTGCTTTTGATTCGAGGCTGTCGGCCATGACTCAAACTCACTAAGACAGTTTTTTCCGCTCCAAGCGGATCGAATCAGTGCTTGAGTCGGGACTGGAATGTGAGGTGCAAACAATATTTCGTACGCTCAGGCAGCTATTCAGAGCCTTCGTGAGTAGACCGATTTCGGAAAGAGTTTATTGAAACCTTAAAACATATAACTCTATTTTGGAAATTCGCTCAACTAAAAAGAACTAGTAGTTCTGTGAACAGTAGACCTCGCTCGTTAAAATAACAAATGTGATTTTGAGCTTAGGTTAAAAATAGTGTGCCAGTAAGGAAGTAAGCACAAGGTTTAGCCAGCGAAACATTATTTAACAATTCCCGCGATTCCGGGATTTCTAGTTCTCGTTTTTTTCTTTCCTTGAGCTTTAACTGCTAAAGAATTTCTTTTAGAGGCATTGTGTTTTATTTATTTTATAATGCGTAAGATAGCTAAAAATATCAAGTTATAGAGGGAAAACATATAAGTAAATATTTACATACTTAAATAACTAAAACTTAACAATGTTATTTACAGTTCCAAAGCTTCCATATCATATTCCAATATTAGAAATAATGAAAACAAACGATGTTAAAAAGTCGTGATAGTGATCTCAACTTTATTCTCAACCCTGTACAACACTTCAAACGGTGTCCAACGGCCAATTTTTGTATGTCCTTTATCGCCGAGGGGTTTCATTTGTTTCAACTCATTTTGTAATTCAAGTAAAGCTAAGTCAAATTCTTTATGAAATTTACAAGTATTCAGTTTAATTCTTTGATTTATTCTCTACACTTTCTTATCCCCTACACTTTCTTAATATTATATTCAATTTTTTGCTAAGAATATATTCCTAAATTACTATTCAAAACAGGCCTAGTTTTGTTAGCAGTCTTACAGTAGGAACATAAAAACTGGTGTTTTCAAAATAAGAAATTTGAAATTGATAAATATTTTTATATAACTCTATTTAGAACTAAATTACGAAACGTTTTTACATTTATGAAAAAAATTGCAATAATTTTTACTACTTTTTATGTAGGCCTAAAGTTGAACTTTTTCCTTTCGTTACTGAACATGGTAATAATAATAAATGTTTCTTGATCTAATAAATTTGGTTATTTTACTTCAATCATTTTTTTACTGGCATATATGAATTATTTGAACCTTTATCTACAAAAAAGATATGCAACACTTTTGAATTGGTTTAGAATAAACGTATAAAAACATTTTTGAAATACAAAAACTTGGACGATTTTTAACAAATTTGAAGTTTACGGCCATTTTGTGAGCTTATCGTTAGAGATACGGAAAAAATCAATGATACAATTTTGTTGAAAATCAAATTTGCTAAGCAAGATCTCATTAGTTTTTAAATTAGACTTACGGTTAAGCCACAAACTGGCTTTGGAAAAAAGCTTACACTGAGAGAAACGGTGCGGCCGCCATTTTTATTTTATTTAAGGGGTTAAAAATGAAAAATGGGAAAACCCTTATATATACATGGCTTGACCTAGAAATAAGGAATATTCATGCAAAAAGTCATCAAAATCGGTCAAGGGATTTGGCCGTAATCGTGAGACAGACACACAGACATACAGACACACAGACATACAGACACACAGACGAAATGCCGAACAGTCGAGTTAAAACGGAGACCTCGCTTCGCTCGGTCAATTATTTTAAATGGGTACGTGGTTTTCATAATCAATGACGAAGGACAATAATCCTGAATACTTGATAATGGCTGAGTAGCCGAAACTGCTGTCATGAAATAAGAGAACTACTGGACGATAAGCTTCAACTAAAGGCTAATTACCTCATAGTGGAAGCTAATAAGAGCAATTGTATTTTAGCATAATCAATTGTTGAACAAACACTAACAGTTACAACTACATTACGTTATATAACTCAAATGTTTGCGCTGTTCCTACAGTTTACTCCTGTATGTATGTTTGACAAACAATTCGATTCTATTACATTTGCACTCTGTGTTTCCCCAGGGCTATAGAATACAAGGGCTGGACCACTCCTTTGATGTTGACGCTCGCCGACTGTCCCAAACTTCCTCTTACCCCCTCTCCTATGTGACGTCACTCTGGTACCATGACACGCCGCGTAAGCACGGTTCGCCTTAGCTCTCACGTGTTATTTAATATAACGATGCATACGACAATTCTTTAAAAAATTATGAAATACACACAATCACCTAAATTATATGTTAACCAAGTTTGGTGAATATTGAGTAATTATTTTGTTCAGTACAAGTATTTATAGAAGATATATAATTCCGCTAGATTGTCCGCCTTTTGACGCATATTTAAAGCTAATTTTCTCGGAGAGGTATTACACAAATTTCTTGAAAAATTTATACAATGCACACAATCACCTAAGTTATATGTTTAGCGAGATTGATTAATATTGAGCAATGATTTTTTTCAGTACAAGTGTTTAAAGAAAGTATATAATCCCGCAAGATTTTCGCCTTTTGACGCATATTCAATGCTAATTTTCTCGAAGAGACATTCAATGAATTTCTTAAAAAAATTACACAATATACAAAATCACTTAAATTATATGTTTAGCAAGGTATGCATTTATTTAATGTTACTTTGCAGACGAGATTACTTTATGAAATATTACCAAGATTATCAAGTAATATTGTCTGCAGTGTTACTTGAATATTCTAAGAAACACTTTTACCAACAAAGTACATCAGATCAAACATTTTCAGAATAATGTGATGTAAATAAATAAATATATAAATAATAATAAAATTTAAACTTAGAGCACCGGTAATTATTGATAACTCAAAATTTAAAAACAACAAATTTTAAATAATCAGCTTCAAATTAAAATAAACATTAAAAAATATTATTTATTTAATGTAAGAGTTGCAAGCGTGATTACTTTATGTTGAAAAGTTACCAAGGTTCTCAAGTAATTTCTTCTGCAGCTATAAAGTTAAAATGTTTAAAAAAAATCTTTACTAGCAAAATGCACTTAAAATTGTCAGAATAATTAGATATAAATAAATATATAATATGCAAATAATTATAATCAAATTTAAACCTAGAGTAATAAAATTAGTGATGACAAAAATAAATAAATAAAATATAATTTTAATTTAAACTTATATACTAAATTAAATTGCACAGTGCCAATTTTAATTTAAATAGTTCAATTGTTTAAATTCAACTATTAAATTAAGTATTCCCTAAGGCCTAGAAAAGGAAAATTTCTATAAAGCAGTTTATTTTATTTTTTAATATTTTATCTCAGCAGTAATTATTATGTTATGTGCATATCTGCATATAAGCTACTCATTAAGTATTTATAACTTTTATGTGTTTTATTTTATAAGTATTACACAATGATTTATTAAACTGCAGTATGACATTCAAGTTTTGGTGGTTTATTGTAATAAATACAATTATTTTCAATAATGTGACACATTTTGTTCAATTTCGTATTTAGTTTTCAGAAATGTTTCAGAGAATCAAATTAAAAGTATGCTAACATTAGTACACTACAACGGTTTATTACCTACGAATTAGTTTTATTGTAACTCTGTCTTCTTCTTACATCTTTAGACTAATTGCTTACAGTCTACTTATTGCTCTGTGTAGTGTCAATACTAAAATTAAAGAAGAGCGCTTCATAAAAATGTTACAGCTTTGCTAAGAAATTGAAATTATTGTAGCAAAGAATACTTATGAGAAGCGGTGGGAATGGAGCAGGAGGTACCACCGTGACGTCATCACAGTAGCAGCACGGGAACGCTTTCCTTGGCGGACTGGTCTAGCTCTTGTATTCTATAGCCCTGGTGTTTCCCACTCCGGGTTTTCTACGCTGTTCTCAGAATGTTATTAAATTATAACAATAAAACGAGTTGTATTTTTGTAAGCTATACTTTATGCCAGTTACACAAAGATGACTAATTACTAGCTCAACAAACTACTAATTACAGTGCGTTCTACTTATAAAATGTATTATCAAAACCTTACATAAATACAAAACTATATTTGTGTTCTGCAATTAATTAATTTGTTATAACTCGATCCTGAAAATATAACGTTAAAGCAAATGGATACTTAGTTTACCTCCGTATTTCCAAGAAAACAAAGATCCCTGGAATATGAATTTTGCAATTTGGAACACACCTTTAGGCTAGTATAAAGCTGGAATCAGTTTCTTGTAAACTCAGGATTTAAAACTTGTTTGCAGTGTATTTGTAGAATTCTAAACGTTGAAGGTAAATATTATATTTCATCTACAGAGAGATACTTGTACACTTCTGATAAAGATATTATGTTCTATGACATTTGATAAAGGTTGAAATAATAATTCCTTCATTTGATTTTCCGAGTCATAAGCTTTACTCTTTCTGACCGTTCGTGCATAAAATCCTTAACGATTGTTTACCACAAACTTCTTTCTGAAGTATTATACCATAATATATGTGAAACAAGATTACAAATGTGGATTGGTGATGGTTAAATATTTTTTTTTTTAAATATAATCGATAACAAAGGGTTGAATTCTGAAACTTCTAAATAAAAAAAAGTTTCTAAAAAGGAAAAAAATACGTTTAAAAACATAAAAAATGAACTTGTTTTTGTTTGAAGTCTTTGTAAAATTATGCTCGGGTCAATGGTTACAAACAAATTAGTTGGACGGTTTTCATATTCGATTGAACGAGAAAAATTACATTAGTTTCCAGCTATTTACACTTTTGATTTGTTGTATTTATAACCACTAGTATCGCCCGTAATCGAAATTCGACCAATTTTGTTTGTAAAGTAACGAAATTCAACTTGTTTTTCACGTAAGATTGGATTATGTTATAAATATACAAATTATTAATTTCTTTTTTGTTCTTAGTTTCTTTATTAGTGTTAAAAGAATTAGTTACTCATTACGCTTTGTTTGTAAAATTGTAAGGAAACCAATGAACCACTCGATCATAAAATATAATCATTATTGCAAAATACGGATTGGTTGATTTCTATGATTATAATCCCTGAACCTTCATTTTGAACCCTGGGCAGTTGGGCTTGTACTTTCTACCCCTACCAGTTGCATTCCTATCCTTCTAAAATAAATACCAAAAAGGTAAGACAAATTTAAATGTTCACGTATTAACATAATAATTTGCAATGGTTTTTTCTTTCTTTTTTTTACGATTACATTAAACACAAGACCCTAAATTATAAAAAGAAGAAAGATTTGCACGATCAAAATGTTAGTTGTATAAGACAAATCTTCTATAAAATAACGATTTATCATCGGTATCATAATAAAAAAACTGTTCGGTAAATAAAATGTATCAACTCCTATGAAATAGTTTGTAGCCTATAGGACGTACGTCCATACGTCAGTAATGTGAGTAACAAATTACTATAGAGCATGCGCAAGTTCGCGATATTTATTTTATTTGTTAACATATTATGTAACGCACAGCCAATACAGTCCATCGGCTTAAATAACTATATGAATAACATTTTATTTTATGTTTACAACTTATGTATCAAGTTTTGTGTAGTTAGCATAGGAATGATAATGCACAATAATATATCTGGTTCGTTCTGTCATTTCTGCTTCGTGGCATGTATGGATTGCACATACTCATGATCTGTTTTCGGCTATTTATTTAAAACGATGAAATATTAAACTTTTATATGGGCCTATTTCTTACACTTTATTGCAGGATCTGTACAATTATTGCCATTTTGAAACTCCCTCACCACATAGACCAGACTAGATATAGTTTGTTGTTTGTAGAGTTATATATTTGTCTGAACAGGCAACTCAACATGTGTTTTTGAAGTTAAATATTAGGCCTATCAACTCATTAAATTAACAACAATCATTGATAGGCATATCTTTTCTATTTTATTATTTTTTTAAAGTTAGTCCTTTATTCAAGTTTTCATTACCGTTAAACTATTATGTAATATAACCGGGATATGTTAAAATAATATTTACAGTATTAAGAAACAGTGACACATCACGAGTAGCAAGGCCGTAGCCGGGGGTGGGGGGGGGGAGGGTAGGTGGTCAACCCCCTCCCCTGAAATCCCGAAATTTAACAGTAAACATTAATACTATGTTTAAAAAGTGCAAATTAAATTATAAAATAGACAACACAACAGAGGATCCGGCAACATAGTTTACATCATTGTGCATTGCATGGATACTGATATTTTGATTTACTTGATTAAAGTACAACGTGCAATACACACAGATGCAGTAGGTTACCTCTTGCAGCTGCATTACTCTCTTGTTACAGCCTTACTCTCT
This sequence comes from Philaenus spumarius, assembly GCA_018207615.1. Taxonomy (NCBI): domain Eukaryota; kingdom Metazoa; phylum Arthropoda; class Insecta; order Hemiptera; family Aphrophoridae; genus Philaenus; species Philaenus spumarius. The sequence goes on from JAGFPH010001367.1 coordinate 195,600, forward strand.
TGTAAGCTTGATCTGATCTATTAAATAAGAAAACTATGAAGGTTGAAGAAAAATTCTTTAGTCTAACAAAACACGCAATGCATTATGTATTGAAAATACTCCCAATACGGATGATGGCGTCCGAAGCACGCAATGCATTGCGTAATGGGGTTGGCGTGCAATGCACTGTGCGTCGGCCGCTTCTCATAGTGTTCAGTGTCTAGCTCACATGTGCGTACTTAGCAGTGAACGTGTTAAAAGTGTTTAATTTCAAATCAATGGTCCTGACCTGAGCCCCCCTCCCCGAAAACTTTTCCTGGATTCGGCCTTGACGAGTAGGTTAATTAATTTGAAACGCATCAGAGCAATATTACTTAAAGTTGGAGTATACAGCCAAAAATGTATCAATATACAAATAGTACAGCCTACATATGAAAACCCGAAACGAATTGTTGGTTTTTGTATCATATTGTTTTACTATGGATTATTATTTGTATTTGAATTTAAAGATTTATAAAATACTTTTTAAAAACAATAAAACTTATATAGGAATAAATAACTGAGCGTTTTGATTTTCAACTTGATAAATGTGTACAATTAGAAGAATTGTTATTATAGTCTAAAATATTTTTAGTAATTATAAGTATTCTAATTTAAAGTTCTATGTATAGGTATTTTCAAACTGTTACAGAAATAATGCAGAGCCTATATGATCTATTTTGAGGTTAGAAGGTATAATATATATATATATCTTTTTACAGCCTTTACTTTGTTCTTCAGAAGAAATTACTGAACAACAATGCTATTACTTTCTGTATAATAGCTCCATAACTTTTTATAAAGTGATGACATATTCTATTCATTTGTTTGCATGAATATCTATTACAGAATCCTATGAACTCAATGGAATGAATATTCGAGATATAAATTCGTGGTCAGCCGACTGAAAGTGATAAAATCTCACGGAAGAGGGAACTTGACTGCAGAATGGACACTATGTAGCTGGCTGTATTTTGTATTTATTTGTAAAAAAACTCGTGATATAAACCCAAACAACGTTCGCCTTTACTGTGAGTTAATGATATCTGTTTAGTTTATACTACCTAAACACTACGGTAGCAGTGTTAATATTTAAGTTTAAAAAAAGTTTTTATAATTTAAACTTTTGTTTTACAATGTGCAACAATTTGTAAATTAAAGTTACTCTTATATACAATGATTTCACAGTAAGATTTAACAACTTCACTGTTTCATCAATTAAGTGCTAGTGATTTTTACCAAGAAAATTGTATATAAAATAAAAAGGCTTTCATCAAGTTTTTTTTTTAAATTATTATTATTATTTAATTTTACTTTAACAAAAAACTCTAAAATTTTACAACTAAGCTCTCGAGTAACCATTGTCAGGAAACATTTTCAGTGAGCTTAGCTTAAGTCGTACACTGTTATTTTTAGTGGGGGATAGTTCAACAATCTAATTACGGTGATACATTTTTTAACATATCTTTAGTTTAAGACGTAATAGAGAGGTCTACTTTGCGGCATTTATTTTCTTTTTTTACCCCCTTTAAAATGATATGCAACTTGCTAAGGATTGCTATTGGAAAATAAAAAACTACACCCAGCAACCCCTATTTAGGGGTGAGGGCTGAAACCCTAATCCACATAAAAAGTAGGCCTACTTTGACTTATGTTAGTAACATTTACCAAAGATTGTTTGAAAATTTACAGTCGTTCTAAAACTAAATAGGGGGGGGGGGGGCTTTATGGGATACCCGGTATACAATTTTTTTAAAGCTGGTTCTCTGAATGGAAGGGCCAGGTGGAGGTTAATAATTTAATTATATGTAGCGAGTGAAAAGATTCGCAGACCTACAGATTTCATTAAACAAGATACACAATTTATAAATAAATCAAATCTTCATCGCATTCAAAACTATGTTATAGAAAATTAAGTTGCTTATCTGTAGTTTGTTATAATAATTAAAATCGAGATTTTGCCTTCAATAGTTTAGTTGTTATAAGTTAGCACTTTTAATCATGACTAAATGTCGCTAAACTATTATCTTATTTGTAATAATAGAATTAAATTTACTGAATTTTAACAAGCCTAATATTGAAATATACATATATTCAAAATAAGTAATACTAGTGGACATGGCAATGCTTCGCTGTTGCTTGATTTACCTAACCTAAAATTATATTCAGTTTTTGATCCAAATCAGTTGTTGATCAAAATCAGCTGTTGATCAAAATCAGCTGTTTTAAGCTTTTCATACGAACAGCTGTTTTTTGTGCCCCTGATAAAATCAAAAGAAATCTTTCTTCTTCTTCCTTAAGATTGACCTTCCATAAGATTAACATGGCAACTTTGAGGGCCACTGGGGCGAAGCCCTTAACATACATTGAGCTCATTTTAAGGGAAGCACAACTTCAGAGTGAGCTCTGTAAATGACACCAAAAACATCAAAATCGGTTAAAAACTCTAGGAGGAGTTCTACTCACAAAATAACCCCTAGAAAATTAATTATGTTTAGATAACCTTAATGCTTTTAATAACAAACTTCAAGTCAAAGGGTAATTTTTTTAAATTTTTTTTTTTTGTAAATTAATTATTCATTAAAATAGTTGTTGTGTACAAATACATCAACCTTTTAATGAATAATAATATCCCTTAATTTGTTTTAACAAGATGTTGTACGTAACTTATCTTCAACTTACTATTACATCTCCTGATGTTTAAAACTTTATTATTGTTTATGCTCGCCATACCGACAATTGTTTATTAAATAATCTTGTTGAATTACCACACGGACATTAAAATGTGCGAGCGTGTATTTTGTAATTGTGGACTCGTGTGTATAAGTGTTTTTAAGTGTACTATGTGTTTTTATTTGTATTAATGACGAAGGACAATGGTCCCTAACTTGAAAATGGCTGAATAGCCGAAACGGCCGTCGTTGGACGTGTAAAATTGGACTATTGGACGGTAAGTTCAACAAGTTTATTTTATAAAACTTTGTTTTTTTTATTGCAATTATACTCAGCACAGATACTTATCTGGTTTTGATAAAGCATCTACTGATTTTGAAAACTATTTGGATTAGGTATCTTTTAGATACCTAACCTAACCTAACCTAACCTTTAAAATGACTGCACACAAAAATATAGATTTTTGTATTTGTATTTACAAAGTTATTTTATTCTTAGAAACCCAAGATTTTATCAAATGTTGCTAATGATTATATCATTTGAAATAATATAAAAGTTGGACCAGAGAAATTTCTACTTTCAACCTGCAGCAAATATCTACTAGTGATTTGTGAAATTAATGCAAAATGTGCTGTTAAAAACGTAACAATGGATTTTGTAATAATACTATAATAAAATAGTTTAAACAAAACGTTTTTAACTTTTAGTAACCTACCGTGTAAAATATAAGTGTAATTTAACATTTACATATATTAACATTTAACATTTACGTGTATTTCTGAAGAAGTGATTATTTATAGCCTATAATAGTTATACCCGCAACATTGTAACACACAATAACGGCAGAATATGCATTAAAGAAAAACCATCAACAAAATCTATAAACAGTTTGTGCATGCTTGACCCCTTCGATCGCGATGGAGATAAAAAAAAACAAATATGAAAGTTGTAGATAATTTTATTTCCAGACTCCAAAATGGGCTGGAATATTTACTAATACCTACCAATATTATAATTCCTAAACAATAAAATCTACAGAATCCGTCCATTGGTCATTTGATATAACTCGACTAACTGAATCTAATGAGTATCTTAAATTTAAAGTAGGTGCTACCAGTCTAAGGTTATAAGCATAAACGTTCTAAAAATTTAGGGAAATAGTGGTCTTTAGACACTAATGACGTCACAACTTTTAAACGAATAGACTTATTCGAATGTGGATTTCTCTTGAACCGTCCAGAAGAAATGCTGCTTCTAATGACTTAAACCCCAGCTTGATTCGTCTGGCCGTTCTTAGTTGATGCAATCACAGACAGGCGACACGATTGTATTACAATATGTGGTACAACATTGATACAACATTGATTATTACTATTACAACATTGATACACACCAACATAATGTAACAGTTATTTCATTATTCTTCTCATAGTTTTTTAAGTGATTGATATATAAATTGTATGGATATTGTAAAAACGCCTTAATATAAAAAAAAAAAAACAGAACGTAAGAAGAGAAATGAAAAAGATGTAATTGAATCTAACAATGTTACAATAGGGATAATAAATAATGACATTTCCTAAAAAAAATATTCCATTAGGTTTTTGAATGTGAATATGTTATAAACTTCTTATGGTGAGTTTTATTTGTTCTAATTATCAAGAAACAATTCATTATTATTTTATAAAAGTTACTTATACCCAAAGTTGTTAGAGTACAAAGGTTGACGCAACCCCGCCTCGCTCAGCAGTCCACAATTCCTGCTAGTGAGCGGGTGTTTTGACGTCACTCAATGTCCATGCAAAGCCACCAGCTCCTTGTTCCCCCGCCCGCCATATTAGTATTTCAGTAGAATCACTCGTATCATGAGGTTGTATTTTGGTTCAGTGAGCACTGTTACTAAGTCTTATTTTAGCTGAAGTTTTCTTATTGTATTCATTCCATATTTGAGAAGTGTAATCACTTACAAATAAATTGCAAAATGACAAAACATTATATAAACTAAATATTCGCTGTCTACATTACAAACACTGATATGCACTATCGTCATCTTTATAAATGCAATTTTGTTAATAACCAGTGAAAAATTATAATAATTTAAAATTACATTAATATGCTAAGATTTAAACGAATATTGTAAACATAAAATAAAAACAAAACTAAATGTGAAAATACGTTTGCGATTAATTAAAAGAGTGTTTTAAGGAAGTGATATTTTGTATTACTATGAACTATCTTAATATATTAACTTGGAAAGTACATGTTATAAATTCATTTATTTAACATTCATGTACCATATACAATTTTTAAAGTTACAAGGTATGTACAGCTTAAGTTCATTTACAAAAATAATTGTACACAGCAGAATTTTCTTCTTGCTGTCTGTTAAAAAAGGAGCTAAATATAATAATGCTTAACAAAAGTAGTTTACTAAAACAACAGTAAGATTGTAACAGATTTCTCAGTACATTCTGGCAAAAGTAAACAATTAAATCCAGTATAGTTTGTTTTTCAGCGTAAACATTTAATTTAAGCACAGTTTTTATATTTTTTATGAGCTACTTAGATATTTAAAAAAGAAGTACATTAAATTTTCCTCATTTTCCACATTTAGGCAACAAACTATGAAAAGAAAAAAAATCGTTTGTGATAAGCGAATATTGTTTGCATTATTATGTACACATGTATGGTAGTTGGTCTTTCTTCTACAACAACAAAACAAACCAGTAGTCGAATGTTTTTTATACATTTTGTATTTACTGCAGTAATACGAGTAAAAATATAAATTAATAAAGGAAATAGAAACATGATAATATAACAACAAACATGTTGCATTGTACAAGGCTATTACAACAACATGTATGTATAACAACAAACATTACACAATGTGTACTGTGTGAGCAGATGCAGAGCATTGCTTATTGGTGCGACACATCGGCGGACCGGTCACTATGTGACGTCACTGCACGTGGCTGGCTTGAACCACGAAAACAGTCTAATGCGTCAACCTTGTACTCTAACAACCTTGACTTATACGTTTCAAAGGTCTAACTTCACGTTTCTGCCTTCGCAACATCATTTGATGTGTAAACTATTTTATTTTTTTCAATCAAGTTCAAAATGTTAATTAATTTTAGTTTAATTAAAAAAACAATGTTGTAAACTTTACATGTAATAATTAATTTAGGACATCATTATGACTTAAGAGCAGAAAAAATCTTTATTTTCACTAAGATTGCTTTTACTTATTTATAGCCTAGTCTGACGAATATTTTTGATTTCCAATACTTTGATCCAAACGAAGCAAACCAAAACACAATCAGAGGAATACATTTTAAAGATTTAAGTAGCTATTAGGTCTACTTACTTAAAAAATATAATATTTCTAGTATAAATATTTAAAATAGTATGTACATCTTGGTATGTATTTAGTATGTATACCTTCATGTATTGCATGCATTTGGATTATCCTTGTCTAGTGAACGTATACGTAATGTAGGTGTTCGGTAAAATAAATACAAATCTACCCAAGCGTAAATCTAATAGGATAAGGAAAGTGAATGACTCGACCGGCAGAAACTCTTTCTCCTTTGTTGAAATAAATCTCTTATCTGAAAGTGATAAAGGAAAAGGACCCGACAGTTTTCATTAAGTGTTTACTTACTAAACTTTGTAAAATTATAGGGCTAAACTAAGGTTGAAGTTGAGCCTAACTAAAGTAATAATGGAAACAAATAATACATTTTTACATTTAACTGCTTATATGCAACTGTTTATATATTTCTAGCGTTAAATGCAGACATTAAAGAAATACGTATTGTTAAATTATTTGTAAATTCTGAATTGCGGACAAGCATTGCGTAGAACTTTTACTAACCGTTAAGCTACATATTTTTAATACCTCATTATTCCTTAATCATATTGTCTTTAAAGAAGTAAAATATTATGTTCAATATTAAGTTTTTAGAATTAAAAACAGACTGGGATAGTTACTGATATAAACGTTTAAAAGTGCTGCTAAATCAAAACTTAGCTGGACGTTGCAGAGCGCACAGATATGTCTTTAATATGCAAATCCATTGATCGGGATAATTTTGATCAGCTAACGTCTTTAAATATTTTATTAAAATCAATGATTGCAAAATTTCTGTTCTCTTGTTTTAAGGAAGACATATCATTTAATATTTATTGTTTTTAGCGGTTTTTATCACATTTTCACCCATTAGCAGAACATAAAAAAATGTAAAACTGGGTTATTTTTTATAAGTACCTTGTAAGAATAAATGTACAAAATATCTTCACTCTACCTCTAAGGAAAATATAAAAATGTATATTTATTGTCTTTAAGGGTTGTTATTACATTTTCACCCCTTAGCAGCACGTAACAAAATGTAATACGGGTTTACTTTTTATATGTCTTTTTAAGAAAAAAAAAGCTTCCTTGCTTTAAAGGAAGTATAACAAACAATATTTATTGTTTTAGGGGTTGTTTCAACCCAAAAATTCAAAATATTTTAAAATACTTTCTTAGTGCACCTCTAGCGCCTATGTGTACCAAATTTCACGTTCCTAGGCAGTATTCAATTAATATTAATAGCTATAGGGTTTGTTGCGACTTGTTCACCTCATAGCAAAACGTTAAAACTTATTTAAAACTTATTTTGTTTATATGTATCTTGTAAGAAATAAAAATGTACAAAATTTCAGATTTATAACTTTAAGGAAAGTATAAAACAAAATGTTTATGGTTTTAATGGTTGTTTCAACCCTGAAAGGCCAAATGTTTTCTTAGAGCCTCTCTAGGGTCTATGAGCAATCGTGTACCAAATTTCACGTTCGTAGGAGGTAGGGTTTTTGAGATGTATAACTAACAATATTCATAGTTTTAGGGGTGTTTCAACCCTTAAAGAACAAATATTTCAAAATCTTTTCTTAATGCGCTTCTAACGCCTATGAGCAATATTTATATCAATTTTCAAGTTTCTAAGTGAAATGTTTTTTTACTTTCTCCCCCTATACCACAGTATATGGAGAAAGTATTGTATTCGTCAAAATTTTCGAGTTTGAGTTTTTGGTGGAAATATCCGTTTTGGGTCCCCCTGAACCTAAAAAAGTGGTTTTCGGAGTGATGTCTGTGTGTGTGTCTGTATGTGTGTCTGTGTGTCTGTGTGTCTGTGTGGATGTTATCAGACCTAGAGCCTAAACCAGTCGTCCGATTTTGATGAAATTTGGTATGGAGGTACTAATCCACGGTATCTGCAGGCGTTTTTTTCATTTTTGTGAATTTTTTATTTTTAAGGGTAATTTTTCCATAAAAACCCATAAAATATCGGAAAAATTAACGTTATTCTCTGAAAATTTTACAGTTTATTAGGGACCTAAAGTACTATAAACTGTAAAATTTTAATCAAAATCGTTCGAGCCGTTTTTGAGAAAAGTTGATTTTTCCATTATTTTATGGATTTTTATGGGAAAATGACTGTTAAAAATAAAAAAATCACAATAAATTGGTAATAGTATTTTTTTATTAAGTTTCTATAATGAGGGAGAAAGTATGTGTCAGTTTCCTGATACCGTTTATTTGAAATCTCGTGATGAGTCAGTCAGTCAGTGGTATTTCGATTTTATATTTATTTATAGATTACTATAATGTTTTAAGAAAATCCTAAAACCAAATTAAATTTCCACTTATAAAACAGCTTGAAAAAATTGGTTACCTCTGTATGTTTACTTTAGAAATGTGTACAAAAACTCAAATAATTTTATCAAGCTCAAAAATGTTTGTGAAACCTGAAAGTGGCGATTTTACCCTTTATGATATTTTCCCTATAATTATTATGGTTTACTGAAAATTATCGTTTCTCTAAAGGATGCTCCTGCTTGTCTCACACGGCCAACCATCCACTCTGGAAGCTCATATTTGCAGATCTAAAACATACACCTTTCATGATTTCTTGCAATAAATTTAAAAAATAACTAATTTCACCCTACGTGAAACGGACATACTGATACTATTTAATACAAAACGAAAACCCTGTTTGGCTTTATTTTACGTTAAAAAATATTTTCTATTTTAGTCAAATGAAATGCGAAAAATAATTTAAATCAGAACTCTTATATACGCTATATACCCTTATACAGGCTGCCATATTTTCCTTAAAACATAATTGCAATAACTGTTTTGATAAACTTAAAAAAACTCTAAATTAAAAGGTTACAAACTCTCTACTATTCTTTAAGTTTTTAAGTGTTGATCGTGTTGAATTTCTAAAAAAAAATTTGGTACTATATTTTTTGTATTACTATGAGAGTTTTGATGTTTCAATAAATGTGCATCCACAGGTAATAAGCTATGCAAAATAATGTACCTACTAATTTGTACTGGTTATTGTAATAACTATTTAGTTAAAAATACAGTTTATTAATATACATTTTTCTGCTTATTGTATTTTTAAATTAATACGATTACATTTTTTATATTTAGTATCACATACATCAAACTATAAAATAATATAAATACAAATTTTACCTGTCTTATTTCCAAAAACAATTTATATTGTTATTTCAAATGTAGTCTTGTTAAATCCGTTAATAAGGAATTTAGTTCAACCCAATTTATATTATGTAGAACATATTGAATGAAGCTTGTGACATATTTAACCGAACATGTTTTGCACATGGAAATTGCTTTAGTAAATGTAAAGAGTTTTGCATAAAACAAAAACATCCCTCTACAAATAGTGCTCGCTTGTATATTCAAATTGTTACAGTACTTTTCAATCACCCACAAACAAAACCATTTAGTTTTAAATGTGATAATAAATTAGACTGACCTCGATAATATCACATTTCCCATTCACATTACTTTCTTTAATATCCAATATTGGCAAACACTGTTCTAAGTAAGTATTATTGGGATTTTATTGAATGTAAGTATAAGTGTTTAGAATATAATAATATACACTATCAATTCGGATGTTTTTTTCTTACAAAGAACGGATTTATAAAAATATGAAATTTTAAATATACAGTACTATTATATATTTCTACCATAGGTTCAATATCTCTTTCTGAAATAACAATTAAAATACAGCTGTGAGGTAACTAGCAAGTGAAGTGGTAAAGTTTAGGAATCACAAAACTTAATTTCAATCACTTACAGACCTGGTAAATATATAAAATGCATACTTACGTACTTAAACTTAAGCTTAGGGCAATTTGAGTATTGTTTAATGGTCATTATATTTATAAGGGAACGTTGTAAATTGATGTAAATTTGTGTAACATTTATTATAAAAGGAGAAGAATGAATCCTATATCATTGGAAAGGTTATGTCCCATATACGTGAACCGAAAAATCATGGTTGGATGTTGCCTTTAAGTCAGGTAAAATAAAATAAGCTAAGCCTAACCTAGAACTGTGTCGGTTATACGAATCAGTTGTTTTACCTGTTGTTTTATGCAGTTGGGTTTTAAGGCAATGAATATATAAATGTGTTTTTGTATATAATGGCTTTATATTTTCCTCAGAAAAATATTTTTCCAATACAAAACGCTTCAAACAATTAAATAAAATCATGATGAAATTTTTGATCATGAGGCTGTACCTTTATCCTTCCCAGGACGGTAAAATAATTAAAACAGTATTATACAAACAAGACGTAATGGCATTGATTCCACGTCTTTTAAATATCATTTTATTATCACTTATCTTTATTTATTTATTAAATTATTCTACTTTTCTATAGTTTAATTGTTTAGTTGTATTGAATTTCATATGTTTAGTAAATATATATAATTAATTCCACCAAGCTTCCTCTGTGGTGTTTCCCACTCTTTTCCTCATAACGACATGGTAAGAATTCTCATACAAATAAATACCATTTGATTATGTTAAAAGAAAGTTAAACTTTTTATGAAAAACACAATCGATCTTATTTCAACTACAGGAGATACTATACCTTGTTCATCGAGAGTTTAAAGTGAAGCACCTCCCCCTACAATATTTATGGGCCGGGCAGACAGTGTCACACGCCGACCCACCGCAGGGACGAACGTGGACGTTAGGGGCTAGTGAAGAGGATGTTTATTTACTAAGAACTACTGTGAATCATACGCAGAGTCGCCCGTCCCACACGCGATGTTCGTTTTCCTCATTGGCCCAAATCCCTAACGTCAGCCATTGCAAGGAGGTGCTTCACTTTAAACTCTCGGTGAACAAGGTATAGGCCCCTAGTGTAAATTATTCAACACAAATTTTCAGAAAAACAAGTACGAAAGGATAAAGAATTTGGGAAATATTCTGACCTAACTACTGTATAATATATCCATCTTATACTAGACTAGTCGTAGTTAGAGATGGGTAATTCTGGATGGATACGTGTCCATGGGCCTGATTTATGTATTTCCGAGTGCAAGTTGGACAAGTAAGTATTCCCCTTACTGTCCACTTTAATTGCAGCTCCAATAGTAGCAGATCCGAAGACCGGACCTTGGTCGTTGTTAGTAAACCTTAAATAAGAATTAGATTTTAGGAATTAAGTTCAAACTGTTTGATATTTAGTTATACAATATTGGATATTTGTATGTACAGTATTTGAATCAATAAATTTTACAGATTAACAAACATTGCTTGTTGCAATGATTTCGAACAAATGAGGTTAGATGCATAGTACAAAAAGAAGAGAATACATAACGAATTTTCATCACGTACAGCATAGCATCTGCATGCATAAAATAACGAACACAACGAAGAACTTATTGTCTAAGACAACAGTGTAAGTGTTAAAAAGTCACTATTTACATAAACAATACATTTCAGAATTATTGCCATTCTTTTTCTATTCAGTCTTCAGTTGCAAGTAATAATTTAAAACAAACACTCTTATTTCCAGAAATATTTGTTATTTGAATTAAAACTTACGCAGACTGTTGTCTGATATTTATGTATTTTTTACAATTATTTTGTGAGATATTTGAAATAATCAGTAATAAATTTTGTAAATGCTAATAATATAACTAATTTTGTTATTTTTGGTTTTCATGACATGCATTTTTAATTTAAATACTTCTCAATCATATTCAATTTTAATTAGTATATCTATATATATAAAAGCGAAATACCACTCACACACTCATCACGATTTCTCAAAAACAACCGAACGGATTGAAATGAAATTTGGTAAGTAGCTTCCTCTAGGGCCATAGGTGCTCACCAAAAAAAGGGTTTGAAAAAATTCGAAATTTTAGGGGGGGGGGTTTGGGAGGATCAAAGTTATTAAATCACGATTTCTTTAAAACTACCGAACGGATTGGAATGCAATTTGGTATGTAGCTTCCGCTAAGACCATAAGTGGGGTAAAAATTACTAAATCACAATTTCTCTAAAATTACAGAACAGATTGGAATGACATTTGGTATGTAGCTTCATCTAGGGCCATAGGCCCTCGCTAAGAAAGGGTTTAAAAAATTCGAAATTTTACGGGGGTTTGGGGATCAAAGTCATTTAATCACGATTTCTTCAAAACCACCGAACGGATTGGAATGAAATTTGGTATGTAGCTTCCTCTATGGCCATAGGTGCTTACTAAGAAAGCGTATGAAAAATTTCGAAATTTTAGGAGGGGTTTGGGGGGATCAAAATTACTAAAATCATAATTTCAGATCTTTTATTATTATGATGCTTTTATTATTATGCTTTTATTATTTAAGATCTATATATATATATAAAAGCAAAATACCACACACTGACGGAACACTTAAAAAGAATATAATTACGTTAAAAAGACTGAAAATACCAACCACTACGGGCAACGCCGTACGGGTCGGCTAGTAATAATATGCATGTATAGGACTATTCTCATACCGTATTATTTGTAATAATATCATTAAAAGAAAGTAATCAAACATTTTGTTTAATACAAAGTATTTTTTAAATTCTAGCCTATATAAAAACATAAAACAATAGAAATAAAAATAGTTTATAAATACACAAAACTTAACGAACGTTGTTCATTATACATACCCTTTGCAAAAAAACATAGGGGAAGCGTCAATGAAAAGTTATAAAACGACCTGTTTAAGATTGTGGTACATGTAAACATATATATTTATTTCAAATACATGTATTGCTTTGTTTAAAGACTTAACCACGAGGTAAAGGTCCATCATAAAATTAATCCATTCTAATAATATATTGATTGTCTTTGTACTGCTGCCACAATAATGCATATTTTTGACTCCAGATATTCTGTTGCACCTTTACTTGATGTTTTAAAGCATAGTATGTATATTGTAATAAATCATATCATTAATAACTAAATATTTTTCAAATAGTATTCGTATTGCACCTGTAAAGCCTCAAAGTATAATCTTGTAGTACAAGATAGAAAATACTTAATAATTTAAATTGGCATCAGTTTCAACAGTTCACGTCAAATAAAAACATTTATTAATTTACTTACAATGTAAGTAATTAAACACATCAAGGGAAGGATGTGGCCACATTATTCATAGAACTTGTATGTTTTTTTTTAAATTAAATTGAGGCTTGTTTTAGATTCTTTTGTGTACGAATGGTAAATAAACTAAAAATCACACTGTTATCAACAATGTACACACAAAACTCTTATTATATTTATATAGATAAACAAAGTAGCATGTGTCTACTGTATATTTACATGGTGCAAGAAATTATTATTCTAAACATAGACTACGCGACACCGAAAGCCATCATACAACACAAGGCTGTTGCGACAACAGTGATAGTAGCGTGGTGTCCTTTCCCCTCCATCGGAAGGCGCGGCGCCCCACTTGCCTAAATTTTCCCTCCAGTTAACATATCTTAGAGCTCAAGCTACATTATACAGATAGTGCCAAATAGCGTGAAGCGTCACTTGAGCATGCGCTGTAAAGTCTTACCCTCTCCTACTCGAGTGTGAGTCTTCAGTACAGTCACTGCCAAAAAGTGTTGATATACAATCAACACGACTACATAGCAGACATGAATTAGGTAGGCCTGGCGGCTCTGACTGTACTCCGCCGCGAGAGGGGAAATGTGGTGGGAGCCGGCGTAGGAGACTTGCACACCTACTCTTCGCGCTCCATTCTAATTGGCGCTATCTGTACCAACATTTAATGTTAATTTATTTTTGTGCATTGTCTATTATTAGTGTTACGCGTAAATGTGTTGGGTTTTGCGTTAGCTATGTAAATATAAGTTCGGTGGACCACCTAAAACTAAAGTGTTTAGGAACCTTTTTTGTACACATGTGGTTATAACTAAATAAATGTAATGAATGAATTGTAAAGAATTACAGTACCTTATAATTGCACGAGGTTTGTACTTGTAGATGGTATCCTGGCAGTTGTCAGGGCGTCGCTTGTTGAGAGACGTCGTTCTTCACGTTAGTCACTAGTTAAATGCACTTTGACACACATACACAGTTCACAATTTACAATTCAATAGATATTTAGTATAACACATATGTACAAGTAAATCAATTAGTTTCCCAACAGACGGGATAAAAGTCAGATTGTACCGTAAAACAAACACTTAAGGTATAAAGCTTTAACACTTTTGATAATTCCAAATAAAATTAGCGTTGGTTAGTAATTTAAACCAAATTAAAACCTCTAGGAGGTGCGTTGAATAAGCGTGAGAGACAGTGGAAAACTAAATTAGCGTTGGTTATTAACTTAAACCAAAATTAACCTCTAAGAGGT
>JAGFPH010001367.1:229469-240209 GCA_018207615.1 Philaenus spumarius
CTGTTGAAATACAAAGCTAGTCTGGCCTGTTTCTGTAGATTCATTTATTATGAATTTATTTAAAATTTATTTTATAATATATTATTATAATTATTTTGTTATCGCTGATGTTAAAGACATTGGGTATTGGTGTTTCAAGTATTGGTGTTTACTTACCAATACTTACAAGCAATAAACGCACCCTGTTAAAGTTTAACACAGGATTAATGCAAAGTATCCTTTCCGCTATTATCACCTTCTGGAAAGTGATTTATTTCTAAAAGCGATAAGAGAGTTCCAACACGTTGAGTAATTAATAGTCTTAGTCTTCCGTTACTTTCTGTTCATTAGCTCATGTGCTACGCCGCTGGAGGAAATATTATTTTAGGAATAAAACATTCGTCCATTGAGTCTAAAACAATTACAAAGAAAGCCATAGGCTTAAATAAAGTTAGCAACTTTTGAACATACCTTGTGTTGCACTAAAAGTAACAAATATAAAAAAAACTTCAAAAGGAGTTAGTGATATAAATAAAAAATAAGTTTTTTGTTTAGTACTTTATGATATGCACTAAGAAATGGAAAACTATAGTGGTACATCCTGATTGGAATTTGGAATATCATAAAATTAAAGAGATGATTTAAAATGATGGGATATCGCTATGTGTAATCCTAATGATGTTATTGGGGCAAAACACCTATTTACAAATTAGGAATTAAATTTAAAAAATTACTATAAAAGTAATAAAGACTTTCTATTTTAGGACATAAAACTGATGTAACTTTAAATTGTTAGTTGACTATTTTTATAACTTTATATATTGATTTTTTGTAAAGGTTTGGTTTCCAATATACCAAACGTCAAACATTTTAACCTTAAATTACCGGCATTTCGAATTGGTTAGATAGGAAATAAATTGTATTTTTATGATTTAAAACTCAATACAAAATTAAAACTGAGTATATTAATCCGTTTTGGGAATATAAATTTACAAGTAAATTAGGAAAATGGTGGATGTATCCTTCTATATAATACGAGAAGCTGTTTTTTTGAGAACACAACTCCTCCCTTATTTCTGGACCAAATTTAATGTTATTTGAGTTGTCAAAAAATTCGTTTAGTTGCGAAGTTTTGCAGTAAGGTTTTAGGTGTAAAAAATTCTTACGCTTAATGGCGTGAGCTAATCTTAATGGTCGGGGTTTCCCCACAAGATTAACATGGAATGAATTTAAAAACCATTTCTATACAAAATACATGTTTAAAATAAAATAATAAACAGACTAATCCAGCTGCTTTCGTGGATGTAAATAATGATTTTTATAGCATTCAAGAGGTTATACAAACATTTCTATACAAAACAGCTGTTTATAATAAGAAAAAACTAATCCAGCTGCTTTCGTGGAAGTAAATAATGATTTTTAAATAACAGATAATACACTTAATTCTTATGTCCAGCTATAAGTACAAAATAATATTTTAAGTTATGCCTATACTATACCAACACATGTTTCAAGACACACAAACCAATAAAACTTGCGTTATTGATTTAAAAATAAGGAAAAACTATGTTACATTATAATTAAAAATAAGTAAGACATATATTTTTAGTGATATATATATGATAGTGAGTAACTTTTTGGTTAGGTTTTTGAGTGTACACCTGAGCCTTACTGGTTATTTTAACCTTATTATAACTGTTGTTATAAATATACGAAATAATTTGATTTGAACATTTAACAAGATTTAAATCTTTAATGATTTTGAGCATTTAACATCCTAGTTTTGAGGTTATTATTAATCCTACACCTTTATTATAAAGTACCAGGAGACCGAGCTAAAGCTCGATTATAAGCAGGGCTATGATTTCAATAATAAATATTGGATTATTGAGTTTTGAGGTTAGGCCTATAACATTAAACAACTAAATAAAGGGTATATACAACATTAGGCTTACCTGTAATAAAAATACAGTTTAAAGGATTGACCATAATCTCAACGCTATGCCTCAGAAATAAGTCAGGCCTAAATTAAAGTTTAATATTTCAATATCGATTTAGGCCTAGGGCCTAGTTCGCTCAATTCAATAACTATTATTGCAAATTTCCGTGAACATCGTTTAGGTTAGGCCTATAACATTAAACAACTAAATAAAGGGTATGTTTATTTAGCAGAAGTATTCGTTGCCATGGTAACTATAAATAGATACAACATTAGGCTTACCTCTAATAAAATACAGTTTAAAAGAAAACAGATGATTATTGTAATGGCATTGAAAACATTTGCATCAGCTGTGCTTCGTTTAAAAGAAAACAGATGATTATTGTAATGATATTGAAAACATTTGCATCAGCTGTGCTTTGTATTGTTTAAAATGGACAAATTTCACTTTTTAATTTAATAAAAAGACGTAGAAAACGAATTTTTCCAGACTGGTGACCATTTCCAATCGATTTCTCGTGGCCAAAAGCCAAAAATAAAATTAAAAAATAAAAAATCCTTAGACGGAGATTCCAGATCCATTTAGCAGACAGACAATTATCTCTCGCTTTAGAAGATAAGATAAAACATAAAATATATTTTTAGAATATTCCATCGGGGCTTGGCGTGCGGAGCACGCAGAGTTCTCCTCTAGTATAAAATAAAGACTTGCAGATATTTTAACAATAACACTGTGAATTGGGTTCAGTAAAAAAACTTACGTTTTTGATGTTGCATACTTTGAATTGGGAATATGATTAAATTGTTGTTGGTTTGTTATTAAAAACCCATCATAATAAATTCCTACACCTGTGTTTAAAGTGTTCACGTACGACACGGTATAATAAAACTGTTTAAAACCCGAGTAAAAAATGCGAATTAATCAACAATACTTAATAATTAGAATGAATATATTATTTAATGCCCAATGAAATTGTGTTTGTCGGAATTATAATTCTCTGTTGTCAGATCCATTGTGACAACTATTTTTTCTAGCAATATAGTGCAAACACACACATCTATCTGGTAGTTTGGTTATTTAAGCTATTCCATTTTTTTACAATTATTTTATATATGTCTTGAAGAAACTAGCGTCTTGCTTGCTATTTGGTAAAAAATATAGTTGATAAAACAATACAGTATTCAAATAAATGTTTAAAATCACAAAAATGTTTGACTATTAGAAAGGGGATATTTTTACAAGATGATATTATTTAAAGAATGTAATAAACTTCAATGGTGTTAAAAAAAATGGGTAGATGGGTAAGTAAAATTTACCTTATCTACTCTTTAAGCCCATATTAACAGTGACATATTAAAACATACAATAACTATACATTAAAAGAAAAAACACACCTCATACACATATTGCCATTAAAATGAAAGGCTCATGAACTCACCACAAAAATGTGGACAAAGGACAACTGATTACCGTACGCAGTAACTCCCGCTGCTGCTTGTTAATGTAAATAACTGTAGAAATTATTCTTTATTTCCACAAGCAATTAAAACTTTTTTTCAGTTTGATAACAATAAACTGTTTGAAACAAGTCATCTATATCCAGTAGACGTAATTAGGAACTAATATAATTAAATATAAAGTTGTTCTGCCAAAGAACTTCATTGAAATCTGTTTTGCTGGTTGCAAGATTGTCACCTTATTTCATTGAAATGTATTAATTTATATATTTATAATTTAATATAGTTTAAGGTAAAAACAGTTGGTACTTGGTGAAACTCCATAATAGGGATAGAAATAACCAAATAATAAAATTTCCCAATTATAATTTATTAATGAGCAACATATGTTTCACCGTTAGGCATCATCAGTCTACTAAATTGAAATACAGCACGTATCTTAAAACTAAAATACAAACAAAAGTAGAGTGGGAGTGTCAATGGAACTGACCAGGATACGTAAATGGAATGTGGCCAAGGTAAAAAAAAGCAAGGGCAAGGTGTGGTTACATGATGGGTTTATCAAGGGGGATGAATTAAGACAAATTTGGTCATTTAAGTTAGAAGTATGATATTTTAGAACAGATCTATTAATTTCCAGACATTGTAGCTTATTTAATTTCCTACTTTTTTCTTCCATATGTAATAACTTTGCATTTATTTTTGGGTTAAATGTATGTCCAGTTTTCAATAAATGATTTGCAAAATTGTAATTAGATTTACCATACTTCCAGCTACTAATGTGTTCCTTAATCCTAGTATTAATGGACCTACCAGATTGTCCTACATATTCACAACTACAATCTCCACTTGAAATGTTGTATACTCCGCTATTGTCTAATCTTTCTCTTTTGTCTTTGTTATTGACAATTAATCTCCCCACATTATTAGAACAGTAAAATGCTGGTTTATATCTACTCCTATCTATTATTAATTTATTGATTTCATAACTCACATTGTTGATAAATTTTATTCTACAATATTTCATTTTCTCATTACTAACACAATTGGCAGTATACAATGAATGACCAATCTTAAGTTTCTGTTTTTTGTTTAAAATAGTATCTATTAATTTCACACTATAGCCATTATTGACAGCAATTTGCTTAATGGTATTCAATTCAGTACAGAAATCTGTAGGGGACAAGGGTAAAGTAACCAGTCTATGAATCATATTATAAAAAGCTGCGTGTTTGTAACTGATTGGATGATTTAGAACTAGCTGTTCATAGAAACTGGACATACATTTAACCCAAAAATAAATGTAAAGTTATTACATATGGAAGAAAAAAGTAGAAAATTAAATAATCTAGAATGTCCCGAAATTAATAGATCTGTTTAAAAAATACTTCTAACTTAAATGACCAAATTTGTCTTAATTCATCCCCCTTGTTAAAACACATCATCAAACCACACCTTGCCCTTGCTTTGTTTACCAAGGCCACATTCCATTTGCACATCCTGGTCAGTTCCATTGTCACTCCCACTCCTTCTACTTTTATTTGTATGTTAGTTTTAAGATACTTGCTGTATTTCAATTTAGTAGGCTGATGATGCCTAACGGTGAAACATATGTTGCTCAGTAAAAAATTATAATTGTGAAATTTTACCATTTGGTTATTTATATATCCCTTTTATAATTTAGCACTTAATTCACACAACTTAAAATAATTATTTTATAATCAAACCAAAGTAGGTGTCCTATAGGCTAATATAAACATTTATATAAATCAATCATAGAAATTACAAAGCAAAGTATATAGTGATGTACAGCTAAAAATACAAATCATAATTACTATTTATAATTTGTAGGACACATTACACTGCCTTACTCCAAAAATCATCCATTATTGTAATTGTAAATTGTTCTGATATCGGTTTTCGTTAAGGTATTTTTCTCAGTCCAAGATTTGAAACTAATTTTGTTTAGCTTGATAAAATAAAACTTTTAACTAAAAAAAATTACTGTGTATCAAAATCATTGTTGATATTTATTGTGTAGGGTTATTGTACTGAAAACTATCAGAGATACATGTGGCAGCGCTTGCAGATATCTATAAATGAATAAAAAAATGTCAGGTAAATATTGTAAGTTCACAGGCCCAAGAACTGCAGTGAGTATCGTAACATTCAATATTTCCCATACAAGCTTACATACATCATCAGTGGCAAAAACCACTGTATCTCTAGTTGGTTTGAATTGCATTTCACATCTACATTACCCAAAACATTACACACAATTTTATACACCTTAGACGCAAATGTTCGAAATAATAATTTGTTCTCTCTCACTATATATGTGTCAAGTTTACCTTCATACCCCGTTTCCAATTTCAAAACAACATTTTATGACGTTCTCCAACGTTCCGGAACAAGTCTAGGAGCTCCTAGAATATTGTGAAACATTATCGAAAATTCTCGAAGATTCTATAACTTTCTCGAACATTATATACATCATTCTAGAACATTATGAGTGGAAGATTATGGAATTATTCTAGAAGCTTCTAGTCTAGAACAATCAGGAACAATCCGGCCAGTCTTGGCTACTTCGGCACTTTATTTCCAGCTACTTCAACGATTTCCTATAAGATGCCCATCAGTGCGATGTCCTCTTTTCACGCTCATATCTCAGAACCACTGCAGTTCCGAAACCTTTAAAGATGGGGAATTTAGTACACCATATCATATTTAGCCCCGAAATGGGGCAGCAGGGGTTGCTTGCGTATTTACAGCTGTACGCATGACTAATTCACATTAGCATTTATTAGTAAATGTATACATTTATTAGCAATTAAAATTTCAGAAACAAACATTCCTTAAACACATTTTAATCTTAACTGTACCTTATTGATATTTCTAGAATAAAATGTCATACCGTTTAAACAAGCAGAATTTAATTAGGAGAATATATTGCCTTTATATAATACAGGGGACTGTTAGACCAATTAAAAGCTTGGGCGAAATACATATTCATTGACGTGGAAATAACTGGCAGGTAATTAATGTACAAAGCACGAGTGATGAATGCAAATGTACGTTTAATTAATTTATAAATATACTCAAGTTTTTAAAATAAAGTTTTATTATATTATATTTAAACTATATTTTCCTTATAAATCGTTATAAACAAAATTGTGATTGAGAAATACTTGTTAAAACATTAAATGAGCTTTATACAACGCGATTCTATCTTCTAGTCGTTGGTCTTATATTATTAATTATTCATTTTTTTAAAGGGTCAAAAAATCAAAATACATTTACCTCTTAAGAACAGAAAGAGATACGACAGTTTTGGTATCCTAGCACGTAATTTATTAGCTGTAAACACTTTTTCATTTATACAAATACGACAATTTAAAAGTATATTCGTATTTGTTCATACTCTAAGAAAGGGTTTTCAAAAATTTTATGGTAAAGCGTAAAAATTGTGAAAATACGGGGTTTTACTCCCAGCGCGATAACAGAAAAAACGCTCATTCACAGCTAACAAGAGCTAAGCATCACAGACATGTTTATTGGATACATTTACATTAATTTTCATAGCAGCCAAATTTATAAATAATCTATTATTATTCAAAACCAATTTTTTTTACGTTAGGTTATCAAAATAAAACAAAACAAAACAAACAACGATCAAAGAAAAATACGTAGGATTACTGTATCAAAATTAAATTCAAACATCTGTTGTTAAACATTATAAATAAAGGATATAATTTGAATAAAAACCTTTAAGGTTGAGCCTATACTGAACCAAACAATGTTTATTGGAAGCTCGTTATTATTACTCTTTACAACTCACAAAGTTCTTTTTAAATATTTGGTAAAAGAAAAAGACAAAAAAGAGAAAAAAATACGAAAAAGGCATTGGTACTGTATTAAAAGTAAAAAACAAATGTTTTAACATAATTTTATTTTTTCTTTAGATGGTACCTAATACCAAAATTTGTTACAAATTTCGATTATTGATTATTTAAATACTAATGGTGAAGTTAAGACTCATGCCATAATAAACAATTTTGTGGTGGTGAATGTCGATCTCTAACTTACATTACGTATACTTCATTGCTACCACCACCACCCTACTTAAATCCAAGTGCATCTGGATTTCCATTGGCGTCTCCAGTAGTCGCCAAGGGGGTTGGTGAGCAAAGCGAGGAGGGGTGGAGCCCAAAATGGTTTTATATATAACTGCCCGGTACCCGCTTATATAATTAGTTAGAGAAATTACTATCAGGTAATAATAGGATTTAAAAGTTTTCTTAGTTTGAAAAACTGCAAAAGACTGCAATATATTAAGCCATTACTATTTAAAAAAAGTTTTAATACAAATAAGAATCAAGACGAAGGACAAGTTAAATAAAAAATTAAACTTTAAAACAAGTTCAACGAAAAGATACAATTTTGGTGAAATGTGATTACTTCATCAAGAAACTCCACTTGAGTCGAATAAAGAAAATAATAAACTTCAGTGTTCTGAGTTTTATAAACAAACCACTTTTCGTATTACGCGAGTTTTCGTTTATTTCTTTAATAACCCTAGACTTTGTTTAAATAAGAGAGTGAAATACTCGCAAACCTTTTCTCTGGATTCACATTTACACATTTCCTTTTGTAGACGTTTACAAATAATGATTTGCGACAAGTTTTATGATTTTTAAACGTAATGTCTACTATTTATGTATTACTTAAACGTTATAAGCAAATACTTATTTCTCCGCTTGTTGTATATTATACACAGTATTTTTTAAATTTTAGTTAAGATTTATTTAAATTTAATCTAATTGTTTATCCTATCATTTTCTCGAATACCAACGTAATTTAAGAAATACTCAGTATTACCGGCATACAAACTTTACAAGTTTCTTATTACTTTAAAATCAATTTGTGTTGAATGTTAGAGTTTCACATGTGTTATTAAAAGTTGTTCTTGTCAGGGACCTGATTTTTTTCAACTTACTGTCTGTGAGTTTACCTACAAAATTCAATCATTTGTAACAATTAATTAAATCGTGTGCATAAGGCCAGCCACACACTGCAGCAGTCAAGACGAGGCTAGGCGACGTAAGACAAATCGCTCGACTTGCCTTATCGCAAAGCGAACACACACAGCAGAAGGCGAGGCAAGTCATGGCGCTAAAGTTTTGGCGCGGTTTCACAGTCCAGTTCCATGCGCGGAACGCTCTGACTAAATGACTTTCGACGAAACATAATTTGACTGCTTCGCTTTTTGACTAAAGGCGCCTTTCCGCCTCGCCTCGCCTCGTCTAGCCTCGTTTCTTGCAGTGTATGGTGCTCCGTAAGCGCCTATGCTTTCTCTGTCACTCAAGACGCCTTTAGTCAAAATGCCTCGCCTCGCCTCGCCTCGACGGTTGCAGTATGTGACCGGTCTAATGTATACGTTTAAGTACCAACAAAGTGTTCAATTGTTTAAATGATTTGCATATTGTATTTATAAACTAGCTGACCCGTACGGCGTTGCCCGTGGTGGTTGTTATTTTCAGTCTTTTTAATGTAATTGTATTCTTTTTAAGTGTTCAGTCAGTGAGTGGTATTTGGCTTTTATATATCTTAAATAATTAGCCTAATAATTGGTGTTTTAGTTCATTGTAGGCCTAACCTAAAATTATATTCAGTTTTTGATGCAAATCAGTTGTTGATCAAAATCAGCTGTTATAAGCTTTTCATACGAACAGCTGTTTTTTGTGCCCCTGATAAAATCAAAAGAAATCTTTCTTCTTCTTCCTTAAGATTGACCTTCCATAAGATTAACATTGAAACTTTGAGGGCCACTGGGGCGTAGCCCTAATGTCCTAGGACTTCGGTAAATGGCCTAAAACCTTCCCAGGGTTAACCTGTGTTACTATGCAAAATTTCAAAGCAATCGGATGGACGGTTTGGTAACGCATAAAGGACAAACATACAAACAGACAAATGTACAAACAGACGGACATACATTGAATTTTATATATATAGATTATAAACAACTCAGTTTAGGTTTACTAAAATGTTTCTGTTCAGTTTTACAAATCATTTGAATATGATGCAACTGAATACACAATTCTTTGTGTGGAATTTGTAATATTACATTAGCCAAGTGCCCATTCTATTACAAAGTAATTAAACGATAACAGGACGAACACAGCACGTCTGGTAAGTTGAGATATCAAGTTCAATGTAATTCCAATTGATGGTTACTACAATGGCTCAAGACAGATTTACAAGGGCATAGACAGTGCTGCTTCAAATTATTATTAAAACATAAATTAATATACTACGCAAAATAGTGTTTCGTTTTACTGGGATACCTAATGTAGCCCACACTCAATATCATATGGGTTACATAATAGAAATAATTCAAAACAAACGTTTAATTTATCACCAAATTAGATGATATGTTCGAGATTTTTTTTGTAATAGGGGATGCTACCGCAACTCCGTTGGACATGATAAACTCCTGAGGTGTGTAAAGGGAGCATATCTTTTAATGGTTTTAGAAGCTGTCCGATTTCGGACGTTGGTTTGAAAATAGTTTTCACACTATACTTTAATAATAATCTACCGATTTTGCCGGTATTTACTTCAATATGTTGTAAGAAAGCTAATTTGTCTCGTACTTTTTCGAAATTGTTGGTTTCTTTTTCTTTCTGCGTACGTTGCGGTTTTCTTTGTAGTGCCTGTCAGATTTTCGGTAGGTAAATTACAAAAATTATGTCAACTAATTTGCTCTGGAGAAGAGCAATTCGACTTTATCACAAATTATACACATGGAAAATTGTAAAGTTGTGATAGTTTTCTTCTATATTCCAGACTATGAATGTCAAATATTGTCAGTAAATCCAAATAAGGATCTAATAGTTAGGAAAAAATAAATTAAGCCTTGTAAATAAAAATACTCTTATAATTAATTTCCTGTTGGTACTGTTTTGTTATAAATTGATGTGGCATGAGGAATTAGTACCTGTCCTTATACAAAACTAGCTGACCCGTACGGCGTTGCCCGTGGTGGTTGGTATTTTCAGTCTTTTTAACGTAATTGTATTCTTTTTAAGTGTTCAGTCAGTGAGTGGTATTTGGCTTTTATATATATATATAGATCTTAAATACTAAAAGCACTATTGTCATAATAATAAAAGATCTGAACTTAATTATGATTATAGTAACTTCGATCCCCCCAAACCCCTCCTAAAATTTCGAAATTTTCCATAACCTTTCTTAGTGAGCACCTATTGCGCTAGAGGAAGCTACATACCAAATTTCATTCCAATCCGTTCGGTAGTTTTGAAGAAATCGTGATTTAATAACTTTGATCCCCCCAAACCCCCCCC
>JAGFPH010001367.1:257654-294737 GCA_018207615.1 Philaenus spumarius
ATTTTAAGGTTTTTTATGGGAAAATTACCCTTAAAAATAAAAAATGTACAAAAATGAAAAAAACGCCTGGAGATACCGTAGATTAGTAACTCCATTCCAAATTTCATCAAAATCGGACGACTGGTTTAGGCTCTAGGTCTGATAACATCCACACAGACACACAGACACACATACAGACACACACAGACATCACTCCGAAAACCACTTTTTTAGGTTCAGGGGGGCCCAAAACGGATATTTCCACCAAAAACTCAAACTCGATAATTTTGACGAATACAATATTTTCTCCATATACTATGGTATAGGGGGAGAAAGTAAAAACTAGCATCGATTAATTCATACTCAATATCATTAATCGATATTAATATCAATATCATTCATCCTCTTGTATTATCTTACGACTGGGCTGTAGAAATCAACTTTTTTGTCTTAAATAATTACACGATTCTTAAAAAAAAAATGTAAACCCATATTTATTTCTACATATTTTAAAGTCTACTTATTTAGATTATGTAAAAGCAATCACAAACAAAAATGAAAGAAAATGATAACTATATTATAAGTCAAACATTTGGTGTTATATATATATATATATATATATATATATATTTATATTGTTTCCTACATTTGGCAAGATTTTTTTCATTAATGATTGCTTTTAATTGTGTAACCTTAAAAAACATGGTATGAAGAATAATAAACAGGTTTTAAATTTTCTAAGGTGGTTGCTATGGTAATGAATTCAAATTTATTCAATAAACATATGTTGCTAAGCTTTTGATCCGAGTCAGCTGTTTTATTTGTTATGGGCTGGTAGTAAATAACTGACCACTGAATTTTCACTATTTTACTTTTTTAAATACACATTTTTTAATGTCTTTATTAGTGTGACTTTATAACTCCTTAAGAATCCACATAGCCTACTGATTATTAACTCTTCAAGTATAATGGTTACAACGAATTCAAATTATCGAGGATAGTGCGTGTCTCATTCGATATATTTCGAATTGAGAGTATGCACTTTTACTTAATGACAGTAGGGACTCTTCGTTACCTCCCCCCCCCCCCTCACAAAACTGGTAACCAATATTTTATGACTATTTGAGAACCCGGAATCGTTTTTCACGAGCCTGGCCACAATTCAGTTGTCAACAAATATAATAATTAATATTGCAAGTAATAATGTATGAATAATTCGAACCTAAGACAGCTATTATAGGAAAAACCAGTATGTTGTAGACTAATTTAATGTAATTTAAAAAGTATCTCTTTTTCAGCAATTTCCAAGACATACATTTTCTGAAATATTACCATTAACATGAAGAATAGTTCTTTAGAGTCTTAAGAAGAAGGAGCGTCATCTGTCAATTGATTATGCTAACTTGCTTGACTAAATAAATTTTGTCCATACTATGGTGGTGTAATATAACAATTTAAGGTTATGTTTTCCGACAAACCTAATCACAGGAATAAAGACCTAAAAGCACACTAGAAAAACACTGGTTACAGCAGTTACATCTTGAACTGTTATTAATTATCCTTTGCACCAAATCAGTTTATCAGACCTCCAGTACACACAGCTGTATTCCATATTTCTACCTAACCACCGACATACTACTGGTGGCAGTAGTCTGTTGTTCACTTTGGGAATAACCTCCCTCGTTTCTTTTATACTGACAGAAAAAACATTAAGCCAATAGGCTACTTAGTTTTCACAGAGGTTGCTTTTAAAAAGCTGTCAGTAAAACTATCTACTCTTCTACATTTAGTTTTCTATTCATGTGTTTGAATAGCTTTCCGAATACTGAAATAAAATTAACCACAATTACTCAAAACAAATTCTTTATGTTATTTTGTTGTACAACAAGTTATTGACAAACGTTATAATTTTAACTATTTTATGGAAATGTAAACTGAAATTGAATATTCGCTTTGTAGAGAAATATGTTATTGGTTGTTAAGAGAAACTTTTATTTACCTATTAGTCCAGTCGGTGTAGGTTAAAACTACAGTAATTTGCAATACGGCTGATTTTTTTTTATAAGTACATTAAAGTATGTAGATTAACATAAAAAAGTTTACCAGTCCATCGATTTCCCAAAGTCGAAAAAAAATTCGATTATCATTTTTTGTCGTTTATCGTTAATATTTCAAGCTGGGATAAAGATAGAGAAAAATAAAAATACCACCTTGTAGGGGAGGTATTTTCCAATAAAAAAGGTCATATGTATTTATTTCCTCCGAGCTATGGTTTGTCTGGAAAAATTTCGATAATGCAGGTATGTATTTTGCAGCAGGGGAAATCACTATAAGTTAAAATCTCATTCATATGTGAAGCGTTGGGTCGTTCTAAATTGGCCGAATTTTAATATATCGAATTGTAACTTGACATAGGAGTTAAAATATATATTTTGAACATTTATGCTGAGTCTCAGCTTGTTATCTTGAAAATGACCCGATCTAGAGCCACTTGACTTATCAATGGGTTTCTCGATTTTAGGAGTACCGAACCGATGAACTAATTTTAATCGGCTCCAGTTTAGATAATTTTCAAAATATCAACCTGAAAGTTTTTTTACAAGTTAAATATATAGATTCAAACAAGTTCAAGGAGTATAAACCTTTTTCGTTATTTATTTTTAAAAGCACAAGTAAATTAAAAAAGTATAATTTTAGACCCTTTTAGATTTTTCATCAAAACGCAGCTGCAGATTAGTCATTTTTTTAAATAAAGTTTTAAAAATAAGTATATAAAAAAACAATTGTGTTTGTAACTTCTGTACCAATTTTTCAATCGATATGTTCAAAAATTTCGAAAATGGAGTCGTTGAATCCAAAAGTGTAATAGTTAAAACGAGATAGGTAAAACAGAAGACTATTTTCAAGCGCTTCGTTTTTAAAAATAACAACAACAAAATCGTTCATACTTACTAAGAATATTTATACGGGTGTATTCAACTTGTAAAACAAATTTGATGTTGATATCCCAAAAATTGACGAAACTGGAATAGATTAAAATTAGTTCGTGGGTCCGGTACTCCTAAAATCGAGAAACCTATTGATAAGTCAAGTGGCTCTAGATCGGGTCATTTTCAAGATAACAAGCTGAGACTCAGCATAAATGTTTAAAATACATATTTAATTTCCTATGTCAAGTTTCAATTCGAAGTATTAAAATTCAGCCAATTTAGAATGAGCCAACGCTTCATATATGAATGAGATTTCAACTTTTATTGATTTCCCCTGCTGCAAAATACATACCTGCAATATCGAATTTTTCCCAGACAAACCATTGCTCGGAGGAAAGAAGTACCTTTTTTATTGAAAAATACTTCCTCTGAACGGGGGTACTTTTTATTTTTCTTTATCTTCATCCCAGCTCGAAATATTAAGGATAATCGAAAAAAATGATAATCGATTTTTTTTTTACTTTGGGAAATCGATGGACTGATAAACTTTTTTTTTTATGTTAATCTACATACTTTAATGTACTTATACAAAAATCAGCCTTATTGTAAAATTACTGGAACTTTTGGTATAAAATCACCCCTACCGACTGGCCTATTAATAGAATCAAATTTAATTTTACACAATTAAACAGAAGCATTACCATTTGTAATTACACTATTACCAGTGATTATTATTAGTAATTTTAGTTTTCTTGGTCATTTTACAAAGATTTTTCAGATATGGCTATTCTTATCTCCTTTAATTGGTTTTATAAATGTTGCTTATGTTTTGTTTATATTGTAAACTATAGTAACTAATCTGAATTAATTAAAAATAAAATCCGACTGACAGATAATTCGCCCTTAACGATGTTTCAATAATGTTCACGTCAAAGGATAACGATCCTTCTAAAGCTTGTAATTAGTTATTTCACCTTACAACCTTTCTGGGAATATCCGTAGGTGGGAATATCACAGTATTTCAGTAATCAAACACGTATCTTATCATTTCTACTGGAATAATTAATGCAGTTGGCTTTGACTTCGTTCTACAACATGTCCTTTAATTGTACATTTTGAACACAACAAGAGTAAAAGTTTTATTTAACACAAAACACATAATAATTAAGGATGAGTTTAGAATAAGGGCCTGCTGTCCAAAACAGGGGTTCGAGATACAAAGTTTTGACGTTTATATAATACAAAAGTAGTTCTAAAAGCAATATCAAATTTATCTTACTTTACCATTCTTTATAAAAATTAATATTTATTTATGTTGGCAAATACGGTAATCAAATATTTTATTACAGATATTTTGAAAGCCATGTGATGGGTCATTTTAACACGATAAACATTTAAAATTTTGTTTGTTTATTGAAAAGAGACTTTTTGTGTTGAACATGAATCAATTTACTTACAACTTTTAATAAATTTTTAAAAGGAAAAACAACAATATTTTAACTTTGTTATATTTATTTAATATTTCAATGTAAAAACACCTCGAACATAAGGTTTTAATTGGAAATATTGATTTTGATACACTAACCATTTAACCTTTATCAAGTTAACAATCTATACAGAAAAAATCTACAGATATTGACTTGCAGTTAAAGTCTTACCGCTAGAAACAATATTGATAATTGTTAAGGAGTATAATATGAAAATAATATCAAAATTATTTCGTCAACGTGACAATGAGAGCAACATTGCTGGACCATACTCGGGAATATATTGTGTCTTGGGAGATATTACTTTCTATCATGTGATATAATTTGAATACAAATCAGTTGAAAAGTAAAGTACTTCGACTACAAATACTCTTAATAGAAATGCATACAAATGTTCAGAGCGTTTTTAAAAAATATTTTCAAATCAAAATGTATACATAACATATTTTTTGAAATATCAAAATCTTGTAGGAAAAGTTTATTTTTTAATTTGTAAATTACTTTACAAATTTGAGTCATACTTTAAGGAGATTCATTAATTGACCAATACAAACTGAGCTTAACACAATTAGGTAGATATTTGAATCTTTTTTAATCAGAAAATTCCGAAAGGAAAATACAAAACCAATAGTTAAAAAAGAATTTTTTAAGAAACAAAATCCAGTGCTTATCCCTAAAAAGAGTAAAAGTACAATTAATTATAAATGTAACAATTTCATGTTGATTTTCATAATATACGATTACAAAATAATCTATATAGAACTTGTTTAAATATTACTTCTTTTGTTTAAGGGTCGGCTCTAGTAAAACAGAAAGCAACCTGCGACTCCCTATAGAGGCGGTAGGTTACGCGGACATTGCTCATCCTAAATCCAGCAATTATTCAAATAGCGTTTTCAAAAAAATACCAAACTCTTGGGGACGAAATTCTTCATCCGAATGGCTTGGTAATTTTTCGCTATAATTAATAGTTACAACGTAAAAAATATTAAAAATCACCATATAGCGGCGGTAGGTTACACGGACATTGTTCAGCCTAAATCCATTTAAAACCCGCAATTGTTTAAATATCGTTTTAAAAAAAAATAAAAATATCTTGGGGACAAAATTCTTCAGGCGAATGGCTTGGTAGTTTTTCGCTATAATTAATAGTGACAACATAAAAAATATTAAAAATCAATGTTTTAAATTGTTAATAAATATTAAACAAAATATTTTTCTTAATTTTTAAAAAGCCATTTGCATGCATATTGACAATAGCTTTAAAATTACATATCGTTTATAATTTTCCGATCAAAAATATAGGAAAAATTTGGATTTTAATTTAACATTGGTCTTATGGAGTGTCAGCCAACATGGCCGACAGCTAGAGCCGACCCTTAAGTAAGTTTGTGTTGAGATAAACAAACTAATCATTTACGGTTTGAATTTTTAAAAGGATAGGTATAAAAACAAAGCATAAAGTTTACAAAACACACCCATACTTGTTTTATTGC
Source organism: Philaenus spumarius (assembly GCA_018207615.1). NCBI lineage: Eukaryota > Metazoa > Arthropoda > Insecta > Hemiptera > Aphrophoridae > Philaenus > Philaenus spumarius. The sequence continues at coordinate 263,547 of JAGFPH010001367.1, forward strand.
TGTTTCCTCTAATGGAAAATTTACGACTTAAAATATAACGTAAAATAAAAGTCTTAATAGATTATGCTTTTGGTATTAAACTATTTTTTGTGAATAGCATAACATAAGTACGACAACTATAAGATAGGACTTTAAAAATTATTTTAAGTTTGTGTTGATTTGTGAAATTTATATTATATTACTATTTGTATATTATAAAGTATTTATTACCTATTACTTTAACTTTATTTTCCAACCCATAAAAGAAATCCCATATTTGTTTAAAAAATTTTTAAACGTATTGTATACTAATTTATAATGATTTAATGATTTAAGACATGTAATAAGTTTGCAAAAAAAAACATGAAACATTTATTTTTATAAGTCATTTTCTACAATTAACGGTATAAATATAAACAACAAACCTTCAAAAGATTTTATACAGTATGTTTTAATTTTAATATTAGATGATTAATAATATATTAAAAAGTATATACATAATAGATGATATATGCAACTATATTAAACACATTATTAGTCTTTTTAGAATGCTTCGTGAAACATAATGAATCATATAAATTATATCTGACGACGAAAATAGCGTAGAGATTTCTGAGATTCCCATTTTTTATACATCTCACAAAATAAAAGCTTTGTGGCGGATATTTTTAAGTAACACTATCATAAATTGCAATGTTTTACTTCATAAAAGTTATAAATTTAACAGTCTACCTTCCTCTCTTTTGCAAATATAACAAATACTATAACTAAACTATATAACGTTTTTGAACAAACTACTCCATGAAATTTGAAATATGTAATAATTGTTAATACTGAAATAACATTGAAAAGTTTCTGTGTACCCAAAAACAAAATGATCGTACAGACGCACATCAAAATATGCGCATTATTTTTGTCTCACATGTACAATGAAACGAACTTTATCGTTTTCCCACTACGCATTAAGAGCAGTTACTTCCGTAAAAGTGTATTACAAAAATGTGTACATTCGTGTAATATTTTATCGCTATCTAATCCACCGGGGTTTTCCTATTTTACTTATAAAAACTGAGCGGAGCTTTAAAGATCTTCCATACCTCCCGTACCTTCACACAAACTCTTTCACTACCCAGTTATGACACCGCACTCTTCCCGGATGCTGCAGTTGGCAGCTGTACTGCAATCGTTCTACCAACCTGTCTTTTCCACCGTGCGCGACCCTTCACGTTAGTAATGTTTGTGTGTGTAGACCAACAATATTCTGTGTAACTGCCAATATGAATAGAAACAAATAAGAAAGACTTTTAAATCTTTGGGGTTATAAAATGAATATGAATTATCAATATATTTGCATTTATAAATATTTAAAGAAGTTTTCAACAAATTCGTTTAGCTTCGGAAACATTCGTACATCTTCGTATAATTTAGAACAATATTTTTAACTAACGCTTATAAAACAACACAAAATGTAAAAATGTTAATGAAATACACTGTAAAAACTTACTTGAGTAACAAAATACAATATGTGAAATACCATTTATCTCAATAAACTACCTTTTTTAGAAAGGTATTTTAATTATCTATTAAACCTTGTGGAATCTACCATGCGCGACTCCTCACGTAACTATTATTGACGCGAACCTTTTATTGTTAAAATCTAATAGCAAAGTACTACATGCAATACATTTTTATTTTATAAAACTATAAGAATTTCTAAGGTTGGGAATGAATAAACGTATATTGTTTGTAATGCAAAAACAACAATAGTGGGCAAAAATATTAAATTTTATCAAAATATTATTACCAACCACGTTTATGAAACAAAAATAACTTCTTTTTTAATATGACATGATGCATATTAAATAAGTCGGAAAGAAACTAAATGGGCTTCAATATGTGTTTATGTATAATTTTAACTTAAACATTTTAATAGTTTTGTTCGAAGTAAGTTTATCTGGTTTACTAATAGATTAATGAAAGTTTACGCCAACGCACTTGTTTTTACCACCCTCAAAAATTTGCTCGCCTTTGAGAAAATGTTCTGAAATTTTAATCTTAGACTGAACACAAGGCTTATATGGGAAACACATTTAAGATTTAGAACCCGATTTTCATATTTTCAACCCGTCAAGTTTTACAAAAAGAGATTTACATACATTTACAAATACAGCAATGCAACAAAGAGGGCAATTTAAAATTTATAAAAGATGATGTCCAATGTTTTGCAAAAAAAAAACCTTTGCCAAGTTAATAAACGGTACCAGGAACTGGCACATACTTTTTCACAAACTTATTTAAATTTTTAAACAGATTCATTGTGACTTCATAATTGTAGGTGGGGTAGGAGAGGTGATACTTAAGTAGAAGATTAACTAAATATTATTATTATTAGCTAGAGAGAAACCTATTGGATCGATTTTGAACAAATTTGAACAAAACACGTCTATTGAGCCTGCATAGATACACGAAAAAAGGTTTTGAAAATATTTGAGAAACACCCCCCTTTTTTTGCCAAAAACCCACAAAAGTCAGTTATTATTATTATTATTATCTAAACAAGAATTTTTAGAAAGATTCGGTTTTATGCATATGGTAGGGTACATTAAGGGCTACAAATAAGCCAAATTTGATCAAAATTGTTAGAGCCGTTTTTTATAAAAAAATAATAACTGATTTTTTGGGGGTTTTTTGGCCAAAAAGGGGATTGTTTTTCAAAATTTTTCAAACCCATTTTTCGTGCATCCATACAGGCCTACGAAAAAAGGACTTGAAAAAATGTGAAAACAACACCCTTTTTGGAAAAAAAAGCCCCAAAAATCAGTTATTATTATTATTATTAGCTAAACGATAATTTTTAGAAAGATACGGTTTTCTGCATAAGTTAGGCTACAAAGAAGCCAAATTAGATCAAAATCGTTATAGCCGTTTTTTTTTATAAAACAATAATAACTGATATTTTCGGGGTTTTTTGGCCAAAAAGGAGTTGCCATACAGACAGGCATTTTGTAAAAAACACTTTTTTGGACTCAGGGGGTCCTGAAACGGAATTTCCACAAAAATCTCAACATCGATTTTTTTGCGATCATATACTTTCTCTATACTATAGTATAGCGACAAAGTAAAAATTAGGAAATCTATTGGAGCAGAAACTTTTTAAAATTGTATGGCATACTCCTTAAACTGTAGACCTATTCATCTTGCCTTGTATTTTGTTAATGTCATTCACTGAAAGTCATTTATAGCTTGTAAGGCTCAATCTATCTCCAACTCACTTCAGCACAAAAAGCCTAGACCTAATAGAGACTGATTAAATCCTACAAAAGGCGTCCTTAATACTAAGTAGCACTTGTCGGTTTTTCGTTTTTAATCTATAAATCACAAACAACATTTTCTTCGATAACCGTATAAGAACAGTACTTTTTAAACATTAATTACAACAAAGTTGTAGCATTAAAGTAATATGATGATGCTTAACTTTAGTTCAATATAATACTTCTTTAACATTGTATAAGTTCTTTTATATATTTGTTGGTATTTAAAATTAATACTATATAGTCTGTTAGTACACGAAGGATAAACAAATGTTTTTATTTTGTTTTAGTAATGATTCCAACGTATTTTTATTTACTTTCTAATACAATTTTGATTCTTTTGAAGAGTCAGCCTCCCGGTTGCAGATAAATCTTGTAATTTACTAAAATTAGTAAAAATTTTACTACAGTGTCAACTATCTTTATTGAAGAATACTTAACTACTAGTTAACATAGAAATTAATGTTAAAGAATTACAACACTGAAAACATTTTACTAAATTAATTAATTTGTATTTACTTTATATAAAAATGAATTTCTATATGTAGAGTTTGTCCTGACTGATTTACATAGAACGAAGGTATAAACAAAACAAAAAACAGTTACGATAAACATACTAAAATTCAAAGGTATATTCTTAAGGGGGAGAGGGTTTCATATACTCATACTAAGAAATTATTTTGCAACATTTGAATATTACAGTGTACAAATAGTGAACTCTCAGCTCTACAACAGATAAAACAGCTGATTCAGATCAAAGGCTTAGCAATACATGTTTTTTGAATGCATTTAAAGTACATCGATTACTATAGGAACCGACATTGCAAATTTTAATCTGTTTATTAGTATTCCCAACCAACAGGGTTTTTAGGTTAAGTTAGTAAATAAAAGCAAACAGAAATCTACGAAAAATAGTTCCTGTAATATAATTTAGTTCAAACATATGTTGTTACAAATTTTATATGAAATGCATATGTTGAATACAAAACTTTATGCAGTTTTAAATTAAGAACTTATTGAACTAAAAAAACATGTACTTGAAAGCATTTACATTTATTACCATACCAACAAACTGGGTAAATTTAGAATCAGGCAATTATTCTTTACAACCAACAGTTTATTTTTTGTTTAGGTAAAAGCAATCACACAATAATCACCGAAAAATGTTTTACTGTATTATAATTGAAACATATCTGGGGTTACATAGTATTGTTTCCTTTAGTTGGAAGTATAAAAACAAATTAAATGTTTATTATTCGTTATTTAAATATGAATAGTGAAATTACAACAAATGCCGTAATTCGAACTATTTGAGATGTTGCATGTATATTTCGATCTCTGTCTTACATTATGCATAGGTCCCACCTTCCCCCACCACCCTACTTATATCAAAGCACCTCTGTCCCAATGAAACCTCGTTTCCTTTAAAAACATCTAGAAGTAAATACATTTAGTGTACTTTTTGGTCTCATGTCTCAAACTTTTGCAAACTTATACAACAACTGAAAAGAAAACTAACGCATTATTATAATTACTGGAACAGTTGAAGAATTAAAACAATGTTTTGGTATTTAGTAAAAATACAAACCCGTAATCTTCATTAAAACCACAGAGAAGTGGTAAAACTTAACAAAATATTCACTTTGTATGAAATGTTTAGTCAGAGCTAAGCGTCGGCTCCCATATCTCTGAAATTACATCGATACCAAATCTTTATTAATTTATTGGTGTAACGAAGGAAAGTTATTCTTTTCACATATGTTATTTTACATTTGACAACTTAATATAGTTATGTATGTTTATGAAAATTAATATTAAGTTAGTTTAAATAAGTGTTTATAATTATAGTACAACATCAAAATTAACTTTTTTTTAAACTTAGGCCTACCTTATACACACGTACATTTCACAACATACCAATTATTACAATATAAGACATAAACATTAATATTAACTAATTTCGTATTTATATTGTTTTTATTACAACATGTATTTAACGAGAATGTCAGGTATCGTTTTAATGAGCATTTATTTCATAGGCGTTATTAAACTGGTGGTTTGCTCACAACAATTTTCACAGTAACGATTTACATTTTACACAATTATATTAATAGAAAATTATCAATACATAACTATCAATATATTAGGTAACAATACTTTGGTATCGTAATGGATGCCAGCAATAAGTTTTTCGGGAGAAATAGAAAGTATTTGCATAAAAAAATTCCAAACACATACATTAAAAATACAAATTCTCATAAATTACTCGTTTACTCAATAAGTTTCAACGATTGTGTTGACATTTTGAAATCAAAATTCATCGTCATGTAAACCCCGATTAAGAAATCAGTGACGTCATCGTCCGTGCTTTTACGTTTTTGCGAACCCAAATTGTTGTTGGCTAAAAATTTAGTCTTACTTTAAAAAATTTCTCAGTTATTTTTAAAAACACTGGCATAAAGGCGATCGGCCAATAGTTCTCCAGTTCCAATAAGTTTCCGTTCTTAAAAATTTTAATTACGATAGTTTGTTTTGCTTCAGGAAAAAAACAGTCCTAAAACTTAAGGCTCGGCAGGAATGAAAAAATATAGGAGTTGATCGCAGCTCTCCAATTGACCAAGCTTATACTGATACCATTGAGTTTGTGTGCGTTTCATTCTTCCGCTAGCAAATATAAAATATCTTCATAAAGACATACACTTTTTGTCATAAATTACCCACATTTATTGAAATTACTTTTATTTTAAACGTAACTAAATTTCAAATGTGGTGAGAGTTTTACATTTTTTATATTTGCATTATAGAATAAGAAAAAAATCGCAAACTTTAATTTTGAGTTAAAGCAAAGAACAAATTTAGTTAAATACACATTTAAAACACTAAATTATATCCACAATTTTAGACTGTCCTAACCTTTAAAATGACATATTCAGAATAATTAATTGTCTGATCATCATTACTAAAATAATCTTCCTTGTAACACGTTTATTAACGCTCTTGTGGAAGTTTAAATTCAAGATGGTGGCAAAGGTCTGCCAAGCCGTTAATGAACTCAGTTATCGGCACCGTTGTGTCAGCTATATGTTTCGATATCATTACTGTTATTTTATCAAAACCGCTAGACTTTTTATTTCACAAATTTTTAATAGTTAAGCATGAAATATTAAACATTATTAGTAACATGTTTACACAAAAAAAAAATTTAATTTTCTCTTGATTCAAAACGTACAGAAAATTCATAAATTTAAAAATGTTTCCGTACGTATACTGTGTACCATTTTATGATATTTTTCAGTCAAAGTGCAAATAAAACTACTAGTTCTTGTTTCTCATTGTTCTGGATCTAAAGATTTATGTAGAGATCTTGCGACAACAGTTATAAAAAATCATTGACTTCTGTCCTAATAAACTCTCCCACGATAGTGGAAAAAACTAAAACTAATTTAAGTAAAATAAATCTAAACAAGAGACGTTTATAAAACAAAAATGTGTAGGTACGTTATAAAAACTAAATCTATATGTTCTAAAATACTCGCAAATAAAATTGATTTAAGTAGTGGTCCGAAACTTATAATAAATGGCAATGATTTGCCTTATTGTTCTACAGTAAAAAATCTTTGTCTCACTATAAACAATTCTCTAAGCTGGACAGACCATGTTATTGACACGTACAATGAAATGTTTGCTGGCATGCACACTCTGAAGGAAGTAAAAGATTGCTTGCCATTTAATGTTGAAGTGCAGCTGGTGAAAACATAAATTTTTCCATATTTTAACTATTGTGATACTATTATCAATGCAATGTCTGCGGAATTAGCTAACAGACTTCAGCGTGCTAAAAATTATTGTTTCACTGTTTACGGTTCATTTTTGACTTAAAACGTGACGTGACAAAATATTATAAACAAATTTCAATTCTAAAACTTAGTTTTTTCGAAATTATCACATTTTGTAACTGCACAGTATTCTGCTCAATGGATTGCCTCGCTATCTGGCAGAAAGGGTTGTCTGTAGCTCAGATGTAAATGCTACCGACACACGACGAGGAGCTTCATTATTACTTGCATACAGGCACAGAACTGAGATATTTAATACACCTTTCACTGTGACGGCATGTAGGCTAAAGAATTCATTGCCTGAGAGTTTAAAATGCATCAATGACCGCGTTCAGTTCAAGAAGGCTTTGGGTTATTGGTTCTGCGACAGTTTTGGGTAGTTTTGGGCGAGCGGGCAGGATTTGAGGCATGTTCTTGAATGTGTGTGTGTTTAAAAGTGTAAGTGTGTTTATGTACATGTTTATGTATTATAGTGTAGTTTAACTTTTAGTTTAATTTTACTTAGTAGCCAAATGTGTATATTTTTAGTTTGTATACGTTACGTTTTAGAAGTAATTATTATTTGTAGTTTTGTTTCTTTATTTATTTTTATTTGTAATATGAAAATTTATGTATTTATGTATTTTTTGTTTCGAGGTTAAGCGGAAGAGAGGATCCAATGGTCCTAACTACGCCTCACGAAATAAAGATTATTATTATTACTATCATATTGCTCAATAGGGTAATTTAATAAGTGCCAACGTAATGCATTGTAAAAACATGTTAGCGTCTCCGTCGATTGTTTTTAATGGTTTTGGAAGGAAGCGTTTGATATTTCCTAAAACTGAAACAAAATTATAAACAACACATTAATACAGAGTATTTTTCTTATTAGTTCTCAAAATTAGTTGAAAAAATAAGAAGCAAAAATTTAATTGGGTGTGCTTAAGACCATACGTTGGGAGTGATAACTTCTATGACGGGAATTTTTAACTCGGTAAATGTGTACAATAATTATAAGGATTATAAAACTGTAGGCCTATTTGTTAAAATTGTTTATTTATATCCGTTATTATATATTTAAAGAAAGGTAAAAAATATTACCTTTTAATTACTTTTTATTTCATATTGATAGATCAAATGATTTAGAAATTGTTAATATTATAGTGAAGAAATTAATCATCACATATGTTATACAAAGATGTACGAATGTTTCCGAAGTTAAAAAATAGGTATCTGTTCTTTAAATTTGTAAAACGAATATATTGATGATAAAAGTTTGTTTTTATATAAATTTTATAACCTCAAAACAAATATTATAACGTAATATAGCCTGCATTAGTTCTATAACTAATATTTTAAAAAAATCAACTTCACAAGAAGTTATAATGAATGAAGATGTAAACATAACCCCAAAGTATAATCTACACTGGGTTTTGTTTAAGAATTACAGATGAAGAGCGACATCAGCTGTTATATTATATTAACTAATTCTTATGTGTTAATTTGAATGCTATGTAAATGTATTAAATATTAACTCTCCACGCTCTGACTTGTGTCTACGCAAAAAGTTGCGTGACGCGAGATTTCAGAAACATAGTCAAGCGAAAGTACCCAAAGGGCCAATAATAGAAGTTACCACTTCAAAAATTTGCATTTAATGATATATTCGATATGACGAAATTAATAAATTATTTTATTATGATTATTTTTTTTTCCGCTTACACACTTCCTCAGCAAGGGATATTTAATTAAATTACCAGTGAAAAAACATAGACCAAGACCGGGAGTTGAACCCGGGACCTTCAGGTTTCCGTCCTGACGCTCTAACCATCTGAGCTACCCTGATATCTACCGATATTGGTCGATTTTATCTCACTTGTACGGTTTTTACTGCAATTATTGAACCAACAGACTGACTACCTCGTGTATACGACATTGAAGACAATCTTAATTCTTATTTTTCAGCCTACAGTGGTGTTATTATTATTTTTTTTTTTTCCTCTTACACACTTCCTCAGCAAGGTGTATGTTTCCGGTCTTGGTCTATGTTTTTTCACTTGCAATTTAATTTATTATGATGTTTCAGAAAACGTTTGAGAAGCGTATGCTGTAAACTTAGGCAGGTATAAAAGACACTATAATCTCACGTTTGCACAGTAGTTTTACTTATATACAACATGGTACTAGGAAAAAAAGTATGAGTATTTATCTTTAGTTTAATAATATATAGTTAATAATTTGATATTATAAGAAATATTTCATTTGCAAATAATCTCTACTAGTACATAACACTTAGTTAATATATTTTAATACATTTTATAATGACTTAGTTTAAAACCAATATTTTTATTCCTGAATATTAAACCCAAAAGAAGTCAAACTACTTAATCTATTTTACACGATTGCGCGCATTTAACTTCCTCTGTCAAATGGCATTTATAGATTTTATTCAAAGGGGTGTTAGAGCAGACACCAGGAAAAACTGTTCCCATAAGCGACTATTGATCGTGGTTAGACCATCCCTATCAATCTCTGCAAGTCGTTTATCTCTTGTCAATAGTAATCTATCACCTAGGATTTTCGTAGGAAAAAAAAATTAGTTTGTAAGACGTGAATTCATCCCTGGAATAAATATTCTTTTGAAACCAAAACAGAATTTTCTCTCATTTGAAGTGAAACTCATTTTCATGAAAAATAAAACTACAATACAAATTTCATAAAGTGGACTGCTTTTGGTAAAACAAATGCACCATAAAATTATATTCATAATTGAGTAAAATTATTAACATTTTGGTGGACATACGAAACGGATCTTAGCCAGATCGGTTTCATATAGGGATTAGGTTCCGACCACTAAAATATATAAACATTTTTCTCACAAATACATGAATATGATCGTCTTACGGTAGTTTAAATAATCTATATAAAATAAACTTTGAAAACTAAATCTCACAACTAATATGTTTACTAACTGAAACGCGTCTCAACGACAAAGACGCTATCTTCAGTGACAATGGTTGACAATAGTCAAACTATAACTATCATAGCAAGTTATAGTTTGACTATTGTAGCTCGTCCTTCACTGAAGATGGCGACTTTGTCGTTTGAAACGCGTTTGAGTTAATAAACGTATTAGTTGTGAGATTTTGTGTCCACAGTTTATCTATCTAGTATATCTTCTCACAAGTCAAGCTCAATATTTATTAATTTTAAAATAATCTAATTAATTATATTCTAGATTACACAAAAACAATAACTAAACATAAATCATTGTTATTGTTTAATGCATACATAAAGTTATAGATTTTAAATATTTTTCCAATTATTAATAATTAGATCAAACAGCTTTATATGTTTTAGGGTTTTAACCATCTTTTTTAAAAATTGATCTATTCACGGAGGCGCTAAATAGCTGCCTGCGTGTACGAAATATATTAGCAGAATTTGTATGCACCTCAGCCTCTAGAACCGGCTCACCCTCTGCATCGTTTTTACCCCTATATTGTGTCCTTTGATTATGGGCTTGCGCTTCATCTTGCGCTCCTCGGGATCAGAAGCTGACTTGACGATAAAATCCCTCACGTGAATTTGACTGTGGATTTTTAAGTTTACAAAAATAATTTTATCTAATAAGTTACTAACAATTAATTCCAAATTACTAAATATTAGTTTTAATAATGACACATATTTACTTATCTCAGGTTCAGACAGATTCTCAAGAAATATGTATATAATAGTATTCCGATTGGTATTCTACACTATCTTAACAAGGAATAAAGGAATCATTCTCACTAATATCAGAGTCTATGTCTAAGTCGGGGTTATTCGCATCAACAATATTAAAATAATAAATTAAATTTTAAAAAACACACAAGATTATCAACAGGGATTACGCACCACTAACACTTACAAACAGTAAAATAACGTGTAATTCTGAATGCTGACAGCTATTAAACTGAACAAAGAATACATTAAATGACAAGATTGACGTGGAGTGACCCGACATCAGAGTTGTCAACGTAGGGTTTTAAGGAGTCACTTGAAATAGACGTTATCTCCATTAACAACGGTCCGTCAATGTCAGGTACAAGTAAAGTTTTATTTCCGACATCAGACAATGGCATACAAATTTGGTTTCGTGAATATCGGTCGCTAGTCTGTGAGATGTCCAATATTAAATGTATTGTTTTATAAACATTCGGGGGGTTTTGGTAGATATCGTAACTAAAATTTGAGCACAAATATTAAGTAGGTATTTACATCCTGTAAATAATAGGCCTACTGTAAGAATTATTTCATTTCTACTGTGGTCATGTTCAGTTTTATTTGTATAATGAAATATTTGTGAAATGTGCAGTATTAAAGAGAACACAGCCGTGATTTGTATAAAATCGGCCGATAAAGGAAAACGCTAGCTAATATTAATTCACATACATGTTAACTCATTAGGCGTAGTGTAGCAAAAATGTCGCCGGAAAGGCCACACAAGTATGTACCTTGTACTGTTCAGTTTGCTTCAATGCTTTACTGCTTACAGGGAATGGTTTAGTTGGTAATATTATGTATGAGTAAAATTACATGCAAATACCTTTATTATTTTTGGCAACAAGTAGTAGTATGTGTGAAATTTGTCCCAGTGCTAACGCCAAAACATGAGAAATGGTTAGAGGTAAGGAAGCTCCTCCCAGAGTATGAGTTGGAATAATACACTTACGGATCAAAAAAAAATTGGAGAACAGGTGCAATATTCTATGGAGGCAACCCAAGACAGAAATGCGTCCTGCCAATGTGGAAACACCCACCAGTATTCCAAATGGAAGTTACAGATCTACTGTAATGTGTCGGTAAAATCACATGCTCTGGCACGTGAATCTCATGCACTGAGACAGGCAGGTAGCTTTTAAAGCTCTGAGATAGTACGAATTCAGGCCAAAGCTAGTCTGGGAATGCATCACGTTCACAGTACATGTATTCCAGGTCTCAATAGGGTCCCGCTCCTTTGGGTATTAGGGCATGTTGAAATAGATGGAAAATAATGTGAAGGTAAGATGTCGAATAATTCATCAGCAACTGAATTTTTAGGATGTGAATCGTTCTGAGGCATATCCAAGACATCAGCTATGCCAAGCTGTTGCTGATTGGGCAAAATTTGAACACAAAAGGAGGTGGAGTAGCAATCCTAGGCTTGAGGTAATGCAAAGTCTCACTTCTTGGTCCATCTAAGCAAATTGCATCTGACATTCTTACGTTGGGGTGTTGCAATGTAAAAAAGGTGGTAGCTATACAGGGTATGACCACCTTAGAAAACATATTAATGTGATATTCAGCAGGAAATGTGATATTTAGGAGGAACCCGAAGAACATGTGGTATAAGTCTGACCTGGTCTCACAGGTGAGTTATGAAACATTTTTTAAACTAATCAAAGGCAAAACATCCTTCGGGAAATCTTGTCAATATGGTTCTTAGTTTCACTGAGCTTATGGACCCAGATAGTGGTAACTTGAGATTTGACATCCTTTATGTGGGTGAGAAATATGGATAAATCCGCCCAATTAAGAAAAAGAAGAAGTATGTTTACGGTTGTTTGAAGTAGTCACGAAATTAAAATAAATTTTGTTAGTCATTTTTTTTAATGTAACCTTATAGTATAAAATAAAGTAGTAACAACTAGATTGGATTTAAATATATTTAAATATATTTAAAATTCTTTGTACCTATTTTCAATTGCATAACAAACCTACGTTTTCATAGCTCTTAAATTTGCATTTTGTAAAAATGGATATGCTGTATAGAAGTATTTTGGTTGTTCTAAATTTGTTTAAGTAGCAAAAAATAACTTCTACTATTATTGAGAAATTGAATCAGATTTATAAAAATACAAAAGTCACAGAAAAAAGAATAAGTGAAACTTAAAGTTTATTAATAATGCGACAAGATTTGAAATACAAAATAATTTCAAAGTACTAAACTCAATTTCGGTAGACAAACAATTAGGTGAAGTCAATCCAAAGTACTTCTTCTGGCTCAGTCTTTAGGTAACTTATTTTGTTGAATGATTTGCACCCAAATATCTTAAAACACAAGATGGACAATTTGTATTTCCTTTATGACATTTATTCCTTTAACTAATATAAATACAGATGTAACTCATTGTAACGCAGATGTTTGTATCTACCGTAGTTTTACAAACACTGAGTACTTATAGTAATACAAACTATGTGTGCATACTAGATATCACATTCTTTAAATTATTACCTGATTGTTTAGTTAAGTCACACAATTGTATTCAGAATCTCAAAAAATTGCTTTATTGCGGGAAAATTTTCTTTTAAAGAGTAGCATTTGAAAAGGTAAGTTTCTTGGTGTATTATGTGCAATAATAAAATTGTTGTTGGTTTTACTTTTCAATTTCCTAACTGATAATCAAAGCGATTTGCACAAAATAAAAACGTCACTAACAAAATTAAAATTACGATTGGCATAAATTAGTACACAATAATTGATGTTGGTTTTACTTTTAAACCATTATTCTTACCAACACCGTCAACAAACATGATTTAAAATGTGTTGACACAACTAAAACGTCATAACTTTTTCTTTTACATTTAAGAGTTATAATAAATGTTTAAATACTTCTGAACACTGAGCACAAAATAAAAGAAGCAGACGTAAAACAAAAAAAACAAATAATATTTGATACTAAAACATACCCTCCTCTACCCTTTAAAAGACGTCTTAGTAGGTTCTTCGTGGTGCTTTCTATTTTATGTATGCAGAACCTGTGCTATACGTGATGAAACTGAGTTATACATTCTCTTTGCTTTTATGAAGCTTACTTTACTTAAACATACGTTGCAACCCGAATTATTTACACATCGGTATTAGCGTATACGTATTTTTATTTATTTTGTATTGAAACTTCAGAGTTTTATTTTACCAACAATGAATTACAATATCTGTGATGTCAACGTCTTTTGTAATGGTAATTATGCGTTATGTACTTAATTAATAGAATTCAATAAATATGATTTTTAAGTGGCAAATACAAAACGATTGTGCTGGCCTTCTTATATAATAGTTTCCTTAATAACTAAATAGAAAATTAAATAAGAAATTGTAAAAACTAATTGCTCAGAAAGATCAACAGCTGGCATGTCTAATTATGATAAATAAATTTTACTTAACTTTGCTGTTAAAAATTACAGAGAAAAACTTAAGAAGAGCAAAAAAATGCACTTAGGCCTACATCTCTGCAAAGTATGTACCACGTAGAATACTATCAATATAACATCATCAACTTTTATCTTATTGCATATTCTAATAAAATAGAGATATAATGGGAAATATAATGTTGTTTAGATTTAGACTAAGTAAGACTTTGAGAATGTAATTTCATACGATGTAAGATGGTAAACTGCAAAATAAAATCTATTAATTTACACATACACATAGTTCGGTTAGGTACATACACGTTTCTCTAACCCACTTTAGATTTTTTACTTAAAATTAACTGATGTTACAATTTTTCAAGTTATGATTTATCAACTTACATAAGAAAATTTATCTATCCAATTTTTACCTCCTCCTATTTATTACAAAATAGTGTTTCAAAACCATAAAAAAACAATGACTGCATCCGAATATATTACCAAAAGTAGTATAGGAAACGTGGTTAGTTTAATTGAAATCAGTCGAAATTTTCGTAATAACTTTCCAATTATATTAAAAAGATCTTAAAAACAGAATATTTTATTACTAGGACGGAAAGTGACGCTTTTTGATACGAGCTCAAGTTCAACGACCGAGGTGAAGCCGAGGTCGGAAAATGAGCGAGGATCGAAAAGCCACTTTTGCTCCGTGTGATGAACGATACTTTTCATCACACTGTGATTAATAATATTAAACATATTTTTTTATTCAAAATAACCTATTGTTTCTCAGTAATATTACTGATGAACAATGATAACATAGTTTACGTTTACGGCACTAAATTATTTAGATCAGCTGGTTTTAATATCAATAGCTTTAATATTAATTGGAACAGATGATACCAAATTATCGAGTAATATTAATAGATACAATACACTACTACCGATACTGGTACATGGATAAACGTATGAGGTACTTTTTCTAAATAATAAGTTAAGTTTATTTATTTAATACTTGTAAATAGTACGAATATGAAGTTTTTATTGTTATTCACGTTTGTTTCTTTGTTAAAATCGTTATTATATCTAATAAATTATTAAGATGACATTTTCAAATCATAATTATTATTGATAGCGCTACTGGTTTTATGATTTCTAACTAATTTAGAGATGCGAAAAAATCTCCAGCTGATTGTGCCGATCTAGACCGGAAAACGCTATTTTTAATACTCACAGCTTCTATCGAAAGTGACTATTTTCGATACAGTGTGTTGAAAGGTAAATTACGCTAAACTAATACTTGATAACTATATGGTTAAAAGTGTATTTACCTGAAACCGGTAAATGGAAAGGGTACAATAATCTTACACATCGAAATAGTTTTAAGGAATGGGTGGAGGAATGTTTTAATGAAATGCATTTAGTTTAGATGCTCAACTTTTTGTTAAAAACTACCACAAATTAATCAAAGTAACAGACTGAAAGGGTTGCTAAGAATCTGAAAATAAAAAGCGATTCGTCAAATCACTGTTCACTTCTTATCAATGCTTATATCATTATATTTATAATTTCATTATGAATCGATTTGTATTTTATTAGGAGTTATTAGTTTGTTATGAAGTAGTTTACAGTTGTACTAAACAATAATCACTGAAATCCAACCGATACCTACAGGGCCCTCGTTACCAGGTAGAGGGATACCCTGGCAGTGCCGTCTGTGGTCCTTAGTAAGTACAGCGACACAACGTCCAACGTCACCTTGTATGTCTAAAATGGGGTGATGTCCATTCATCCATTTTGCCAGAACGTAAATAAAGAGAGAGAGAGAGAGAGAGAGAGGGAGAGAGAGAGAGAGAGAGAGAGTATAAAACAAACCATGCACATAAACTCGTCCTGCAAGCTTGTTCCGTATAAACGAGTGTTCTTATAGTGTGAAAGATATTAATTACTATAATATTCTTTAATATAAGGCGCAACTGTAACACAAAGGTGATTCTAATATTGCCTGGAGCACGTTGAAATATTCACTGCACCAGATGTGTACTTTACAAAGGAAACGTAGAAGAACTGTTAAAACCTGAGGCACTATTTTAAGGTAAAACAAAAGCCGGCGTTATTAATACAAACACAAAGGATTGTTAACTGACATTAAAGTTGTTTTCTGGGTAATCAATATTAACAGAACGAATACTTATCTGGTTCTGTATAAAACTGTGACTATACTAACGAGTACAAATTCCATATCCGGATTTTAAAATAAATACTCTTGTAGTATATAACTTCGTATTTATTTTACAAAATTTAATTGTAATTTTCCTTTCGCAAACTATAATTTAACTGATTTTATAATTAATTGTAATCGATTTTACACAAATATACGAGCACTAATTAAGTACATTATTATTTATGCATTTTAGTAGGGCCTATGCAAATAAGAGTGTAAAGTAGATTTTTTAGTTAATACAACAAGTGAAAAATAATGGCATCATATTAATGATTATTTTTTAAGTTATTGTCATTTTATGCTTGTTGATATTTAATTCTAAACACTATCTAAAAATCTTATGCCATTCTCAATTAAAGATGGTAAAACTCTGAATTTATTAAACGGTAAATGATGGTTAGTATAAATTCCTTTAATCTATACTGATAAACGAACAAGACTTCCACGATGGGTTGAATACAATTATTAAACACATAGCCAGAGCGAATGGATACAATCGATAAATAATAATAATGATCGATAAACTATTAAATATAAACATATAAACACAGACAATTTCAAGCTTAAGCTAAACATGATATTGACACCAAAAACAAGTGGAAATAAGTAAATATAAAATATACCAACATATATAGTACTAATTATTTGAAAAATTTATTTTCAATTTAATTAGATTCAAATGATAGGTTGTTTGTTTAGTAGTTTTCATTAGTAGATATTTATGAGCACATATAAATATGTACCAATGAAAACTACTAAACAAACAACCTTTCACTTGAATAGAATTACAGTGATTGAATCCATGCAGAGTTCGAAATATATAGAGCACATATAAATATCTACTAATGAAAACTACTAAACAAACAACCTTTCATTTGAATCGAATTCCAGCGATTGAATCCATGCAGAGTTCGAAATATATAGAGCACTTATAAATATCTACTAATGAAAACTACTAAACAAACAACCTTTCACTTGAATAGAATTACAGTGATTGAATCCATGCAGAGTTCGAAATATATAGAGCACATATAAATATCTACTAATGAAAACTACTAAACAAACAACCTTTCATTTGAATCGAATTCCAGCGATTGAATCCATGCAGAGTTCGAAATCAGAAAAAAATAGAAACATATATATTCTATTATGGATTCTTCCCTATTGAACATGAGTGTCACACCATTAAGTCCACCCTCTCAAATTAGTTCTAAAGTTTGTAAGGTGTGTATGTGTGTGTTACATGTTTGTATTCATTTGTTTGTTTTTTAATATTTAAAGTCCTCCAACAGAGCAACTGAGAAGATACTAATGATGGGACTACATCCCCGAAACGCGTTTTAAACTGGAAAGAAAAAAAGTTACAAGACGGGTAAATATTATAGTTAATTATAATACCGTTCATTAGTATCGCAAAATTTTTAGACTTTTGAAAATTTACAAAATTCAATGGTGTAACGGGAAAATGTTTTTTTTTTTAATTTACTTCTTTTATTATAAAAGCAGTAAGGAACCCAATTGGTTTGGAGAAACACTAAATATGCAAAATAAATTTCCTTAGAAAATACACTATCTTGACAGAAAATAGTAATACCCAAATTCATTATTAGAGTTAAAAATATGTATATACAGGCATGAAATTCTCTATAGCTTATTATAGCTGCTAAGAAAGAATCATGTTACGTAATGTAAATTGCAACGTACTTGTTTATAGTAACTACTTTTAGATTTCGTACAAAGCTATTTCAGTACACCAATTCGCACCAATATTTTATTGTTATTTATTTCACCAACCATTCATTTGATTTATTAATCGTCTTAAATCTATTTCACTAAACTCTAAAGAGTTACGTCTTAAGACTTAATTCCCCTATAAAGAGTTATGGGGCATTTAATTAGTCATAAAACCGATGCTTATATGTAAAAGTTTGCCTGATCGTTTCAACCACTTACATTCAATACTAGTATCCCTTACTGCAGTGGACTTTTATTTTAACCTTGACTAATTGAATATTATAACATTGTTGGTGATATTTTAAAAGTGACTGAAAAAATCCCTAAATCACCCAATACTAAAAGCATTAACTTATGTAATATTTGCCTAGCTCCTAAGTTATTCCTTGCTATTTACCACATGGTTTCTTCTACGTAGCAATTATTTTTACAAAAAATAAACAACCATATTTTGTGTTTAATTGTGTTGTCTTTTGTGAACTAAATCTAATTTAGAGTGTATATTTTAAAGTTCAACCTCTTACTGTATATTCTGGTATAAAAAATAATCATACATAATATTTTATACAAATTACTTAAGCAGTTATACCAGTTAACAATACTAATCATGGATTAAATATGTTAAAACATTCTTATAAGAAGTAATATAATAAATAGTTGCTTACCTGTTATGTCACACATTGCCTAGCCACAACTTTAGTTGTAACACATTTATATAACATTTTAATGTAGCTAATAACAATCAAATAGGATTATTTAAACAGACCAAAAAAAGGTAAATACCATAAATAATTTATCCACAAAATGTATTTAGTCACTGGCGTCACGACTCTTCGCTGAGGTCATTTTCAGTTCTTCTGTCCACCAGATTGTTGTATTGTGTGCATTTATTGAAAATTTTTAATCTAACTTTGAAATTAACTTAGAAGAGGAGGAAGAGGAAACGATAGTTATGATGTGGAAATTTATTAATTTGTTTGAAAAGGACACTGATAACAGAGAACATTGGGTACACCGTATAAACGAGAAGAGGAAGTGGTTGTGGGGCACGCATGCGCAGGTGGCTCTGACGGACAGTGTCTTATAGCTTTTGACTAAATGTGTCTTTTGAGGAAGCTGTGTTAGGAAAAAACATCTTTAGGCGTCTGTTTGTGTCTGTTCTTCTAGTTCGATGAAGTGTGTGGCGACCCCATAACCACCCATGCTAAACCCCTCGTTTTAGTCGCTATGAGTCAAAATGACTAAACGTGACTGACCGTGACTGATTCTGTGTGTGGCCGGCCTAACTGTTTCATAATTACACAAATAAAAATTATAAACAAAAATACAAACAAAATATTCTCTAAAACCTCTCTACATAATAAATACTTCTTACAGTAAATTGCATTTAAAAACATTTGCACTGTTTACCATTTGCATACAAAATACAGCTTTATATTTTAGTAAGTAGCGGCTTGTATGTAATAGATGAGTTCGTTTCCAAACTCTTGGTTTACACCGAGATCAGAAGGAATTTTTTTTTAAACAATATAAAATTTAATTTGTATTTTAAAATAATTAATTGTAGAACATTAAACAAACGTACACATTATTTAAATAATTATACTAATATGTGAAAAACATAAATTTAATTACCTTTTATTAGAATTTATTATAAAAGGAGAGTAATGAAACTTAGATCATTCGAGAGGTACTGTGCCATATATGCGCACAAAATAAAACATAAGTTTATAATTTTGCCGGTAAGTCAGGTAAAATATAATAAATTAGACCTAACATATAATTGTGTTGCTAAGCTGGTTGTCCGAATCAAAAGGTGTAGCTGTTTATTTATGCAGTTGGTTGCTATTGCCATGGATTTATGTTTTATTCACACATAACTTGTCCATAAAACACTTTGGTCACATTCATGGTTGTTGAGATAATATTGCATTTTGCCTCCTCTATACGAGAAAATATATTTAAAAGAACGTACAAACAAATATTTAGCATTGTTTCCATTTCTATCAAATGGAATTAACTCTATCACTTTGAATTATTTACCTCTAAGGAGTAATATCGTTGGAGTTATAACCGAAAGTTGGTACGTGACAAAATCTATGTTTTGAGTAAAGCGTATATTTTCTCGGCCATTCAACAAAATTACTTAATAATATAATACAATATCGGGTTTTCTATATTAACAAATTTCAAATGCTTCTATGAATTATTGAGTAAAGTATGAAATATTGAAATAAAACTAATTAAAACGACAATATTTATTGAAATGTTTTTATATTAATTTTTTGTTAATACTTCAAGCACTTACTAAGTTTTGCTGATAAATATAAAACTGTTTAATAAATTACTTATTTTCTTGCAAGTATTCCTTACCTTGTTTAAAACTGAACTTGTTAATATTAAACTTATTTAATTCCTTTTCTAGCAGGAAAAAAGTTTAGTAGTACATCCGAATTTGTTCATGATATATTTTTTTTTAATTATTAATGTCCCAAAAATTAAAAGTAATTACAATTATTTACTCCCTTCAAGCTATTCACTTAAAGCTCTAAATGAAATTACTGGTTTAAGTTGCTTAGATCATTTACAAACTTTTTTTTGTCATAGGTTTTCACTTTATAAAGCCTAAAATGCAAAAAATCAATTTAAAAAAAATTCACTTACCAAATTTTGCTTCAAGAACCGTGATATGTTTACTAAAAATACTTTTCATAATTCCCGATTTAAATCTTTTCCTTATAACTTCAAGTATGAAATAAGATTTTCCATAATAATGAATTCTAAATAACTATGTGAAATTTAAATTTCATTACTTTTCAATTGGTGGAATTTCGACGACAGGATATTCTAGTATAAAGAGATGCATGCATAAAAACGTAAGTTTATTCCAGCGCTACGCTTGTATTCTTGACGGCCTTACTAATGCAATATCATAACATCCTTACAAGGCTGACTCCGCTCACCGAATTTGGTCAATGTAAGGGAGTAATATTGCCCAGCCGTAAGGACAAGTTCGTCAGATTGAGCAAGACCTCTACGATGCGCTGGCGGGATGGAAGAGTTTAAGCAAGTGGGGACGCCGTCCGCTGGAGGGGAAGGGACACGCGCTATTGCTGTTGTCGCGACAGCCTTGTGTTTTATTACTTCCAGACCGAAGTGTTACGTTCAGAGCTCGGCAATAGACTGAGCCTCACTGACCCCCCACCACTAGAATTAACTCCGAGTCTACTGCGCATCTCGAGGTCACGGCTCATGCTAGAAATTCTCTACTATAAGATAAGTTGGATTCCTCTATACTATCATCTGAAAATTCTTTGTCACATTCATAGCAACTAGTATGGAATAATAAAACATTAGAAGTCGTATTAGAAATAAATACTCTCAAAAGGAAGATATCAAAGAGAATTGCCCCTATTCAAAATAAATATAATTGGTTTTCCTTATAATGACTACCACGAAAGGTGTGTGGGGGGAACGTATATGTAAAAACTTAAACGTCCTAAAGTTATCAACAAGAATTAAAATCACACAGCTCCATGAATACTAGGCCAAAAGTCTGCCAGTAACTACCTTCCTAGTTATTGGTGCTATGATAAACTGTTTTATTACTCGGCAGTAAAGGTATCACGCCATTAGACTGGAGTTGCTGAATTAAACGTTCCTGTTAAAGCTAAATGGTAAGCGTAATCTCTTCGGTACGACACTATAATAACAATTATAGGCAAGGTTTGGAAACGCAAACAATAATTGAAATAAAACAGGAAACAATGATTATTGTAAAAGCAATCAAATGGTTCATTGAGCTTAGATTTAAAATGTACAACATTTTTACTAAAATGATTAAGAACATAAATACATTTCTATACCCTATTCAAAATTAGAATGTATTAAATTATTTCTAATTTTCAGTAAAATAAATTTATACACAGCCTAAAGTAGTAAAGTGAATTTGTAAAATGAAAAGACTTTATAATTTAGACATAGCTTTATCGTGATACTATGTGAACTATGGAAACTAACTACCCGAAAATGTGTTTAAATTTATATTCATTTATTTAGATAGTTCAGATAAAAATGAAGAAATAGTAGTGTTTTTTTAAGTTGTTTCGTGGTAAAGTGTATGTTTGCATTCCTTCTACGGTCAGCCATTATACAAAAATAAACGGAATTTGTACATTTCATAATTTTATGTCTCGCTATTATATTACACGTTGCTTACATGTGATATTATTTTGAACCATATTTGCTGCACTTGTGTTTTTATCCAGTTTATAGCATTTTGTATACAGAAGAATGAAAGGGGGTTGAGAGAAACTAGGACAACCCTAGGCGCTAATATTGCACAAAACAACACGTGCTGTTTAGAACTTGTTAAATAACGTCTGACTCTTGTTTATAAGGCCCCTGAAAGTAATTCAGTTTAATTATTGAAAATTTAGTTAGTTTAGTTTAGTTTAGTAAGTTAATTTAGTTTAGTTTTGCCTTAAAACTTCTTCTACAATTTATTGGTTTTCCATTTGTCTTTATATTTATGTGATGAGAAATGCAAATTTTATAAATATCCTACTACATGTACAAGCGACTTTGTCCACATTCAATAACACATCTGGTAGATTATCGATGTATGAAGTTCACTTCCGCACGCTCCTTGTCTACCAAAAAGGTTCAAAAGTTACGGCAGAAAATATCTCGTAGCAAAACTATAAACAAAACGAATACATTTTTTTTTTTTTTGCATTTCTGACATCTTGATTCGGTATGAGTTTTTTCTAAAACTTATTGGTTTACTTTCTTTTTAAAAATTTGCAGCTTTTCAACGTAATTTTTGGGGAAAATCCGAGATCACCATGGTGATTAGATATTTATTTCCCTACAGCGTTCATATTTGAGAAAAAAAAGTCAAATATGAAGGCTGTAGGGAAATAAATGGCTAATCACCATGGTGATCTCGGATGTTCCCCAAAATTTACCTTTGCAAAGCTGCAGCTTTTTAAAAACAAGTTAAACCGATAAGTTTTAGAAAAACTCATACCGTTTGTATTATGAAACATACATAATTGAATTAGTGGCCATTTGAAAAAAAACTCAGTGAACTTAAAATCTCAAATTGAATATTATAGGTGCTACAAGCCTAAAAGTTATTAGCAGAAACGTGGCGAAAAGAGAGCGAAATAGTCCTCTTCGGTCACTAATGACGTCAACACTTTTGATCGAATGTACTTTTCGAAAATTATTTCTCCTAAACCTTCCAGAAGAAATGCTGCATCTAATGTCTCAAACCACAGCTTTATACGGTTAGCCGTTCTAATGTGATTCTGTTATATGTATAGATTTACTCAGTAAGAAATGTAAGCAATTCCAAACATCAGAATATACAATTACATTATACTATTTAGATCAGAATTGGAATACGTAAATAATTCGACCATGCAGCTGAACCGCTGACGTTAGTTGAGAAAATTTCCAAAATTAAGTTTATAGGCCTATGTTTTAGGGTTTCAACCAACAATTTGGGAAATAGGTCTATTCACGACTGAGCTGAATAGCAGCAAAATGGTTCGCACACCATTCCGCACATTGGGAGTATCTTCGATGCACAAAGCATTGCGAGCTTCGCACGCCATTCAGCATATTGGGATTATCTTCAATACACAATGCATTGCGTGTTTCGCACGCCACCCCCACGGTAGGATCCACCACATGGCTTTGAACCGGGTACTTCTATAGTATTTTACGTTTTAATTGATTTTGTAGTAACCAAGCGTAAAAAAACCAAAATGTGCAGAATAACATCCTACATTTATATTTGTAGAAAAAACTCAAAAACAAATTCATTCTCGTAGGAAAAATCTCAAAAAATTTTACTTCCGGTCAAAAAACGTGCTTTTGGTTGTTGTTTTTTTTTGCTGACAAACTCGTCCGAGCGACGTAGACAACCAACATGTGTACCAAATTTGAACCAAATCGGACTTAAAATGAGGCCGCTACAGTGCGAACACATATATACATATATATATGATTTTTAATGACACCCGAAAACGTGTTCAGGGTCTTACCGACACCGACTTTGGGTCTTACCATACGGGCCACTGCAAAAGCGTATTTTTCCTATGGAAATTCACTAATAATAATCATCCAGAGTTCCTTGTTGTTTTATATGTCTTAGTTTAGACTTTTTAAAGTGTTTTAAAGCCGTCTTAAGATATTTCTCAATTTGTCAAAGTAAGGTGTTCTCTGTTAGGATTGAACATCTCTGTTACTCTAACATCACATTGACTAAGAAAGGTAAACTTCGTGAAATTGTAAATTGTAATAGCCTACATACTTAGGAAAACCCTGATACGGCAAAGAACTATACGAAAGGATTTCTTGTCATAGTGTTAGCTAATATTTTATCTATTAACTCTGTTATCAGGTTATCAGAGATATAGATAGTAATCCACTGAATACACCATGACGAGCAAGGTTGCACCACAAACAAATTTCAGACATAACATTTTACATTTTATATTGAAATAAATGGTTAAAAAAAACTATAATTCACATATTATTTCATAAAAATAGTAAACGAATTTAATTATACAAAATAAATTTTAATATAAATTTAAAATTTACATTTTTAGAAATAAATAAATTTTTACTCTTTTTTGCAATACAAAAATTATAAATATCAGGAAGTATTAAAAAACAATACAAATACATAGTTATATAGGTCTTTTAAAAACTAAAACAGAACAACTGTTTAATATAATTCCTTATTTCCGTGAAATTGAAAAAGTCGTTGCTTTCAGGACAAATGAATTAACTGACTTATCATATTGGATTTTCTATAAAATTCAGGATTCATGCAGTGGCCAGCATTTAGTTGTTTAAATGGTATGTGATCCAACGTAACAAACAATCCTCAAATATAGTAAAAACTTTTCATACTCTTCAAAAAATAAACAATCATGACTTCTAACGTGACTACGCCACTACACATGAAAATAACAGCTGTGCCAGTCACATTGTCCTCCATAAAGGACAATTATTTACAGGTCTACGAAAATTTTTTATTTTTAACAAATTTCTGAAATTAAAACATGTTATTTAAAACCTTTTTCCATAAGGAAAACGTCATTTCAGCATTGTGTCTTCAAAGGTGTTAGTTTCATTGAACAAAATACAAACTAAAAAAATGTGTCATAGAAAATCTTGAACACCGACTAACAAATATAAAGATACTACAAAGATAGTAGAAACGTCCTCTCTTAAGACTAATGTGACTATCAGTGTCTTAAGGCAAATAACTTGCATTTAAACAGCGTCTTTTGCAGCAGGCGCCACGCCGTGGCCGAAAGGGTTAAACATCCATTATGTTTAAAAATACAAATCAGATGCTAGAACTTCAACATCAGATAATAACTTGAAATACGTTGTTTAGAAATGTTCTCAATATACCTCAATCAAAATACATTATAAAACTATGTTCATATATATCAAGTGATAAACGTAGGATTTTCAATAACATGTATGTAACAAATATTGGTGGTAGAATATTTCTGTTATTTTTAAAACTTGGAGCAGCGTGATCTCTAAATAACATATAATACGAAAATACACTCTGCAGTTTAGGATGACGTAAATTATATATTTAAAAATCGTATTCTTATAATCCGGTCATTGATTTGTATAATAATATAAATTATAAAACAAATTAATTTATATTTTTTAGTATTTTTTACATAAATAAACCGTCTTATACTGATGAATAATAGACAGCTCCAAGTATATATTATCTAAGAAACTTCCTTCTTTGAGTTGTCAAGTATAAAGCAGTGTTTGACAGATTGCCTAGAATTACCTTAAGGGAAATTCCCAACCCTCCATCATCTGTTACATTATATGAAGCTTACACATGTCTGGGAGGATAATAATGATAGTTACTGAGGACTTTCAAAGAATTGTAGAATTTCTTTAAGAAACTTATATTGTTATATTGAGTTAAATACATTATAAAACTACTTTGTTTTAAACTCTTTTAAGTACTCATTAAAATACTTTTGATTGTTAAACTTATAAGTACTCAAAAATTCAGCCTTGAAAATAAAAATGCATTACTTTAGCGTAGCTGATAATTTATGTAAACCTATTTGGGAAACATTGATTGATTTGTAAGAAGTTCACCATACGTTTTTGAATTTCACGATCACTAAAAAATATATAAAAAAATTGAGTTGGATTGGCTGTGTGGTGAGTGATTTGACCTTCGTATTTGCCACTATCGTAAGTTTTTGTTAACAAAATAGTTTAAATTTAACGTTCTTTGTGAGATAATTAGTTAAACTTATAGCACCTTAATATTCAATCATTATCGATAATATGTCAACTGATATAAATTAATTTATTTTAGAAGTCATGAAGTATAAAGATGTCTCTGGATTGTATCCTAATTAGTTTAGTAACTGTAAGAAGCAACATTCATGGGAAGATTTGGTAAAACGAGTGTATTAAACTTAGATATGTAATATACATTGGAGTAGTCTGTATATCCTATTTGAAGTTGATTCCACTGAGTTTATTTTTAGTAGGCGTTTTCTTTAAATAACAACAATGTATTAAACATTACATAGACTACATTAAACTTAATGAGTTTGTTTAAAGAAAAATAATAGAGGTTAAGTTATGTCAAAAAGAATATTCCTGTTAAATAACAAAATATATATACACAGTTTTATAACTCATGTTCAATAACAAAAATAATAAACGGGGTAAAGGGACTTTATGAACACTATATGGTATAACGTGTAACTTATAGATTTAAATATACAATCTCTTGTCAGTACGTATTGCATTTTTAATCAGCTCGTGTACTGATTTTGTATTAGTTAACATATTATTAACGTACAAGGTAAAAAACCTCCCGTTTTCGAAGTTTCTGATTGGTTATTATAAGTCCTACGCGAAAAAGAGTCTCCAGACATAGTCATAAATAGGTGAAAAAGAGAACTTATAAATATAACGATAAAACAAAAATTACATTTCATATTTTTTTGTTAGTATATTACTAAAAGTTTTGGCATTTAAAATAAATCTCTCCAAAATATGCCAGTAAATATCCAGAAATAAGTATTCACAGAATTCTAACATAAAACCAGAAATCATAAAAAGTTTATAACTTTATAAACCGATGAAATAAGAATGACGTTTTAAATTTTTTTCTATAATCGAAACATTACTTCCACTTAAAATAAACCACATGCAAATCGACAAGTTAGATCTCGAGAAATATGCATCGATATTGTTTTAACCTAAACAAAAACCAATAAGAGCACGTTTAAATATAAAATATGAAATGAAATTGATGTTTCATAATTTTGTTATAATAATGACAAAATTTTCTTTCTTTTGAGATTAACCATGTGAAAATCATCTTCTGAAATAATTATTATCAATAGGGTCACCAAATGTTTAACTCTAAGCTGAATTATTATAAAATTAAGAAAATATGGCATAAGAACTATGATGGGTTACCGTAGCTATAGTTATGGTATTGAAATTTTAACAGTTACTAAACTATAGAGATAAAATACGAGTTCAAATATATTATGTTTAATGATAGATAATAGTGTCTAATACATAACAATTTTTCATTTTATCTTAGTAAATTTCATTTGTTTTAAATTAAAACTTTGACACATTACTTATTTTATTCTTTTAATATAAAAGGTTTGATGGTTAATTTATTTGTCCTGCTTTTAACGTATTAATTATTTAAAATGGTAATTACATAAAAAAAGAAGATATTTTAATTAAACAACGAGCTGTAGGTATTATTAAAACTATCAATATTTACTAAGATATATTTTTTTTAATTACGTACTTTGTAAGAACTAAAACCTTAACTCAAAGAACTAAAAATTATACTTCAATGATACGAATGAAAAAAAAATATTTTCTGTAAGAAACTTGCTTTAAAGGACTTAGTTCTAAAACAATGTATTATTGATCGATGTTGCCAGGGTAAAATTGTGCAAATTAACTGCGTGAATACTAATGCATTAGTTTCAGTGTCCAAACAATAATTCGAGTTATTTGATTTCCGCCTAACAAACTCAAATAACTATTGGCCATGCATCATTATGAATACAGAGTATTTCTTTAATATCATATCCTACAGACTATTTCAATCTCTGTCCTCTGTCTTACATTATGTATAAGTCTTCCATAACCCTAATTTTTCCCCAAGTGCTTCTGGCCTAAACAATCTCATTTCCGTGAAAATATCCGTGAGTATACAATAATCTGTTGGTATTGGCTTCGTCATGAGACTAACTGGGAGTAGGTGAGCGAAGAGAGCAGGGGCACAACTTCTAGTTACTCATATAAGAATATATTTACCCAAAAATATTAACATTATAAGTTAAATACCTTCGAATCTGACCCAATTGTATTCTCTAAGAAGTATACGTTCTAGAACGTAGGTATGTTTACATTCAAAGGAGTAAAGTTTGTTGAAGCGGAAATCAGAATTATTGAACTATGAAACTCAAGATATAATAATTATATTCAGTGAGCGGAAACTTTCTACTACCTTTTTGCTAAGAAGTGTTTTAGACTTACATAACTGAACGAAACGTGTATGCAAAATGTTTATATATATTCTTGTATAATGTTGTGTATTTTTTCCAAGGTCTATTGTCAAATTCTGAATACTAGTTTTAAGAATTTAAAAAATCAATCAAACAAATTTAGTTTTAAAATGTTTAAATATATTAGGTACAACTCTACATTTACTTGGATGTGAACAAAACGCTACGTTTTTATAAATCTTCTTTTGGTAAATAGCAAAATAAACTGATGTGTAAATGTTACGTTTGCTTCAATCAACTTTATCCTGAATGGTTCGTTTGGTGTACGTCACTAAATAAATAAACGAAAATTCTGAGAACTTGAAAAATATTTTATTTGTTCCGCGTCTTTGAACTGTTAAAAATAAAACAGTTCCGGCCCTTTTATGTGATTTTCTTTCATTTATACCATAATAATTTCAAACATTAGTTTTTTTATTACTTAATACGTTTTCAATTTAAAATTATATGAATTAAAGTAGAACATTTATTTTCTTTGTTGGAATGCATTTCGTAAATTTTTAATACTTTTATAAGTCGTGTTAAAACAAAAATATTTTGCATTAAATACGTAG
This sequence comes from Philaenus spumarius, assembly GCA_018207615.1. Classification (NCBI taxonomy): domain Eukaryota; kingdom Metazoa; phylum Arthropoda; class Insecta; order Hemiptera; family Aphrophoridae; genus Philaenus; species Philaenus spumarius. The sequence goes on from JAGFPH010001367.1 coordinate 292,947, forward strand.
CTATGGATAAATTAAATTACTACCAGCTGTACTTGCAAATTTGTCCCGTGCAATAACGTCCGAGAATATTTTGAAGTTTAACTATAACAAAATGTCCGTTGCATGTTTTTACATCGGGTCTGGGAAAACATTTTAAACATGAAAGTTGTATAAAACTAAATTTCTAATCTCCATGGTGGTAATGGATTTGACCTAAACAATACTGTTTAAAAGCTACAGGTGTTTAAAAAGTCGGTAAAAAAATGTTTAAGAAAAACGCACATTTTGTATGTTATATTTCCTAAACTATGCAACCTCAGTTTTTATTAGATAAAAGAGTAGTTGTAGACATTGTTTGGCAAATAAATACAACAAAAATAAAACTGTGTGCTACAAATTTTGTACATACTCCTTAAACAAGCTTTAGATTAAAGTTACAATTGGCAAGGGTGCACAAAAACCTAGCCGACGATACAATGCACTGCTATTTAATTATAAAAGTGCATTTTTCTAGAAGATTACTGAATAAAAACTCATCACATTTTCTCCTTGGAAAATATAAGAAAATTTAAAATATGTTAATAGAAAAATCTAAAATTTTTTCATTGTTAGCCATTTTAAAACGGCAAATACCCTTAATGTAACACCCAAACATCTTTTGCAGGTAGTCATCAGGCAGTTTTCAATAATTCATTTGTTGGTAAAAGTCTTACGGTAGGTAATAGCTCCATTGCAAGTACAAGCAAGAAAACTTTTAATTTTGTATATAAACTATAAAAATATTTAAAAAAAAAAACACTGAATGTCAATTGCGGATATAGTTACATTTGAGTCATCTAATCCAAGAAACCCTGTCTTTTCTTTATCCAGAAACAGAGGTGTAGATATAATCTATATGGATTTTGATATCTACATGTTAAAATAAAAATGCTTTATTATCCAATGATATATTTCCGAAACAAGCAAAAATTGTATGATTCATAATAGTTAATATTAAAAAAAAACCTTTAACAACGAATTAGGTCGGACTCTTTTGTTTCGTTCAATCTCTGGAATAGAGATAAACGGCCGTACGAAAGTGACAGCCTAAAGTGGAATTTATTGTGTGTTTAGAACAACTTCAATAAGAATAATAAACCTATTTATGTCTTCGTACGTAGGCCTACTGTAGTCAGTTAACACTACTAAAAGTCCATATCTTGAATGCTTTTGAGTTATATCGCCTTGATGTTATTCATATTTAACTCATATTCTATAACCCCACTAAACGCAATTAAAAATTAAACAGGTATGCAATTTTTTAAATCTAGCAGTTTAAAAACTAAGCATGATTAAAAATGTATTGGGAATAAAGTGCAGGAATACCGAAGTTTTCAACAAAACTCTAGTGTCAGCTGGATCCCTCACGTTATACTGCTTATCGAAATATCAGCTGATACGACAGCGGGAGGTTGTAGGCTAGTGTTAAATATTTAAGTACAATCCGAAACTGTTCCGCACTAATAATAATAATAATAATAATAGGTCTTTATTGAACTAATATACAAAACTATTACAATTTCCTCAAAACTTCAGACAATACTCTTGGTCGGAAAACCGTCAGAGGGGTTGCCAATCCAAATTAGTTGGTCGTACAAAAACAAAATCAAAAGAGACTGAGACCAAAGAGAGTAAATTGATAAATTTTCCAACTGAACCACACTTTCTAGTCAATATATATAAATAAATATATATGTATAGAAATAATAATAATAATAAATTAATGAATAAATTAAAAATTAAACTCCTTGATTAAACTAGTCCTATACGTCC
>JAGFPH010001368.1:0-13763 GCA_018207615.1 Philaenus spumarius
AGAACTAAGGTCTCCTACAACTGCACTAATACCGAAATATTCATTTACTGTTAGTACTTTATATTTAAAAATATTATAAAAAATACGTAAACAATATGCATTAAAATTTGTGTATCTGTATGTATTTTTAATGACTTGTATCAACACATTTTATACGATATGCTCAGTCCTTCAATATTATCTTTTAATAAACTCTATCCTCAACGTTAATATTGTTCACGTCTGTACTCAAAACACAGGTCGAAAGTATTCACATTTGAAACTTTATTTGATTGCATCTGTTGCTTTTGATCTGTGGCAAACATAAAAGTTACAAAGCCACGCTTTTTAACGGTGTGTAAACCAGGACGAAAACCTCCCACACAGCCAGCCGCAAATTTACGAACCATTCGTATAAATTTTAAGATAAACTATTGAAATTTTCTTGAAGTTGTTCATGAACAAACTATATTTCGTATGTTACAGAAAGGCAGTATTGCAAATTTTCCCAATATAACCAAATCGAAAATCATTATTTTCATTTGAATTGCTTGAAAACAGGAAACTTCATGACTACTTTTGCTGCTACTTACTATACGTTGGTGTGTTCTACGATCGTTGTAAGGATATGGTAGGGATACAAAAATAATTCGATCGCGCAGCCAAACCGCTGACGGGAGTTGAGCCAATTTCCAAAATTAAGTTAATACGTTTTAGGGTTTAACCCACTATTTTGGAAATCAGTTTACTCGCGCAGGCGCTGAATATCTGCCTGCGTGTATGAAATATATTTGTAGAATTTGTGTGAACCTCAGCCTCATCAGCACGCGTTGCCTCGTCAGCTCAAGTCGCTAGTACCGATTATGTACTGCGCTTAATGAGTGTGTACCTCGACCTTGCGGCCTCGGATTATGGACTTTGAATATTTTCCATCGGCGTCCAATCAGAAGCTGCCCCGAAGGTAAACTACCCTAAGTGTATTTGAACCGGATAGTTGTATATCATTATTTTAGAATTAGATGGGATATTAGGTAAGAAAACTTAATGTACAGAATAAACTCCTATACAGTGTGTAAAAAATGTCCGCCCCCCTTTAATTTTTTTGCTTGTTAAAACAAACAAATATATTTTGGAGAACGATACTAACTTAATCCAAAGTATCTTTCGACGTTATCGGAAATTTTGAGTGTTCCTCAAAAATGGGGGATTTCGGGGGCAACTTAAAACTTTTAAATGGGGAGTATGGTCACGTGATACCTCATTTTAAATGTATATTTAAGACTAGGAAAAAAATAAAAATCGGACCAACCAAAACAAAATGGCGGCCCTAAACGTGTTGAAATCAATCGACATAAAGTTGCTAATATCTCGAAAAGGAAGAGTTTTTAGAAAACATTTTAAGAGACAAAAAATGTTTTTTTTTTTTAAGTGCTTGATCTAAAACATTGCTTCCAAATCGATTTCGTAATTTTTTTTTTAATTTTTAAAGATGGAGGAATAAAATAAAATTTACGAAATCGATTTTGAAACAGTTTTTTAGGTCAAGCACTTTGAAATAAACATTTTTTTGCTCTTGAATTTTTTTCTAAAAACTCTTCTTTTTCGAGATATTAGCAACTTTATGTCGATTTATTTCAACACGTATAGGGCTGCCATTTTGTTTTGGGTGGTCCGATTTTTATTTTCTTTATATCATTTTCCTAGTCTTAAATATACCCTTAAAATGAGGTATCACGTGACCATACTTCCCATTTAGAAATTTTGAGTTGCCCCCGAAATCCCCCATTTTTGGGGGACACTCAAAAGTTCCGATAACTTCAAAAGATACTTTGGATTAAGTTAGTATCGTTCCCCAAAAAGATATTTGTTTGTTTTAACAAGCAAAAAAAAATTAAAGGAGGAGGGAGACGGACTTTTTTACACACAGTATATATAAAAGATAAACTAAGAACACGTTAAATTCTAGTATGAAAAATCTTTAAAAAAATTTACTTTTTGCCAAAAATCCTGATTCCAGCTGTTGGAACTTTTTGCTAACGAACTAGTCCGAGCGACCAATTTGGACTAAATCGGACGTAAAATTCGGCCTTCAGAGTCCGAATAAATCGTGTTCTTGGGACCATGATCTCTGCTCATTGACCACTCCTTTAGGTCTCCCCACAAGAGTCACCGCAATAGCTCATTTCCCATGTAAATTCGCTAATACAAACATGTCCTTAAGGTCGTTAATGTTACTTGCCCTAGTCAGTTAGAACAAACGAGTTTAATTATTATGACAATTTGTTTAACAAATGATTCCACGAAAGAACCTTTATGAAATTAAAGTCTAATTATAAGTACTAGTATTCCACACAGACTTCAATTACCTTTATGACTACGAAATAATTAATGATGCTAACACAGCCGTTTATAACATATTACTACATTTCGAGATACAAAATACAATTGTAAATTTCCTTTATTTTAACAAAGTTCCTTAATGCGGGTTGCGGTAGGAGTTAACAAATAGAAAATGTAATGCATAACGAAAAAGTTTTTCTATGGCAATGACAAATAAAAAATACGCGTAACGAAAAAGCGTTATCAAATTGGTTGTTATGGCAATGACAAATATAAAATACGAGATTCGAAAAAGCGTTATCAAATTGGTTGCTATGGCAATTACAAATATAAAATATGCGTAACTAAAAAGCGATATAAAACTAGTTGCTATGGCAATGAATGTAAATACATTCAAGAAACATGTGTTTTGGTTCATCAGTTTAAATTAAGAGACAATCGGTTTCGTCATGCGAAGTTCAGATATTATCGTCAAGTGCTGAAATACATCCAATAAACATAAAATATTGGTTCAACAGTCTAGGAATAATCTAAAATTATTGTGTGTATATTTAATTTATTTTACCTGCCTTACTGGACTTTCTAGGCCTAACCTAAAATTATTCTATGTATTTTGCCGTTAAAACAGGTAAAATAAATTAAACATACACACAATAATTTTAGGTTAGGCCTAGACTGATTAACCAACATTTTATGTTTATTTAATGTATTTACAGTGAGTAGACATATAACTGTGTTTACCGTGTTATCTAGAATGTGATACACAAATGAACGTACATAACGAGAATACAAAAACTCCATTACACAAAGTTTATGAATGTTTCAGAAAAATTTTACACTATACATTGACTACCTGGAATATTCTAAAGTACGCTTAACATATTAAAAAAGATTTTTCATCCATTAAAACTTATTTACAAAACTTTCCCCTTAAATAACAGCGGCTCATTATAAACAGCTGATTAAAAAGAGTTTTAGTTTTACAAACATTCAGTTAATGACTTTCGAAAACTCGGAACAACTGTCGCAGCGGTAAAAACTTTGCCAAAAACTTACTAATTGAGGCAATGAACGCTGCATTTCCCGTTTACCGCTTGAAGAGTTCGGGTGTTTGTAGGACATTTGTCTGGGATGGTTTTTAACGAAGATGTTTTAGCACTGATTGAGACACTTTTCAGATTTCCATTGTTACTGGAACATGGGCGCCCATAACAATGAGCAGAAGGTGGCCTCGCCCTCCTCCCTCCAGCTCACAAGGGAAGAAAAATATGTATATTATAAATTACAGTCAGGTATTTTTCTTTAAATATGTTTAAAGTTATGTGACGTTTGATTTTACATATACTTATTTTATTTTTTACAAGAGTTCAAGCATGAGCTGCTGCGTCACTACTTGGTGCGGCCTTTAGGAGTGTTATAGGTCTTTGTGTATTCACTGACTGTGTAAAAGTACAGACTCAATGCTGTGTGGGTTAATAATCAGCCATCAACAACCTGAACAGCCAAATTGGCTTCCCAAATTGTAAAAGTTATTTGGGGAGGTCAGAAATATCCCTGGATCTTTATAATCATGTATAAGATTACAAGATTGTAATTTATTAGACCTGAGCCTTATTGGTTCTTTTAACCTTTATTATAACTGCTGTTATAAAATATACGAAATACGTAATTTGATTTGGACGTTTACATTATTTACCATCTTAGATTTTTATTATTTTTATTTTAAAGAAAACATAACATAATTAATTGTGTGTACAGAAATTCCAACGGGTGTGGAGCACTAGGCGTCTCCAATTAATAGTAACTAATATAAAACAATTACAGTACATTTTTCTCTTATTCTCACTTTTTAAAATGTAATTTATTTAAAGAAAGAACATGATTTTTTTCGGTACAATAACTATAAGAAAATATTTTAAAATTCGATGAATGCTTTATGTATGAAAAAAAAACAATAATTTAAAAATGGAAAAGAAAGATTCATGTTGCTCCCCCTTTTTAAAAGATTGCTGTCAGATTTATAGTTTACAAGAGACCAATGGTGGCCCATTTGGCGAACGATCCTAAACACGAAGGGGGTTGATTTATTTAAGTTTTGGGACGATATTCGGACACACCCTATAAACGAGTTAACATGCTTTAGGTTTTCAAACATATTTAACTGCATCAGACAAACTGACACATCAGTCTTTACAACTATTAACCCTAAAAACTGATAAATCGAATATCGTTGAATTTGAAAGTATTACTCAAACATATTAAACTTGATGGCTTGATGGGTAGTCGAATATTATTTTGTTTTGTCTCTCCGTGTTTATGTTCGATACCCGACAAATTTTATTTTAAAAAAAAATGTTTCGTTTTGTATTAAAAATACTAAAATCATCTTCAAGCAAAAATTTATAAAATTGGGTAGTAAAATGAAGGAACACTGCGGAGTTTGAACGTAGTCTAGAAGTTTAAATCAAATGATATTAATCTCCTCGAGGCAGTTCATACATTTTTACCGTAGGTTGGCAAATACAACGAAAGGTTCCAATCCATGGCAAAGACAAAAAACAGATCATTGTCCACTCTGATATTTTCTCTGACCTATACAGAGCTAATGTAAGACAGATATCGAAATAAGCGCGACAATCCCCAATAATTCAAATTGCGGAATGCGTTGTAATTTCAACATTAATATTTAAATAAACAACATTTCAAACAAATTTTGATATTACCAACTAAAGAAAGCAATATAATAAACAGGGTGTCCCATAAGTAAAGAGATAAACTTCGTAAATTGGTTATATGGGTAAAAATAAACAAAAAATCAACAATAAACGTTTTTGGCGAGATATCCGCCATTTTATTGCTTTTACAAAATAATTTATATCTACAGAACGGTTAAACCAATTGAGTTCAAAATCGGCATAACATTTAACCTAACAATGATCTATTTTACGAAAAATAAACGATAATATCCAATCATGAGTATTAAAATGGTGGCTGTTTGAAAATTTCTACCTTCTATACACATAATTTTGTTATGTTTTCTTAAAAATAAAAAAAAAATAAAAAAATCTAAGATGGTAAATAATGTAAAATTTCCAAATCAAATAATTTTGCAATTTTATAACAGCATTTACAATAAGGGTCAAAAGAACCAACAAGGCTCAATTTTAAAATGTAATAAAACCTAACCTTAAAGTTATAGATATTAATAATTGTTTCAAAGTTTGAAATCATCTGTTGATGGAAATATTAGGGAAAACAGCTGTTTAATGTATCTAAAATAAATATATTTATTTATTATTTAGTACGTCTCTCCCATTTCCGTAAAATATTTAGTAGTATAGTTTGAGTTGTTTTTACGTTTAACAAAGGCGTTTTTTAAAAAAGTATAAAAAAACAAATACGCGTGTATTCAAACGAAAAGCAATCTGCGAAGAACTTTCGGAGATTTAAGATTTTGAACAAACGAACATTAAAATTTTTAGTTATGTAGATTTTAAAATATTGATTCATTTATATTAGTACTGAAACAACAATGTTGTAATGCTAAAACAAACCTCGGTAAATTGCAATTTTATATTGTAAAAAAGATAAGGGAAGTAAGGATAAACGAATATACTGGATTTAATTTACACAAAATACGTTTTATTGCGATATGAATGGAGTCAAATGAAATTCTACCGATTCGAGATTCGACTGAAATGATCGACTACTGAACCGGATCCAATGTAACGATGAACGAAACATTATTGAAATGACCGAACCTCAGTCTCGCCTCATATTTATGATGAATCTATGTGCCTTTCCTTTCTGGCAATGAACCAATCTTCTTTGCGTAAATTACACCCTAGTTATCTGCGTTGTATTATTCTTAGTATTTTTATCAAATTTTAAGTTTATGTCTTCATTTCTTATAAGTCTAAGTCGGAAATTAACAAAATACCTTAAAATGTTATTTATTTATTCTGGCTCACTAGATAATCCGAATCACCAAATAATAAAGATCCAAATCTTTCGGATCCCCCGTTCAATATAAACGAATCAATCATGATCCGCCCGTCACTAATAGGTTGCATTTACTTGAGTGTATTGCACAATATTAACTCTCCTTAACATAGCACTAAACCATTTTGATTTACAATCCTTTCTCTCTATAAAAACGACAGTAGAAGGTGATAAAAGAAAGCACTACGAGATTGACATAACAATCGTGCAATGTCTTCCAGTACATGGGTGCCCTATAATATTTTCTAGGGGGGGGGGGGTATGGGGCTTAACACATTCACTGCTAAGGTCGCACATGCAAGCATGACACTGAACACTATGAGAAGTGGTCGACGCACAGTGCATTTTCAAGACACAATGCATGTGTGCTTCGCAAGCCAACCCCCATATTGGGATTATTTTCAATACACAGTGCATTGCATACTTCGAAAGTCAACCCCCATATTGTTTGTATTTTCAATACACAGTGCATTGCGTGCTTCGGTATTTCATTTAAGCCTATGTGCTATGGACATAAAATATTAGTGATTATTACGCAGAAAGGTTCAAAAATAAAAAAAATTAAACTACAAAGGTTTTGCTGTTATTCTTTAACTTTATATATTTATATACAGCTTAATAATAGATCTCTATACAGACAAAATTAAATTTATTTTATTTGATTTAAGTTAATAGAATGCTTCGTAAATCAACTGAATGTAATACTCTTTGTTGCAATTAAGGAAAGGGTTTTTTTTAATAAAAGAAATACTTAATAACAGATTGACACATACAGATTATATATGGTAGGCCTACAACTCCAAATCACTGGTAGCCTAAATGTAATTAAAATGGAATTAAGCTTTTCCTATAATAGTCGCTTCAAGTGACTGGAATAACTTAAGTGTTTGTAACGGAAATTGATTGACGCGAGATGACGAAGATTTAATGGCGAACTGGCTCTAATTGTGGAAAAGCAAAGACACGTGCGCAATTGACATTTTGAGCTTTAGTTTGATGAACGCACGATGTTACTTTCAAGAGCTGTTTCATTATCTCTCATGCTTGCAGTGAATCAAGAAACTGTCTGTCCTCCCTTAGTCCGTTGTCGAATCGCATTTATTATTTCTCAAGACTATTTTTTTGTCGGTACGCCATAACTTCCTTAATACATCATCAAATTACAAGAATGAGGCATCATTTTAAAGCTTTCCTTAACCACTACACGGGAAAAATAGACAAACAGCTTAAAATTCATGTTTTAATAACAAAAATTGATTTAAAAAACTTTTATATTATACTCTGTATGTTCCTAATGAAAGGCGCCATCTACTAACCATCTGTTTAACTAGCATGACAGCTGTTAGTTAGATTGTTTACACTGTAAGATTGTATAGGGAAACTGTTATTTATAAACCAATGTAAATAAATAAACTTAATTAACTGAATTAAATCAACGTGTTAAATCAGATACATGTAGGCCTATTCCGAACTTGCGAAATATTCGCTTGGGTCAGCTAGTTGCTTTTAATTTTGAACTGTTTGCACTACGCTCCATGTGCGTTAGTTAAGACAAGCATTCGAGTTATAGAGTACAGAAGTTTCTGATGTTTATTTCGTCTACCAGGCTTTCTATCGGTCTAATCTCAAGCTGTGTGACGCCAGGGCTTATGACGGTGATTCTGTATTACGCAGATATAATTCAGGGGATAGTCATATTATGTATCAAAGAAAGGAAATAAATTCCTATAAAAAACGTCCGGAAACGCTTCCATTAACTGCTATCCACATTTTTTTTATTTTACTAAATAGCTTATACCTTCAGAATGATTTAACCGATTCAGTTAAAATTCTGCAAGGCCCTCATAAATGCAAAGACCTAGTTAAAACAAATCAACTTCTTGAACTTTATTTAATGATATCTTCTCTGTTTTTAGCGAATTTCCATAGGAAAAAGGTGACCTTTATGGTTAGCCCTAAAGTAGTAAATGAGCATCGATCATGGTCCCCAGAACACGTTTTGTTGTGTCATTGAAAATTATATATAAGTGTATATTTATTATGTCTTCGCACTCTAGCGGCCACATTTTAAATCCGATTAGGTCCAAATTTAGTACACACGTTGGTTGTATACGTCTCTCGGACGAGTTCGTTATCAAAAAATTCCAACAACCGGAAGCACGATTTTTGACTATTTTTAGAGATTTTTCGTACGAGAATGATTTTTTTTAGAGTTGTATCTACAAAAAGTAAATGTATGATATTATTCTGCACATTTTGTTTTTTTACGCGACCTTATAGCTCGCTTAGTGCCCCCAAAATCGATCAAAACTTAAAATACCATAAACTTACCGGTTCAAATCCACAAGGGGGATTTTGACATAGGGGCTCTTCTGATCCGTGGTACAACGGCCGAGTTTGTACTCTGCAAGCAAAGCGAAGCAGTCCATAACACGACGCCGTAAAGCCGAAGTATAAACTTGCAAAACGAGTTTTTCCGCTGCGAGTGGAACGAAGGAGCGCGAGATTCGAAGCCGGAGGTTTAGGTGCAGATAAATTCTACTAATATATTTCATACACACAGCCTTCATACATTCAGCGCCTTCATGAGTAGTTCGATTTCCCAAATAGTTGGTTGAAACCCTAAAACATGTAAACTTCATTTTCGAAATTCGCTCGACTAACGTCAGCTGTTAGGGTTGAAGGTTGAATCTTCTTTCTATCTCGCCCTTCTCGTTTACCTCTAGTTTCTACCTCTCTCTATTTGTTTCACCAGAGATTTATCGTTCAATTATCATTGTAGCGCACTTTCGAGAATGGATGAAAACCAATATTAAAAGCTCTTACATAGTCTTGAAATAAATGCAGCTCTTAGTAAGTCACTCTCCTAATTTGAGTTTAAAATTACAAACTAAGAGAAACAGTTTTTCATAAACTATCCGGTAAGGAAATTCTGCATGCTGGATCAATCAATCAATGGCGGAGATTAATCAGGGGTGGTCATACGGGTAAAAATACAGAAAAATCTTCATCTTATAAACATGTGTCCGAGAACGCTTTTTTTAACAACTACCCAGCATTTTGTCTTGGTACTAATTAATGTTTATCTTTAGAACCGATTAAGTTGAAACTGTGTACTTTACTCATCAATAAAAAAACCTGGTTTAAAAAGAATGAACTTTTTACAATAGTCAGTTAAAAAATGGAAGACATTTAAACATTTTTAACAAGAATAACTAAAAAAATAAGATATCATTAAAAATTCCAAGAGTAATTGTAAAAACTATCGAATAAATAGTAACAGTAAAACAGTGCACAACCTAATTATTTAGTTATGCAAATTAATTTTTGTCTACTAAATTAATATATTGTATGTTATTTATACTTTGCTTAGTCTGTGTTAAAGCTGCCTTTTGAATGTCGTCACAATTGTACAATTCATTAAATATTATTTGAGCAGGTTTTTCCTTAAAATGGAATTCTACCGAATACCTTTGCTTAATAGTATAAATCGTATACTAATAATCAACTTTCGTATTTTATACGTTAAAATTGCATATGCATTGTTAATCCATCACCGTTGTTAGTCAGTTTGTAAGTTATTTTAGTTTACATACATTTTATTTCCTGTTGTTTCCCATATTTTCTTTCAGATGTGCTTTTTAAGTAGATTTGTCCAAATTAATAATCCATCTCTTACATTGTATACACACATACGTTGGTTTAGTTACAGACATTTGTTACAAGTTATTTTATTCTGTCCTACAAAGTACCCAAGTAACATTTGGTTTATTGAGACGTAGAGTCCCTAATTTTTCTAATAGCCTATATTTTATTTTTGTTTTATTCCACTTTTATTGTATACTGCGTTAAAAGTTTTACTAGAGTTTTATAACACAATTTATAAAGTACAAATATATATATATTGCTAACCTCCCAATTAAAAATGTCCTATGTTGAAAACCAAGTTTATAGACAATTTACAAGAAACAAAACTTGTTTTTAATCACAAACTATTTATTTTTCTTCTTTATTTCAAAGAATATCCAAGTCAAGGACAAAAATCCTCAAATTTTATACTTGGTACTTTTATATAAAACTATTTACCAAAACATTTCTACGCGTACACTTTTACTTAACAATTTGTACAACATTTACTGACCACAAGTAAAACCGAACTATCGGAGAGGATGTGAATGTATTACGTATGGTAATTGATAAACTTTTAGTTTGGCACATTTCTGCACGTCGATATCTTGGGAATTGGGAATTGCAATGACCAAGCATACCGACCTAAGCTTAATTTAATTATACCACTATACGTGAGCGAATCTACTTTAAAGTACCACAATTTGATTTAGCAAAGAGCCGACATGTGGAATATATATTCTGATTAATTGGATATGATTGCTATCAATTTACTGAATGCATTGAACCGAGAATGTTCTGTGAATTCTTGTCAGTAAAGGAGTTGGTTTATTTACATTTACGTAAACTGTTTGAAGTCTGCATTTCAAAATAGTTCTACAAATAGTCGATACGTTTGTTTTATTTTTATTTGCATTGACCCAGTTTTATTTCATGTAGAATCGAATACCCAGTTTTATTTCATGTAGAATCGAATACGCAGTTTTAACAAATATTTTCTCTTTGTACATTTACATTTACAGTTTTCAAACAAACTGATTTTTTTCTAGACATTTATTAATACATAAATACCTTATCTCCTTGTACTGCTAGCAGTCCTGTTAATGTACATATCTTTATTAATGTAACTGTTATTTTCATGACGACTTTTGTTTTTATTGTTAAAGCTTAGAATGTAAAGAGAGGACAATGTATGGGTTAGGCCTACTTGCATTATTATATTATTGTTGAGATTGTTTTTTAAAATTTTCTAATACAATACAGTATGAAAACAGCTTACAATTTCAGGGACCACTCTAGATAGAAATTTGTTTGCTTTGTCATTTTAAGTGGGCTTTGTCATTTTCTATATTTAGCACATGCTAAAACTAGAATTCCAAGTATTATTAGAACAAACTAATAAGTTTGGATCGATTTAATTTAGTAACACTTGTTTTAGACTTTTTTTGACAACGTTTAAACTATTAATGAATTTAGTTCTTAATAAATAATATTTAAATTCCTAAAATAATATGTACTTTACAGACAGTAAAAACTGTAAAATTGCTGGATGGATTAGTATTTTTTCTAAAAACATGTACCTATATATAGTATCTGACAATTTTCATTAGACACAAAAAACTTCAAACATTTCCATTATATTACACTAAAACTATCCAGTACTGTTCCGCACAGTTTTCCTCCTTGTCTCGGGGAACCAGACGAGCATAAGGTGTAAATAACCAAAATGTGCAGAATATTCTCCTGTATAAATTTTTTTCATATAAAACTCCAAAATGTTTCATTGTAGCACGAAAAATAAAAATGACTTCCTCTCAAAAAACGTGCTTCTGTTATAACTACCATATGTTTTATGGAAATTCGCTAAGAACATTCTTGAACATATGTTTTGATATATTTCAAGAAAAACTAAACCAGAACTACATTTTTGATGTCGTTCATTCTTTTTTTAAAACATGAATTCTTTAATAATTTTGTTTCACAAATCTCTAAGACCTCCGTAACCTACCTAGTTATATCCCATCAGCTGTTTAATACCAAATACTGTTTGCTTTACTTCCGCCATCCTAACATTGTACCACATATGTGTAAAGTGATTTTTTACATTTTTCAAAGTAAAACTTGTAGTAAATTTCTTTATATACCTTTGATTAAGCTATAAACTTACATTTAGTGAGTGTTTAACACATTTTGCATGTTTTTACTTACGAATGTGTTTATGTGAATACTGGTTTGGAGCGTCCATAGCGATTTTAAAAACGAATTTAGAAAGACGCAAAGTATATAAAGTTGATTAAAGTGCTTCCTCTGTGGTTGGAATTGAATTAGTTTCTAAAGAAGAAGATGAAAGGAGCCATTTGTGCGGTATGAGTGAAACGGACACCCACTACAGCTGACTGCTCTCGAGGCTAAAATATCTGTTTGTGCGCCAACACGACACTTGAACGGTATAAGTTCAGGGGGGCGTTCCATGTCCAGTGTTTGTTATTGCTATTTTAAGTAGCAACAATATTTTTCCACCATATCTTCTCGTCAATATTTGGAGGTAAAGGTACAAAAAAGTAAAACTAAATGCTTGTAAAACGCTGTTGCAACTGTCTTCGCCGGTGTTAAAAATGAGCAATAATTTTAAAGTTTTTTCCCGAAAAGTTACTAATGGTTGTGAAAACGGAAAGTGTTTTGACCAAACGAAAATAAATACCTAGTACGCAGAAAGAAACGTCCCAGTAAGAAATATACCGAATATGATTGTTAAGGGTAGGCTGTAGTGGCAACCATCTTGGATTTTTATCCCATAAGAGCAATGTTAAATTTTAAACCATTTATTTCGTTTATTTTTTATCGTAAAATTGTTTGCAAGGTCTCATTTTAAGCACAGTCACAATACTCGACCGTTTTGCAATTTACATTTTTTTTAAATGCTTTTGATTTTGACATTTTATAAGTACAAAGTTTGAATTTTTTTCCTAACACAATACAAAATTAATAACGAAAAATAATTTGCAAGCCGGAACCGAAATTTTATAAAGAATATTCAGTTTTTTTTTTCAAGACTCAATTACAAAAGATAGACGTATAAAATGGTTTGAAATAAGGCAATGTCAGCGCAAGAAATTGCACTGTTTAGATAGGGATATAGTGAGAGGCGTTTGCGTTCCGGTGGATTTCTCGTTTACTGGAGCAGACCCTTAATATTTTTTTATGATTAACTGTGCCCTGTAAGGGGACGCAATTATATGTATTTTAACAATAATTAATGCTGTAGGTGTCCTCAGTCGGTTTCTTCATGTTGGTTGCTATTTCTTGGCAGGTCACTGCTCTTGTACGGACATTTTTTTTTTATTTCTCCTTAATTAGTCGACTGTGTAAGGATTGTTTTTGATGATATTTTTCTTCAGATTTACTCAAAGAATATCATGGTAGAAGGTGATGTATAGTATACTGCCACAATCCACAAGTAATGAACTCGATGCAACGTTATTTGATTGCTGTATAGATATGTATTATATACTAGAGAGCTCCGCTCCCTGATCGCTTCGCTCGCCAACCCGCGCGATGACTCGTGTAGAAGCAAATGCAAACAGGTTATTTCATATAAATAGGCCTACTATTAAATATGTAAATTAAGGGTTTATTCTCCAGCTTTAAGGAATGTATAACAATCCAATTTTTTATAGGGGTTGTTACTACATATTCACCCCATAGCAGTACGCGACCAAATGTCAATCTATAATACTTTTTCTATGTACGTTGCAAGAAATATATGTAAAAATTTTCAGCTCACTAACTTTTAAGGAAAATATAACAGTTAATTT
>JAGFPH010001368.1:13773-33435 GCA_018207615.1 Philaenus spumarius
TTATCGTTTTAGGGGTTGTTATTACATTTCCATCCACTAGCAGCACGCGACAAAATGCAAATCTAGTTTACTTTTTCTATGTATCTTTGTAAGAAATAAATGTACAAAATTCAGCTTTCTAGCTTTAAGGAAAGTATAAAAATGAATTTTTATTGTTTTAGGGGTTGTTTCAACCATTAAATCAAAATTAATTCCAGCCTCAGGGATAGTGTAGCTTTTTATTACTAAAGCTATTATTTTTCAATCGGTTCAGTAGTTCCAGAGATTACCCCCTACATACAAACAAACAAACAAATTTGATCTCTTTATAATATTAGTATGGATTATACTATACTCTATATACTCTATACTCTATATACAATAACTCTATATAGTATAGCATTCGGTGTGTAGCAGCATTTAGCGTCTAACATGTTAAATTCTGGTAACGTGCTGTTATTTTTACGTAAATATTTATCTTAGTTGAGAATCATCTTAAGTTTCGGCCATTTTAAATGCATTTTAGATTGTGTTTCGCACATAAAAAAAGTTTTTTACACTTAGTTCTTTTAACCGTAGTCTGGCAAAACGACTAATTGCATTATTCTATCAACATAGACTGCTCCCTTCCGTCATTAAAATAGGTGAATTTTGTGAATAGAAATAATTAAACTGATGGCAAATGAGAAGACTAGTGAAATTATCACGAAAGACCTGTCATGTCATTTCATACACAAGTCGCTTGCTCTGCATTATCTGTAATTACAATTTTATCTGATTTGACAATGTTGAAACCAGCTTCACTGACATTTTAAGCACATTACATTCAAACTAATGAAAACAAAAATATTTTATTGTAATTACGAAAAGTCAAACGCTTGCACTACTTGTTTTATTAAGATGTATTACAATTTGTTTAATATTTCAAGTGAATTGTATCAGTTGACATATCCATTTATTTGTATTTGAGTTGTTTATCATCTATACTAATATTATAAAGAGATACAATTTGTTTAATTGTATGTAGTGGGTAATCTCTGGAACTACTGAACCTATTGAAAAAATTGTTTTACTTATACAAAGCTACAATATCCCTGAGTATCATTGGCTATAATTCATTTTGATAAAAACTTTTTTATTTCAATCACATGTATTTACATTTATTACCATAGCAACCAATTGAATAAAAAACAGATAAAACAACTGTTTGCTCTAATATTTCCATTGACAGCTGATTTGGCGTGCGGAGCACGCATGGGTTTCCCCTAGTATTTAATAATTTGATTTTATAAATCAGGAGAACAAGATAATAATCCTTCGATGCATTATTTAAGAATGTAAATACTTAATGTGGTTAGTTAATGTGCATGAAATTACACTGCTTCAAGTCGTTGAAAGCATTTAAACTAGGTTTATGCACAGACTAAATTGGGACGCGCGTGGAAACATTTATAAATGCAATATAAATCAACCGTTCCTAATTTAAGAGGTACTTACGTGACTTTGTATTGTACATAAAACATGTTGAACAATGTTTCAATTTGAACTGAGTGGTGGAAATAACCAACTTTGCACGACTGTGTGCGAGTAACAGTAATCTAATTTTGTATAAAACATTACATTTTAATTAATTTATAATTCAGGTTAACCTAAGTACAGAATATTTAAACTATATTTTTTTAATTTCATTGAGATACATTCCTATTTAATTCTTAACTTTAGATTTTTGTAACTTAACTTTCTGAAGTTATTTGTAATAATCGCCGGTTTTCTCTTAATTAACACATATAAACTGGAATGTTGGTTATTTCTAAGTTGCATTTCCACTAACACCTGATTTAATGTTTTAGTAAATAACTAGTAAGCCCCCGTGAAAAATCAAAGGTTGATTAACTAGATACATATCAGAAATACATAATTTAATAAACACACTATTTAAAAACAACCTTAAGGCCTACTTATCTAGGCCTACCTTACTATGCTGACGGGAATTTATAACTCGGTAAATGTGTACAAAAATAAGAGTAATAAAACTGTAGGCATATTTAAAAAAAAAATTAATTTACATACGTTATTACATACTTAAAGAAAGATAAAAATAACATCTTTTAATTCCTTTTTATTTCATATTAATAGATCAAACGATTTAGAAGTTATATATACATAATTAATTTGCTAGTTAATATTATAGTGAATAAATTATTAATCGAATATGTTTATATGTTTTACGAAGACGTAGGAATGTTTCCGAAGTTAAACGAATAGGTAGCTTCTTTAAATTTCTATAAACAAATATATTGATGATAAAAGGTTGTATTTATATAGAGTTTATTACCTCAAAGCAAATATTATAACGTGTATATGTATATATATTATAGCATATATTAATTCTATAATACATATTTAAAAAAATCAACTTCACAAGAAATAATAACGATTGAAGTTGTAAACATAAACCCAAACTATAATCTACACTGGGTTTGTTTAAGTACTACTGACGATATGAGAAATCAGCTGCTATATTATATGTTACTCACGTACGTACACTCGCTTTCATAGGCGTTGATATGTTTACCATGAGGTTTTGTTTAATCCTACAAACTTCGTAAAAAAATTTAAAAAATAAGTGTAGAAGAAGGAAGGTAGTACGTTACCAAGGATCTCGTGCAGTTCTGTATAATGTTTTATAATCGCTTTATATAGGTAATTGTTATCTTTTTGTTTTATAAAATAGTTTTTTTCTCGTTGTGGTACTTTTTGTCGGAGGTTATTGTTTACACACGACTTTATTACGATATAACAGCTGTTGTGTATTTACGTCACCATTAATATCGAACAGCTGTTATTGATTAACATTTTTGTAATGTTTCTCACTTCCACACGTTAAACTTATATTGATTAATAAATACAAATAACAGATAGGGTATGAACATTTCCTCATGACGTCTGTGGTTGTAATAAACTTACAACGGGGAAATATTGTTTTATTTTGTGGTCAAAGTAAATAACTATTTGACCAATAAACTCCGTCCGCTTTAATTAACTTTATACCAGAGTTAATTTTTTTATTGAAATAATTGACATTTGTCTAGAACCAAAGTTAAAACCAACGATGCAATTAATTTAGAATCCAAGAACTATATTTTTATTTACCGAACGGGAAAACCCTGCCTTTGCTGTGTTTAAAACCAGGGGCCCCGAACTGCTTGCTTCGCTCGCCAACCCCCCACATGGACTAGTGGTGAAACAAATGGAAATAAATTTCAGTATTTTATAATTCCATTAAAATTAAGATTGATTATGACAGAAGAACTTGGATTGGGTTTCGGGGGAAGGGGGGGGGGATTCATGCCAGGTTTTTGCACAAAGTAAATGATTAATACAGTACAGTGATTTAAACAAAGTGCAGTCATATAATAGACTGATGTAAACCTAACCTAAAAAAACCTGAACACAAAATCTCACAACAAATACGTTTACTAACTTCAAACGCGTTTCAACGACAATGTCTCCATCCATGGGCGTAGCCAGGATATGTGGAAGGGAGGGGCTGATATATAAGAATATATTTTTTATAAGCCTTTTTCCGAGGATTCTGGGTGGAGTGGGGTATGGAACATTTTTAGCGGGCGTTTCTACCATATCATAATATACTGTAAATATTTTAAAGTGTTATTAGGATTGTTTTTAATTTTGTATTTCGAAATCCTAAACAAATTGTGTGCCGAGCCAACTGCCATTTTATGGCAAATATCATGATAAAGTGGTCACTAACCGCATTTAAATAGAATCGTAGAACACGAACCAATTTGTGGCGTATAAAACTCATAATTACGATAATCATTTGGCTTCATTTTTTTAAAGCTTTATTTCATATAAGGAATATAATACTAGTTAAAACAAAAATACTAAACTTATTGTGTTCATAGAAATAATAATACATTCAGGAATGTTTACACTAAACGACTTAAGCCTAATGAATATTAACACAAGTTCAAGTTCGTACCCAGTTATAAACTGCTAACAAATCATGTACAGTAACTTATAAATAATTATACAGGGTGTTCCCAAATTATGTTTCCAGACTTCCACAAATTGTTCCTTTGGTCAAAACAAGAACAAAAGTTCCAGTAAACATAGGTCCTAAAACGCTTAGTTTCCTAGATAGCCGACATTTTGTTTTTTGTACAAAATAATTCATATCTAGAGAACGGTTTGACTGATTGAGTTCACACTTGGTACGAAATTTAACCTGACTATGATATACCTCAAGAAAAATAAACGATTAAATCCAATCATGCGTTTCAAAATGGCGGCTGTTTGAAAATTACAAACCTAAATTACTCCAAAACCGTACATTTTAAAGAAAAATGTTAAGACACCTTTTTTGTAGCCCTTTTGATTCCCTATCGGATGGTGTAACTGTTAAAACAATCGGATGAAGGATAACAGTTAATTTATGTGTACTAATTGGTTTGTTCAACCCGGCATCCTATACCAACACAGTAAATACTACAATACTGTATGGACATTTGTTGTCATTACCTTTTAACTTAGCTATTATCCTTCATCCGATTGTTTTGAAAGTTACACCAACCGATAAGGAATCAAAAGGGCTACAAAAAAGGTGTCTTGACATTTTTCGTTAAAATGTACTATTTTGGAGTAATTTAGGCTGGAATTTTTCAAACAGCCGCCATTTTAAAACGCATGATTGGATTTAATCGATTATTTTTCTTGAGGTATATCATTGACAGGTTAAACTTCATGAAAAGTTTGAACTCAGTCAGTCAAACCGTTCTCTAGATATGAATTATTTTGTACAAAAAACAAAATGGCGGATATCTAGGAAACTAAGCGTTTTAGGACCTATGTTTATTTTTAAGTTTTGTTCTTGTTTTGAACAAAGGAAAAATTTGTGGAAGTCTGGAAACATAATTTGGGAACACCCTGTATACATTATACAGTATGGCATTGTTCCATTGTAACTAGTTTACGCACATAATCACCACTTATGTAAAAAAACTGAAAATTGTTGAACTTTGTTTTTAAAAAATAAAATAGAAAAACAATCTAAAATTCTTGTGTTAGTAGAAACATATTTAACCATTCAAAAATTATTAGTTTATTATACCAAAGTTAGTTTTCTATGATTGGCTGAAAATCTTTTTAAAATATCATTTTGAAAAGTATCTTTATTTTCTTTGAAAGTTTTTCTATGGACACTCATAAGACACAGTCCATTCAGATGTTGACCTGTCATGGTTGATCTAAGCCACGTTTTTACTCTTCTCAACGTACTGAATGATCGTTCCACAGTGCATGTTGTACATGGTAGAGAAATGGTAATGAGAAGTACCTTCTTTGTTACAGGATAAAACATGTCTGCCTCTTTCACTAAATCAGCCAAATCTAATTTTCTTAACTGATCTTTGCTTAGTTGTTTGTCTCTCCACATGTTGTACCAAAGTTCTCTCTCAGAGACAAAACCTGTAAGTTTGTAGAACGCCATAAACTCCTTCGATTTTACCTGGAAATCAGTAATGGTCATTTCAAGCATGTTGAAAGGATGTAGAGCCAACAGGGAAAATGCTGGTTAATGCTCGACTGAGAACCGAGTCTCCAGTGAACATACTAGGGAGTCCAAGTAGGGAATCACCAGTGAGTGACCTTTTCCAATACTCATTCGGGCTGAAAGCTGGAGGATTTGACCGATGTGTCTGCTTTTGACAACTCCTAGGGATTGCCAAATCGATCGCCAAGTCTTCTGCCATCTTAGAAGCACCGTCTACAAGCTCAGTGGAAACTTCATCTACATTTTTGCGATGACTTCTTATAACTTCTATAATTCTCTTGATGTGTTTCAAACACTGGGCCAAATCCAGATTTTCAGCTTGAAGAGCATTGACTGCAGGTTCTAGTAGTGCTGAGTACGTGCTTATTAGGGCAACGGAAATAATGAATTGAGATATTGTAGCTGCAGCATGTAACTGGAAAGCCCGCTTTCTTGTACTGGGATTCCCTTCCACTGAAAGCCGTTCCAGTCCTTCAACAATCTTTACAAAATGTTCATAGAATATGGCAATGCTTTTATACTTTTGTGAAAAACGAGTTTCACAAAATAGAGGGATGTTAGGGGCATAAGGCCTTCTCAGTACAGACTCCCTGAAGAACCGAATTATGTCTTTGATAACACACACAGAGTTACGGACTTGCTATACACTGTTTAAATCATTAACTACTAGATTCAATTTATGAGAAGCACAACGAAAGAACAGCGCAAGTTTGTATTTATTTCTTATAATGGCCTGAACTCCTTGATACTGTCCAGCCATAGCTGAGCATCCATCATAACCTTGACCAATACACTTGTTGGGATCAAGACCTTCGTTTTCCAGAAATCGGTCAATCGCTGTAGCAATTGTGGTAGCGGCAAGGGCATTGATCTGAATAAAACCTACAAACTCTTCCCGAATTTCCATCCTGTTATTGTCAAAGAATCTTAACCCAACAGACAACTGATCTTTTCCGGATACATCGGCCGTTTCATCATCTAGTACGCTAAATGCGGATGCCTTCTTACCCTCTCCAATGATACAGTATTTGACCACAGCTCCACACAGATCCACTATTTCATTTTGGATTTGTGGGGACATGTAGGTTGCATTTTTCTTTAAAAAATTTTTTTCGAAATGGCGTTGAAGCTCTCGATCACCGGAATCAATTCGAAATTTAATTAAACCTTCAAGTACGCCTTCATGAAGGTCTTTTCCTCTCAAAGTTAAGTCATGTGTACCACAGAAAATGACTGTTGAAATAATCAGTAGCAAGATATTCTTGTTTTCTTCAACAAGTTTTTGGTGTGCAGTAACCATTTGTAAGTCTACAGGAACATCAACCATGAAGGCTTTTGCTGCATTAGTTGCATCCTTATGCCATTGGCTGGAAGCTTGGTTACGATATTCAAATAGATGCTCAATGGCGCGGCGCGTCTATTTTTGTAAAATAATACAATTTGTCTAAAAATATCTGGCTCTAGGGGGAGGGGGGGCAAGGCCCCCTGCCCCTCCCTGACTACGCCCCTGTCTCCATCCTCAGTGATGCACGGGCTACAATAATAATTTGTATTGGTCACTGAGATTGGCGACATTGTTGTTGAAACGCGTTTAAAGTTAGTAAACGTATTTGATGTGATATTTTGTGTTCAGGTTTTATTTGATCTAGTTACTCTCTCACAAGTCAAGCTAAATAGTCATTTAATAGCCTAAACAAATATTTTATATATATATTTTCAAAGATATTTTAAAGATATTACTTAAGAATCTAAGGTAAAAATTGCCTTACGTTCATAAACAGTTTGGACATTTTTAAACGCAATAGGCTACGTATCTTTAACAATAAATGTAAAAAGTATATACTTAAATGAAACATTTACCATTCTTAAAGATGTATCAACAAATTTACTTTATGTTGGGATAGTTATACATAGAACAATGTTTCTTTGGGTCTCACGTACGTCCGCAAAACCCTTAATTTTCATATTTCGAATTTTTTATAATTTTGTAAATAAGAATCATAAATATTTCCGATATAAAATTTACCTAGATTAGTGTCTGAAAAGTCCTCTAAGTGCAATTAAAAGATTCGTCAAAATTGGTTCAGCTATTCCAGAGATTAGCCCGAGCAAACAGACAGACAAAACATTAAGAAAAGCATGTTTAGGTTTGGGTAACGTGTGAATAACCATATGAGCTTAAAAAAACGACTTATTTTAAAATCACAGACAGACACTTGAGTTTTATTTAAACGTAAATATTTTATAGATTTATGCGAATTAAAATAAAACTAAGAACGAAACTGTATTAGAATGGTAATATTTAAATACATTTTCAACGAAAGTATAGTAAAGTATTACATCATTTTAAAGGTACCTTGTAATATATGTATAGCCCATGTTATTATAATCAAGAACTTTATTTGCAGAAAAATTAATAAGTTTAGAGAGCTTGGATTCAGTACACACTAATCCAATATAAAATTAATCCAAAGTTTTTAGTCCTGTGTAAAAAATGCTAACCTTTTTTTTAGGAAAATGTTAAAACAAACCACTTCGTACTTTGTATATAATTTAAACTAATATCTTGACGCCTAATAAAGAATTTTACTTGACAGCTCAAGAGGTTTATTATTAAAGTGTACCCTTGCATAAAAAAATAAGATTTTTTGTTAAAATAAACAAAACTTGCAACCAAATACATTCAATCACATTAAAACATTCCAGCAACATAATTAACAGTTTTTTCTTCCCTTTTTGTTTTAAATTCCTTTTCTTTTCCCTCTTTTGCATTAAAATGCTTTATCTTATTTTTATTGACATTTTGATTTTATTGACAATACAGTTATTTCCAGCATCCCCTGACAACCCTTGTCTTGTACTTTGCCAAGCCCCACCAAAGTTGAAGGTAATGTTTTTATACCAACACAGTTGTTTTTAGAGATTCTGGACCATATGATGTTATTAATGGACTCAGTTGCGTTTTTGAAGTGTAAACATAGGCTATGTTTGCTGGCGGTGAATCGGTCTTTACAGTCACGCATTTTCCCATGCATTTTATGAAACGCTCTGTGTCAATGTTACCGTCACGCATTTTCTCATGCTTTTATGAAACGCTCTACTCCGTCAGTTTGAAAAAAGTTCTGGTCTTGCCGAGATTCGAACCAGCAGATTCAATCACCACAGACTTACGCCTTAGCCTTAGGCCACGAACTCATTGGTAGTTTAGTATATTTAAGTTGGGTGTATAAGTGTAACAGATTGTCCTACGATATAGACATAACGCGTTAATGTTAACACAATTTAATTGAATAAAATTACAGATAAACAGTTGATTCTAATGTATAATCTTTGATAATTTTAGGTTATTCCTAGAATGAAGAACCATCACATGTTTCTTGAATGTATTTACATTCATTACCATAGTAACCAATTGGATAAAATTACAGATAACAGTTCATTCAGATGTTCAGCTTAAAAAACACAAAATAATTTCCACAACATCGCCAGTTTACACTACTCCCGTGTGGTCTTAAGCACACAATCTAAATTTGTTTTCTTTATTTTAGTTTTAGAACATTTTGTTATTATAGGTTCTGAAAATATATTTTATTTCTAACATACCGGCCTCAGGCACAGAATGAGTATATTCACCTGAAATTAGGGGATGTTATCCGTACCATAATATTCAATTTTCGGGACAGAGTTGATGGTTAGGATAAACTTTGCAACAAAAAATCAAAAACTCAACTCTCAAATTATATTTGATAGAATAAACTTTGACAATCTAAAGCATGATAGCCCGAATACAGAGTGTCCGAATATCGTTAGAAAACTTAAACAAATCTAACACATCCCCCCTTCGTGTTTAGGGTCGTTCGCCTTGGGTTAAATAAATCAAAACGTTCCTACTTGCATACGGGTGTCTTTATTAAATGGGCCATCATTGGTATCTTGTAAACTATAAATCTGACAGCAAACTTTAAAAAGGGGGAGCAACATTAATCTTTCTTTTCCATTTAAAATTTGTTTTTTCATACATGAAGTATTCATCGAATTTTAAAATATTTTCTTATAGTTATTGTACCGAAAAAATAAAATAAAACATGTTCTTTGTTTAAATTTATTATTTAAAAAAATGAGAATAAGAGAAAACATTTACTGTAATTGTTCTATGTTAGTTACTACGGGAGACCCCTGCATGCTCCACACGCCAACCCCGTTGGAACCTTCTATTCACATAATTATGTTATGTTTTCTATAAATAAAAAAAAATAAAAAATCTAAGATGTTAAATAATGTAAAATGTCCAAATCAAATTATTTCGTATATTTTATAACAGCAGTTATAATACAGATTAAAAGAAGCAACAAGGCACAGGTTTAAAATGTAATAAAAACCTAACCTAAAAGTTTAAAATACAAATAATTGTTTCAAGGTTTGAAATCAGCTATTAATGGAAATATTAGATTAAACAGCTGATCAACAATAAACATATTTATTTATTATTTAGTATGTCGCTCCCATTTCCGTAATATTTAGTATAGTTTTAGTTGTTTTTACGTTTAACAAAGACGTTGTTTTTCTAAGTCTAAGTCGGAAATTAACAAAATCATTAACATGTTAATTATTTATTCTGGCTCAGTATTTAATCCGAATCAACAAATATGAAAGATCCTAATCTTTCGGATCCCCCGTTCATTATGAACGATTCACTCATGATCCGTCCGTCACTAATATGGTGCATTTACTTGAGTGTATTGCACACTATTAGCTCTCCTTAACATAGCACTAAACCATCTTGATTTACAATCCTTTCTCTCTATAAAAAACGACAGTAGAAGGTGATAAAAGAAAGCACTACGAGATTGAGATAACGATAGTGCACTGTCTTAAAGTACCTGGGCGCCCATATGATATTTTCTATGGGGGGGGGGGGGGGCTAGACCGGTGTTTAGGGCTTAACACTTTCACTGCTAAGATCGCACATGTGAGCTTGACACTGAACACTATGAGAAGCGACCGACGCACAGTGCATTGCACGCCAACCCCCAAATCGGAATTATTTTTAATACAGCGTGCATTGCGTGCTTCGCACGCTAACCCTCGTATTGGGAGTATTTTCAATACACAATACATTGCGTGCTTCGCACGCCAATTTTAAGCCTATATGCTATGGACGCACATGTGCATTCGCTTTAAAATATTAGTGATTATTACGTAGAAAAGTTAAAAAAAAATAAAAAATAAAGTATTTTCTATTCATACTTTTTCATTTATTTTCTCATTTAGTCTATAAATATAAAAAATAAAAGGTCTGCTCCTAGCATAGGAAATACGAAATTTGCGTAGCAGTGAACGTATTAAGGAGTACCCTCCCCTCCTTCGGAAAAAAGAGTTTAGGGATATTGTTTACCTCTCCAAGAAAACTTTAAAAATTTGGGAAGCTAATTTTGCTGTTTAGGTGAAATATTAACCCACACAGCATTGAGTCTGTACCTTTACACCTTCACACAGACCTATAACACTCGTAGAGGCCGCACAAAGTAGTGACCCAGCAGCTCATGCTTGAACTCTTGTAAAAAATAAAATAAGTATATGTAAAATCAAACGGCACATAACATTTAAAACATATTTTAGTGCTAATCTCTTTAAAGAAAAATTCCTGACTATAATTAGTAATATACATATTTTTTCTCCGGGAGCTAGGGGGGGGGGGGGGCGTGGTCTCCCTCTGCTCATATGTATGGGCTCCCATGTTCCAGTTGCAAGGTTACCGGCCCATACCGGTTGTGAGACCACGTGAATCTTTAATAGTTAATTATTTACCGAAGGCAATTCTGGTAAACCAAAATATCCACTGGATCGGAAGCCAGCCTTGATGAGGCTATTTTGTAACTAAAATTATGTTATTTATAAATTAACTTATAATTTAATTAATCGAATGAACTACGCGTGACGTCACACTTGGCCATGCAAGGTCGAACCAAACTAATGTGTTAATTATTAATTAACGAACTACATTGTGGTTGGGAATTTGTCACCATCGGCCCCCCACATAATCGGTAGCCCCGTGGTGCCTTATTAGCCAACCGTAATGATAAATCTGCACATTAATTGTAAATCTTAAACCCAAACCTAAACGTCGTTGCCACTGGTTGCCGGTTCCAACACTAACAGGCGTTTTTCCAGAGTTCGTTACGCTTCACTAATCTCTGCCCCGATCTGGAGACTCAGTGGCTCCCCGAGATCATATGTATATACATGGATCTCAGGTCGCCACACACTAGCAATGGGAATCTGAAAAGTGTTTCAATCAGCGCTAAAATTTCTTCGTAAAACCATCCCACACAAAATATCCCACAAACACCCGATCTCTTCAAGCGGTAAACGGGAAATGCAGCGTTTATTGCCTCAATTAGTAAGTTTTTGACAAAGTTTTTAACGCTGCGGCAGTAGGTCTGAGTTTTCGAAAGTCATTAACTGAATGTTTGTAAAACTAAAACCCTTTTAATTAGCTGTTTTTAATGAGCCGCTCTAACTGTAGGGGAAAGTTTTTTTAAAACCATTAATTTAAAATTATTAATGATTGAAAAATCTTTTTAATATGTTAAGCGTACTTTAAAATATTTGAGGGAGTAAATATGTAGTGTGCAAGGTTCTGAAACGTTCAAAAACTGTGTATAATGGTGTTTTTTTTTATTTTCCTTAAGTATGTTCATCAGTGTATCACAATCTCCCATGTTTTTTATTTTCTATCGGATGATGTAACTGGAAAAAAATCGGATGAATGATAACAGCTATGTTAAAGATAATGACAGCATATTTACATACAATATTGTAGTGTTTACTGTGTTGGTATAGGATGCCGGGTTGAACAATCCTATTATTACACATAACTTAACTATTATCCTTCATCAAATTGTTTTGACAGTTTACCATCATATAGGGAATCAAAAGTGCTACAAAATAGGTGTCTTGACATTTTTGTTAAAATATACGCTTTTTGAGTAATTTAGGTACGAAATTTTCAAATAGCCGCCATTTTGAAACGCATAATTGGATAGAATTGATTACTCTTCTTGATGTAGATAATCGGTAGGTTAAACTTCATGCCGAGTTTGAACTCAATCAGTCAAACCGTTCTCTAGATATGAATTATTATGTAAAAAAACAAAATGTTGGATATCTGGAAAACGGTGCGTTTTCGGTTCTATGTTTATATGAACTTTGTTTCTTGTTTTTAGCTGCAGAATGAGCTACCGAGACATGGCAGCATAGTTCTGAAACACCCTGTATAATGAAGAAACCCCATCCGCATTTCGATTACTTAGGTCTAAAGGGGTAGGGGGTACAGGAAAACTACCCTTTAACTAGTAGCACTGCTAGATTAAGTTCCATACTAATTATGAAATTATTTCCTTGTTCAAATGTCGCGAATTAATTCAAGGTCTAGTATGCCGCTAAAATAAAACAGTTTGGAAATGGTAAATAAAATCCCAAAACAAAATATGTATGTGTATGACCGTTATGTTGGAACAGGTTTAAGGGATTATAAAGGTCGATATCCTGCTTACATTTGCTTCGCTGCGAGATGCCGAGGTGTTGTTGAGATAAGCGAGCAGAGGGTGGAGCCCTCTAGTATTAAATACAACATTAAATCAACGTTAAGAATTTGATAAAAACTGAAAAAACTGCGAGAATGTAGCACAGGCTTAAATCAAGACAAGGAGGAAAAAGTTATTCCTCGTTAAATTTTCCTTCTAAGCTTATTTATAGCAGAAGCCAGACTCGCGTTCGTTCATTTCCTGTGAAGGATTCTCCGGCTCCTCAGGATACAAGGATCAATAGTTATGTCTGTTAGCGGTGAACCAAAAGGAATGGTCACATCGGAGATCCATTTAGGAAGTGGTTGTCATTACGTCTATGATGGGACGCAGTTAAGCACGGATGATTCTCATTGTGAAATATTGGAATGATAATTTTTGCCCTTCTATACACACTTTGCAATCTGTGAACAAGGAAACGACTTAATTCTTATTAATTTTTATTTTAACAACTTAAAGCTTACATCGTTTAGTCAGAAAATCAAAGTATGGATTTTTAGTTCAGTAGTTTATAATGTTCTACACTTACACATTTTTACATTTTCCACTATCTTCGTTAGAAAAAAATGTAAACTATAATTTGAGAATAAATATTGAGCTTGACTTGTGAGAAGATTTACTTGATAGAATAAACTTATAACACAAAATCTCACAACTAATACGTTTATTAAATCAAACGCGTTTCAACGAGTCTGCCATCTGCAGTGATGCACGAGCTACAATAGTCAAGCTATAACTAATCTTACAGTGCTCCATTCCCCGTATTTATACAGAATTCAAAAAGGCGTGGCTTAAGACTACATTACATTAGTGGGCGTTTCCAATTGCCTTGTGTTAATATAACTAGCCTAACAATAACTATATAACTAGACAAGTTACTAACCTAATAATAATCTCATACAATACATTATTTTTATATTAATATAGAAATTTGTATGGGTCCTAATTTATTATTTACAATTATTTTACTATGTTTATTAATATAAAAAGTTTCCCAAGCATCTATTGTGTTAATTTTAATTACATTTTTCTACAATGTAGAGTTTTCTATTTTAAAACGATGGTTTTCATCTAAACAATATTTAGCCATAGCAGATTTATCTGGCCTATTGTAGGCCTACTTTATATGAGAAATGTGTTCTTTAACTCTTGTCTTCTTTCTTCTTTCTGTTTGGCCTATAAATTTCTTCGGACACATTTCACAGTTTGTACAATAAATTCCAGATTTGTCCAGTTCATGAATTTTATCTTTAGGATTTCCTAACATTTTACCAAGATTACTCTCAGCCGACGTAGCTACATTTAAATTTGCATATTAGCTAGCGATGTTTGAACAGTATGAGACAATGGTGGAGCAAATGTTGTTTTCACCCGTCGTTGTTAAACGATAAATCTGCTATGGCTAAACATTGCTTAGATGAAAACCATCATTTTAAAATAAAAAACTCTTTATTATTGAAAAATGTAACTAAACTTAACACAATAGATGCTTGTGGGAAACTTTTTATATTAACCAAAAAAAAATATATTATATGAGATTAGTATTAGGTTAGTAACTTGTTTAGTTATATAGTTATTGTTATGCTAGTTGTAATAACGCAAGGCAATTGGTAACGCCCTACTAATGTAACGTAGTCTTACGCCATGCCTTCTTGAAGTCTGTATAAATACGGGAGATGGAACACTGTAAGATTAGTTTTAGTTTGACTATTGTAGCTCGTGCATCACTGAAGATGGCGACTTTGTCGTTGAAACGCGTTTAAGTAAATAAACGTATTTGTTGTGAGATTTTGTGTTCAGGTTTTTTTAGGTTAGGTTTACATCACTCTATTATATGACAAAAATCATGTGCTTCGTGCAAAAACCTGGCACGAATCCCCCCTCCCCTCGAAACCCAATCCTAGCTCCTCTGTCATAACCAATCGTAATTGTAGTGAAATTATCAGATTATAAAATACTGTAATTTGTTTCCATTTGTTTCACCACTAGTCCATGTGGTGGGTTGGCGGGCAGGGCGGGGCCCCTGGTTTTAAACACAGCAAAGGCAGGGTTTTCCCCTTCGGTAAATAAAAATATATTTCTTGGATTCTAAATTAATTGCATCGTTGTTTTTAACGTTAGTTAGACAAATGTCAATTATTTCAATTAAAAAATTAACTCTGGTATAAAGTTAATTAAAGCGGACGGAGTTTATTGGTCAAACAATAATTTACTTTGACCACAAAATAAAACAATATTTCTCCGTTGTAAGTTTATTACAACCACAGACGTCATGATGAAATGTTCATACCATATCTGTTATTTGTATTTATTAATCAATATAAGTTTAACGTGTGGAAGTGAGTAACATATTATATAGCAGTTGATTTCACATATCATCATCAAATACTTAAACAAACCCAGTGTAGATTATAGATTAGGGTTATGTTTACAACTTCAATCGTTATAATTTCTTGTGAAGTTGATTTTTTTTAAATATGAGTTATAGAACTAATGTATGTTTTAATATACGTTATAATATTTGCTTTGAGGTTATAAGTTGTATATAAATACAACCTCTTATCATCAATATATTTCTTTGTAGAAATTTAAAGAAGAGATACCTATTCGTTAGCTTCGGAAACATTCCTACGTCTTCGTAAAACATATAAACATATTCGATTATTAATTTATTCTCTATAATATTAATAACTTCTAAATCGTTTGATCTATCAATATGAAATAAAAAGCAATTAAAAGATGTTATTTTTATCTTTCTTTAAATATGTAATAACGTAGGCTATGTAAATAAAAGTGTTTAAAAAATTTGCCTACACTTTTATAATCCTCATTATTGTACACATTTACCGAGTTAGAAATTCCCGTCAGCATAGTAAGTTAGGCCTAGATAAGTAAACCTTAATGTTGTTTTTAAATAGTTTGTTTATTAAATTATGTATTTCTGATGTGCATCTAATTAATCAGCCTGTGATTTTTCATGAGGGTTTACTAGTTATTTACTAAAAAAAATCAATCAGGTGTTAGTGGAAATGCAACTTAGAAATAACCAACATTCCAGTTTATAGGTGTTTTAAAAGAAAACCGGTGGTTATTACAAATAACTTCAGAAAGTTAAGTAACAAAAATCTAAAGTTAGGAGTTAAATACGAATTTATCTCAATGAAATTTAAAAAATATAGCTTAATTATTCTGTATTTAGGTTAACCTTAATTATAAATTAAAATGTAATGTTTTATACAAAATTAAATTACTGTTACTCGCACACAGTCGTGCAAAGTTGGTTATTTCCACCAATCAGTTCAAATTGAAACATTGTTCAACATGTTTTATGTACAATACAAAGTCACGTAAGTACCTCTTAAATTCCTGAACGGTTGTTTTATATTGCATTTATAACAGTTTCCACGCGCGTCACAATTTAGTCTGTTCATAAACCTAGTTTAAATGCTTTCAACGAATTGAAGCAGTGTAATTTCATGCATATTAACTAACCACATTAAGTATTTACATTCTTAAATAATGCATCGAAGGATTATTATCTTGTTTTCCTGATTTATAAAATCAAATTACTAAATACTAGGGGAAACCTATGCGTGCTCCTTTGTTGGCACCTTCTATACAAATAATCATGTCATGTTTTATTTATAATAAAGGTGTAGGATTAATAATAACCCCTATGCCAAGACGGTAAATAATGTTAAATGTTCAAATCAAATTATTTCGTATATTTTATAACAGCATTTATAATAAAGGTTAAATGAACCAGCAAGGCTCAAGTCTACACTTTAATAAAAACCTATCAAAAAGTTAGAAATACAAATAATTGCTTCAAAGTTTGAAATCAGCTGTTAGTGAAATATTAGAGCAAACCGCTGTTTTTTCTGTTAGTTTATTCAATTGGTTTCTATGGTAATAAATGTAAATACATGTGTTGGTTCATCAGTCTAGGCCCAACCTAAGAATTTTCCTCGACTAAATTTACAAATATTGAAATAAAAAAGGTTTTTACCAAAATGAATTTAGCCTATGATACTCAGGGATAGTGTAGCTTTTTATAAGTAAAACTATTTTTTCAATAGGTTCAGTAGTTCCAGAGTTTACCCCCTACATACAATCAAACAAATTTTACCTCTTTATAATATCAGTATCGACAATAAACAACACAACTACAAATAAATGGTTATGTCAACTGATACAATTGACTTGAAATACTAAACAAATTGCAAAACATCTTAATAAGACAAGTAGTGCAAGGGTTTGACTTTTCGTAATTGTAATAAAATATTTAAGTTTTCATTAGTTTGAATGTAATGTGCTTAAAATGTCAGTCAAGCTGGTTTCAACATTGTCAAATCAGATAAAATTGTAATTACAGATAATGCAGAGCAAGCGACTTGTGTATGAAATGACAGGACAGTGTCGGTCGTGATAATTTCACTAGTCTTCTCATTTGACATAATTGTAATTGTTTCTGTTCACAAAATGCACTTATTTTAATGACGGAAGGTAGCAGTCTATGTCGATAGAATAATGCAATTAGTCGTTTTGCCAGACTACGGTTAAAAGAACTAAGTGTAATAAACTTTTTTTATGTGCGATAACACAATCTAAAATGCATTTAAAAAATTTAAAATGGCCGAAACTTAAGATGTTTCTCAACTAAGATAAATATTTACGTAAAAATAACAGCACGTTACCAGAATTTAACATGTTAGACGCTAAATGCTGCTACACACCGAATGCTATACTATATAGAGTTATAGTATATAGAGTATAGAGTATATAGAGTATAGTATAATCCATACTAATATTATAAAGAGATCAAATTTGTTTGTTTGTTTGTATGTAGGGGGTAATCTCTGGAACTACTGAACCGATTGAAAAAAAATAACTTTACTAATAAAAAGCTACACTATCCCTGAGTAACATAGGCTAGAATTAATTTTGATTTAATGGTTGAAACAACCCCTAAAACAATAAAAATTAATTTTTATACTTTCCTTAAAGCTAGAAAGCTGAATTTTGTACATTTATTTCTTACAAAGATACGTAGAAAAAGTAAACTAGATTTGCATTTTGTCGCGTGCTGCTAGTGGATGGAAATGTAATAACAACCCCTAAAACGATAAATATTAATTGTTATACTTTCCTTAAAGCCAGAGAGCTGAAATTTTGTGCGTTTATTCCTTACAATATACTGTACATAGAAAAAGTAAACTAGATTTTCATTTTGTTGCGTGCTGCTAATGATTGAAAATGTGATAGCAACCCCTAAAACAATAGAAATTAACTGTTATATTTTCCTTAAAAGTTAGTGAGCTGAAAATTTTTACATATATTTCTTGCAACGTACATAGAAAAAGTATTATAGATTGACATTTGGTCGCGTACTGCTAAGGGGTGAATATGTAGTAACAACCCCTATAAAAAAATTGGATTGTTATTCATTCCTTAAAGCTGGAGAATAAACCCTTAATTTACATATTTAATAGTAGGCCTATTTATATGAAATAACCTGTTTGCATTTGCTTCTACACGAGTCATCGCGTGGGTTGGCGAGCGAAGCGATCAGGGAGCGGAGCCCTCTAGCATATAATACATAACTATACAGCATTCAACAAACGTTGCATCGAGTTCATTACTTGTGCATTGTGGCAGTATACTATACATCATCTTCTACAATGATATTCTTTGAGTAAATCTGAAGAAAAATATCATCAAAAACAATCCTTACACAGTCGACTAATTTAAGGAGAAATAAAAAAAAATAAAAAAAATGTCCGTACCTGTCAAGAAATAGCAACCAACATGAAGAAACCGACTGAGGACACCTACAGCATTAATTATTGTTAAAATAAATATAATTGCTGTCCCCTTACAGGGCACAGTCAACCATATTAACAATGACATTCGGTATATTTCTTACTGGGGCGTTTCTTTCTGCTCCCTCGGTATTTATTTTCGTTTGGTCAAATCACATTCCGCTTTCACAACCATTAGTAACTCTTCGGGGAAAAAAAACTTTAAAATTATTGTTCATTTTTGACACTGGCGAAGACAGTTGCAACAGCGTTTTACAAGCATTTAGTTTTACTTGTTTGTACTTTTACCTCCAAATATTGATGAAGATATGGTGGAAAAATATTGTCGCTACTTAAAATAGCAATAACAAACACTGGAAAAGGAACGCCCCCCTGAACTTATACCGTTGAAGTATCGTGTTGGCACACAAACAGATATTTTAGCCTCGAGAGCAGTCAGCTGTAGTGGGTGTCCGTTTCACTCACACCGCACAAATGGCTCCTTTCATCTTCTTTAGAAACTAATTCAATTCCAACCACAGAGGAAGCACTTTAATCAACTTTATATACTTTTCGTCTTTCTAAATTCGTTTTCAGGATCGCTACGGTTGATAAAACAACCATTATTCAGATACACACATTTGAGATTTTTCTAAACATATTAGCAGATAAAAACGTGCAAAATGTGTGAAAACACAACACTAAATGTAAGTTTATAGTT
>JAGFPH010001368.1:37845-61282 GCA_018207615.1 Philaenus spumarius
GCTTTTTTTAGTAAATTTGACCCCACAAACCCCTCCTCCAAAAATTTAGATTTTTTTAAAACCTTTCTTAGCGAGCACCTAGGGCCCTAGAAAACTAATTCTACCAAATTTCATTCCAACCCATTCGGTGTTTTTTTTTTTTAATAACTTTGACCCCCCCACCCCCCCGAAATTTCGCAGTTTTTGAAAACCTTTCTTAGCGAGCACCTATGGCTTAAGAGGAAGCTACATACCAAATTTCATTCCAACCCATTCAGTGTCTTTTTTAGTAACTTTGACAACCAAACCCCCCTAAAATTTCACAGTTTTTGAAAACCTTTCTTAGCGAGCACCTAGGGCCCTAGAGAAAGTTACATACCAAATTTCATTCCAACCCATTCAGTGGTTTTTTTAGTAACTTTGACCCCCCAAAACCCCCCCTAAAATTTCGAATTTTTTGAAAACTTTTCGTAGCGAGCACCTTGGGCCCTAGAGGAAGCTACATACCAAATTTCATTCCATCCCATTCAGTGGTTCAGTTACGGGACACCCTGAATATAGATTAGGCACTTTAAAAGTGCAATATTATCCAATCTAAAGGGGTGGGGAAATATCATACCGTTTACACACACTGCACAGTGTATGAAATAGAAAGGCGTACATTATCATTACAATATTGCAAAAAGAGAATCTTCAGTGCTTAATAGCGTTGACACAGATTCTAATGACAAACCTTCGTGATAGGAAACCACGAAGTGGCAATTTCATCTGGTTCACAGACAAAACCATTGATCCTCATGTCCTGAGCAAACGAAGCAGAAAATAAACGATCGCACGTCTCGCTTCAGCTCTTGATATTTCCACAGGACAAATTGTGTAAGGGTGTTGTTTCGCTTTGTCCCGTTGTATGACCTGCAACTACGAAACTACGAGAGGTTCTTGCCCGATTCAATGTTTTACTGTTTTAACACGTTCACTGCTAAGGACGCACATCTGAGCTTGACACTGAACACTATGAGAAGCGGCCGACGCACAGTGCATTGCATGCCAACCCCCTTATTGAGAGTATTTTCAATGCACAGTGCATTGCGAAATCGCACGCCAACCACCATATTGGGAGTATTATCTATACACAATGCATTGCGTGCTTCGCACGCCAACCCCTATATTGGGAGTATTTTCAATACACAATGCATTGCGTGCTTCGCACGCCAATACCCGTATTGGGAGTATTTTCAATACAGTGCATTGCGTGCTTCGCAACCTAATCCTCATATTGGGAGGATTTTCGATACATTGCATTACGTGCTTCGCATGCCAATCCCCGTATTAAGAGAATTTTCAATACAGCATGCTTGCGTGCTTCGCACGCCGAAACCCGTGATGGGAGTATTTTCAATACACAATGCATTGCGTGCTTCGCACGCCAGCCCCCGTATTGGGTTGTAATTTCAATATAGTGCATTGCGTGCTTCGCACACCAACCCCAAGTATTGTATTTTCAATACACGATGAATTGCGTGCTTCGCACGCCAACGCCCGGATTGGTGGAATTTTCAATACACACAGCGTTGCCTGCTTCGCAACCTAATCCCCCATATTGGGAGTATTTATTTTCAATACACAGTGCATTGCGTGCTTCACACGCCAGCCCCCGTATTGGGTTGTAATTTCAATATAGTGCATTGCGTGCTTCGCACACCAACCCCAAGTATTGTATTTTCAATACACGGTGCATTACGTGCTTCGCACACCAACCCCAAGTATTGTATTTTCAATACACGATGCATTGCGTGCTTCGCACGCCAACGCCCGGATTAGAGGAATTTTCAATACACAGAGCATTGCCTGCTTCGCACGACAATTTTAAGCCTATGTGCTATGGAGTATTATTGATTATTACGTAGAAAGTTTCAAAAATAAAAGATTAAGTAACTTCTCCTCGTTTAGGCTACAAATATTAAAAATTAAAGGTCAGACCCTAGCATAGGAAATACGAAATTTGCGAAGCAGTGAACGTGTTATATGCCGACTGTAGGTGTGGCAATACTTCTAATAGTTTTGAACTGATCTACATTCTGAATAATTCTACTTTAATTATAAATGTACGAGTTTACACTTACTTTAAGTAGGCAGTACCTTAAATTTGTGTGGTTCTGAGTATTATCTAAATACTGGTTATATCACACACAAAAATGCGTTAAAGTACTGTTTAAGCATGCGCTGAAGAGAAAATGAGAGGTCGAAAATCTCTAAAGCCAGTTTTTTAACCACCTTTTATCATCTAAAGTAAAGGCTTAGGTATACGGGTACGATTTGAATTTAGTCCTGAAAAATTAATTTCTGTTTCTGCGCGTGTACTTTACTAATATTGCTGTTACACTATAATGATTAGTGAAAAATCATTCATTAACGCAGATAGACCGACAATATGGGTTGATCGAATTTCCAAAACTTAGTTTATATGTTTTAGGGTTTCGACCGATTATTTGAGAAATTGGTCTACTCTCGAAGGCGCTGAATAGTTGCCAATTTGTACGAAATACGTTAGTATTAAATACATATTCACGCACTGCTTCGTTCTTTTTGCAGTGGAACGACCTTGCGGCCTTGGATCACGGGCTGCTTCTCTTCGCTCGCAGTGGACAAACTATCTTCACTTCTGGTCGGAAGCTGCCCTTACGGTAAAATCCCCCGCGTGGATTTAAACCGGGTACTTTCACGTTTTCATTGATTTTTGGGAACCAGAAGAGTTATAAAGTCGTGTAAAAAAACAAAATGTTCAGAATGATGGGTCATTACAATCGCGTGAATAAAAATTTGTAATAGCTAGTAATAAAAGCTTTGACTAATAATTTTAAGCTTTGACGAATTTTCCTAACTAAAGCTTAAAATAAAGTGAATAAAATGTAGCTAAAGCTAAATTATTAAGTGCAAGCATGAATATATTTCAGTATGCCCTCCTGGTGACTTAAAGTTCCTATCTTGCCATTTAAATGGCTGCACTTATGCCAATTCGAGCAAAAAAACAATAGGCTATAGTATAACTTATGTGAGTTCCTACTAAAAACTATTAGAATAAATATCCAAATTGAAAAGAATTATTAACAAACATAAATTTGTTTTATTTTAATTTAAAATTACTTATGTTATTTATTTACTATGCAGTAGTGAAAATTCGTCCGAGTTCATTTCTACAATTGCAACTGCACAACTCATTTTTTGGCGCAGAAATGCAATTAATTGTTAATTCGGAATGCTTTGTCAGTTTTAGCTGATCCAAAATCAAATTCCGTGTAAGTTTATGGTTAAATCTTTTGTTTCTCTGTCTTTCTGCTTGTTCCCCTTGAAACATTAATTCCTTTTTTGTTTGTTGAGGAATTTCTGACGATGTAATTCCTGAGTGTTCATTAGAGTTCATCATAGTTCGCTTACGTTGACGCTTCGTCAGGTTAGGTTTAGATAAGGGAACAGGTAAGGGTAGGCCTACATCATCAAATCCAACTTACGATTCTGTATAAAATTGCTAATTAATTTGAAATCATTAATTATTTCATACTAAATAGGCCTAATAAAAACGCAAGTAAAACCAATAAATTTAAAAAAACATTGGTTTTTTATTTAAATTTTCGTTTGTTGTGATATTTTCTTCATCGGCAGAGCTATCCATTTTGTACTAGCCGATTTAATGAGTTCTAATAACATCAATCCTCAAACTGCAACAGCTGTTTTAAATTGTTTCAAACAACAGGCAGATTCTAAGCTTTGGCTAAAATTTTCTAGCTTTAGATAGATAACTAGCATTAGCTAAAGGTTATTCGCCTCAATTTAACCAATTGCTAAGACTAAAAGCTTTGACTTAAAAGTGAAAGCTAAAACTAAGACTAAATGCTAAAACCTGTTGCTTATTTTTCATTCAACAGACCAAATGTCCTATATTTATTCTCTTTATTTAAAACCACAAAAAGTTTAATTCTAGTAAAACAAAACTTTAAAAAAATTTCTTTCCCGTTTAAAAACGCGTCTCCGGAAAATATACGGGCATACATAACATTTTTAATGACACCCCAAAACATGTTCTGGAGGCCATGATCGGTGCTCATTTACCACTAACGACCTTAGGTCTCACCGTAAGAGTCACCTCAATAGATCGTCTCCATTTTGTTAATTAGATAGTAAAAACGTGTCCTTAACGGCTTGAATGATAGGCCTACTTGCCCTTGTCAGTTTGAACAACCGAGTTTAATTATTATGACAATTAATTTGTTTAACAAATGATTCCACGAGGAACCTTTATGAAATTAAATTCCAGTAAATACTCGTATTCCATACAGACCTCATAGACAAAATTTAACCTACATGATACCGAAATAATTAACGATTTAACACACCCAACTTTAACAAATACGGAGAGACAAAATAAAATTGTCAGCTTCGACGAAATAACAGAGTATAAATTTCCGTGAAACGTTTAAAAGATCAAATCGACAATATCGTTCACGAGAAATTCGAGAACAATGAAATTAGTTTGCACTAACCGCGTATAAGTGGAAAAGTTTTATCCGAGCTGTCACCAGCGCGTGAGGGGAGGTACAAGATTGTAGTTTGAGGCAGCGTGGCGACTGACAGAGACATTGTAGGGGAAACAGGAGCCTAACAACACAAGCAACAGATCGAGACGGCCGCTTCCCCCACCACCTTACTACGCCTAGACAAACTGCGCACCCAAACTCCATAGCTCACATGAAACCTTTCCACTTATACACCTTTGTAACACTTCATCGTGCTGCAAGTTGCTCGCTGTAACATGTTCGTTGAAAAAAGTATCGTCCCTTAACGCGAGACAATTAGATCCCGATGCTCGGGTGTCCGGACAGTTAGTTCTCCCCACTCTGACACTTCCACACACTGCAAGAAATACTGACACCCTTGGAAGTGGCTACCTGTTTAACGACCCAGAAATAATCTCGACTGACATTTCCACACACTTCTCCCCCCTACTCCCCCGAGGAACTAGCCTAAGTTCATTAACCGCTGGAGTGTTAATGTAGGCCTATACTTTTACCAGTTAGCATTGTAGGTTACAGGGTGTTGGAGTAAGTTTACTATTCGACCGTATCCTAATATTTTTGCAGACAACGACGTTGTTTTAAATTCTACTGTTAAATGTTGAATACAGGTAAATTTTTAGGTTTTTTTTTTTGTTGTTATTCTTGCATTTCTGTTGATAGCCTTAGGGGGGAGGGATGTGTGTCGAACTGTAAGTCGAGATTATTTCTAAGTCATTAAACAGGTAGCCGCGTCCAATAAGGGAAGTGTCAGTATTTTGGGAAGTGTCAGTGTGGGGAACTGTCATGTAATCGATGCTCGAGCTATCAGTCGGTTGTCGAGATTCCTAGGGAACATCAAGTTGGTATTAGATCAAGACAACAATGATCAATGTTAACAGAAACTTTTGCCGTTACTGTCGCCATTACTTTGACGGGGGCAAAAGAACACCTCTTGTTTGTTGCTAACTGTGCTGGGTGCTAAACGAGGTGTATTAGATCTGCGCATGCGCTATTTGTGTTTTATTGATCACCATAACTAAACTGTCCAACAATTAGTTTTCTCATAAAATACAAATTTGGAAAATCAACTCCTATTAAAGCGAGTGTATTTCCGTACGTGCGTACTTTCATGAGTAGCAACATAATATAACAGCTGATTTCGCCCATCTGTATTACTTAAACAAAACCTAGCGTAGATTATACTTTGGGGTTATGTTTACAACTTCAATATAAATTCAACAATGTAAGTCTTGCGAACTTGATTTTTTTAAATAGGAGTTTAAGAACTAATGTAGCCTATAATACGAGGTTAAGATTTGCTTTGAGGTTATAAAATGAATATAAATACAACCTTTTATTATCTATATTCATTTATACAAGTTTAAAGAAGAGATACCCATTCGTTTAACTTCGGAAACATTCGTAAATCTTCGTATAACACATAAACATATTCCATTATTAGGCCTAATTTCTTTATTATAATATTAATAAATTCTAAATCATTTGATCTATCAATATAAAGTTAGAAAGCAATTAAAATATAATATTTTTATTTTTATTTGGATATATAATAATGAATGTAAATAAAAAAATTTAACCTGTATATTCCTACAGTTTTACAATCCTTATAATTGCACACAATTACCGAGTTAAAAATCACCGGCATCATAGGTAGATCTAGTCTGTTAGTTGTTTTTAAACAGTTTTTTTTTTAAATTATGTATTTCTGATGTGTATCTAACTAATCTGTCTGTGATTTTTCACGAGGGCTTACTAGTTTAGCCCTAATAATAGTTAATGACAAGCGTAAACAAGAAGGGAAGTGCGACCAATGAAGTCCACGATTAACTTCCAAGCATGACATAAATTAATATTTCCTCTATTATATAAAAAGATTTATGCCAGTCAAGCCATCACTCCGCCCTACGACTGCATCTAGGTCACTCATAAAAAGAATTATACCGTATTGGGGCCAAATTTCATCAACTTTGCATAACCCCCGTGGTTATTGTGGTCGGTTATGTGGCGTTTACCATATGACTTTGGATGCGATGTTGTTCATAAGATAGTGTTTGCAAAGCATTTGATTGTATTTTAGTATCTTTGGCGCAAATCTACCCTTTATAAAGATGAGCCTTGACTCAAAGAATTTCCTCGCTCAAACCAATAACGACACGAAGTTTTTGGAAATTTCTTTGGCTGTTTTAGTTTAAAATAAACGGTACCAGAAACTGGCACATACTTTCTCACAAACATATTTAAATTATTAAACAGATTCACTGTGACTTCATAAATGTATTAAGTAGGACTTTATAAGTATTATTATTATTACCTAGAGAGAAAATTATGCGATCGATTTCGAAAAAAAAAAAATGAACCAAACATATCAATTAGGCCTGTATAGATGCACGAAAAAAGTTTTTGACAAATTTTGAAAAACAATAATCTTTTTATAAAAAAAACCCCCAAAAATCAGTTATTATTAGCTAAACGAGAATTTTTAGAAAGGTGCGGTTTTTCCTTGTGGTAGGGTTCATTAGGGCTACAAATAAGCCTCATTTTATCAAAGTCGTAGAGCCAAAAAAATAATAACAGATTTGTTTAAGGTTTTTTTTGGCTAAAAAGTGGTTATTTTAAAACATTTTCAAAACCTTTATCTTCTATCTAAACAGACCTAATTGACATTTTTTGTGCAAATTTGTTCGAAATCGATCGAATAGTTTTCTCTCTAGCTTTGTATATATACAGGCAGACATACAGATAGACATACAGACAGACATTTTGCAAAAACCACTTTTTTGGAATCAGGGGGTCCCAAAACGGATATTTCCACAAAAATCTCAACATCGATTTTTTTTGTATCATCATACTTTCTCTATAGGCTACTATAGTATAGTGAGAAAGTAAAATAAATACTCACAATATTATTTCTGTTTTATTTTTTCTGCCGGTTTTCCTTACACGTGTGTAACGGAATACAATTTCTCTACCTCTGGTATTTAACTTTAGGCTACAATAAAATTTAATTTTGCTGAAACGTTTGTACAGTTTTAGAGGAAAATTCAGTTTTTTAATTTGAAATCAAGTTGAGTGTATTTATCGTGAAAGTGGAAGATATAGCTTTGTGGGCGTAATTTAATTACATCTAGCATATAGGTGGTTGTTTTGATAGAGTGGGTGGTGGGAGGTAGTTGTGGTGTATATAGAAAAACGTTTCAGTGTTGGCAATACAAAAAGTCAAATGAGTTCAAATTGGATCGCTTATCTCTCTTACCTGCGACATAGGTTAAAGTATCTATAGAGTTTATTTATGATAAGTATTCACTATTTAAAAATCCTCCATAAGTGTTGGACACGCAACACGGTAGGGATCAAAGTTTATCTTAGAAATTACATCAAAGTCTACCCAATATAGTTGGTTGAGATATAAACAGGTTAAAATATTTCTAAAACGTTACGGTTATAATATTGATTAAAAGTGTATACCAGATAAAACTTCAGCATACAAAAATATTATATATAGAAAAACTAAATAATCACAAAATCTCTGAAGACTCAATGCGAGATAAGAAATGAGAAAGGATGTTTTACAATTCCAAAAGTCGAACGGAGAAAAAGACAGGGAACCCGAGAAAATACAAAAACATTGTTTCTCCCAAACTACAAAGTCTGTTAGATGTATTTGTTACCCTTGGTGATAGGTTCAAAGAAGGTAGAGGGTTTTAAAAAAAACCTATGTAATTGAGAAAATGGAGAAAAATCGGTCCTAACTGTGCATA
Organism: Philaenus spumarius; assembly: GCA_018207615.1. Classification (NCBI taxonomy): domain Eukaryota; kingdom Metazoa; phylum Arthropoda; class Insecta; order Hemiptera; family Aphrophoridae; genus Philaenus; species Philaenus spumarius. Next base: position 46,154 of record JAGFPH010001368.1, read on the forward strand.
TAAAAAAACTAAATCACAAAATCTACAACAATACGTATACATCTGAAATGTTGTAAGCAGCTGCTCCTTGTGGGTTAGGCGTTTACTAGGAACGATGTTTGCCAATTTTTTTCACGTCAATCACTAAGTCATTCACCTATATTTGTTTGATATTGTAAACAATCACATATTTTTACTTTCTCACTATACTATAGTATAGAGAAAGTATAGGGATCGCAAAAATATCGATGTTGATATTTTTGTGAAAATGTACGTTCTGGGACCCCCTGAGTCCCAAAAAAGTGTTTTTTTTTTTACAAAATGTCTGTCTGTATGTATGTCTGTATGTAATACAAAGCTAGAGAGAAAACTATTCGATCGATTTCGAACAAATTTGCACCAAACATGTCAAATAAGCCTGTATAGATACACGAAAAAATGTTTTTGAAACTTTTTGAAAAACAACCCCTTTTTGTCCAAAAAACCGGTTATTATTTTTTTATAAAAAAAACTGTTCTAACGATTTTGATAGAATTTGGCTTATTTGTAGCCCATATACCCTACCATATGCAAGAAAACCAAATTCTCGTTTAGATAATAATATTTATAAGTACTCTCCTACTTTCATGTATCCCCTCTCCTACTTTAATACAATTATGAAGTCACAGTGAATCTGTTTAATAATTTAAATATGTTTGTGAGAAAGTATGTGCCAGTTTATGGTACGTTTATTTTTCAGTACAGTAGTCAATCACCTATGTTTGTTTGATATTGTAAACAATCACATACAGGATGGTTATAAAGTCACTTCAACCCCCTTTAACTTTTGTGTTTGTTAAAACAAATATCCTTTGGGGAACGATACTAACTTAACTCAAAGTATCTTTTGAAGCAATCGGAAATTTTAAGTGTCCCCTAAAAATGGGTGTTTTTGGGGTCAACTCAAATTTTTTAATGGCAAGTATGTGTGATACATCATTTTAAATGTATTTTTAAGACTAGAAAAATGACAGAAATAAAATAAAAATAGGACAACCCAAAACAAAATGGCGGCCCTAAACGTGTTGAAATAAATCGACATAAAGTTGCTATTATTTGGAAAAGGAAGAGTTTTTAGAAAAAGTTTCAAGAGACAAAAAATTTTTATTTAAAAGTGTTTAAATAAAAAATTGCTTCCAAATCGATTCCGTAAAGTTTATTTTTTACAACATTTTTTAAGTTGGAGGTGTAAAAATAAAATTTGCGAAATCGATTTGGAAGCAATTTTTTAGGTCAAGCACTTTGAAATAAACATTTTTTGTGTCATGAAATGTTTTCTAAAAACTCTTCCTTTTCCCCCTGTATATTTTTCAGTAAAGTAGACAATCATAAATATTTGTTAAATTTAATAGACAAATATTATTGCCTATGTTTTGGTAGACATTTACTGTTTCGTCGTGATGGTTACGACATTTTCTCTTGACCCCGAGCTTTAAAACATATTTATGGTTTACTCTGTTTAAGAAAACGTGTTTTACCATGACTTAGGCTACAAACAAACTGACGAACAGTGAAGTACTAACAGAGATGTAGGCCTACTGTTTACCTTTTGTTTTGGAACCCTATAAAGACATTTTGGTGTATTTTATGCCAGTCATAAACGATCTTAGTAAGGTAAAATTGTCAGAAAACAATGTCTTATTATTTCCACAATATTTTCCTGAAATGACGCATTAACAGAACCCTGAAATATAAATTAATTTTACTTCGTAATTCAATTGAAACTTTCCTTATCAAGATACTCTTTGGGATCTTTGCATTAAGACGATGGATGTAGAAATTAGGAAATTTGCAGGAAAGCTTTTAACCTGATTTACAATAGTAAGTTAGTTGGAAGTTTAAACAGGACTAATCCGTTTGAGTCAGTTGTTCATGTCAGCAACTTTCAGTAAACTTTAAGTGATTAGTGCCCAGGAATGTGATAGTTTTAAACTCGACTTAAGGACACTATCTAGTGAACTTATATTACATGAAATTAGGTTTGGTTATATACCGGGTGTCCCACGAAGAGGTCCCTATTTTTGAATTCATATGACAGACGTATAGAGCGCGCTACAGACTTGAAATTCTACAGTCGTGACTAACACATATGTAAAAGAAATACCCCTGAGTATCAGTTAATTCTGACTGATCCAAACAAAATGGCGGAAAAACAAAAAAACAACAAAATCAGCAATCGTATTTTAAGGGTAAACCTACTTTTATTTAGAATAGGAACTGCTACTACAGCGGTTTAGATTATTTTAAATCTATCAGCTGACTGCGTGTATCTACAATAATGAACATATTTGGTAATAAACATTGGCATTTGTTATTAAGTTGCATTGTAAAGTGTCTTATGTACCATGCCGTTTTCAACTGAGCAAAAAGTAAAATGTTGTTCCTGGGCTATTGCCTTTGAAAATGATTATGAAGCAATAAGGTGTTTTAGGAAAAGGTACCCAGGTGTAGTTCCACCGTCAAGGAAATTTATTCGTAAGTGGAAGACTATCCTACTAGAAACGGGGTCAATACAAAAAAAATACCATAGATCCTCCAACATAGAAAATGAAGAAATCGTATGTGCTGCTTTTATGGAATCTCCAAATACGCCTAATTCAGTAAGAAAGGTGGAATCTGCTACAGGGATACCGAAGTCATCTGTCCAAAGGTATGCCAAAAAGAACAAAATCAAACATTATAAAACTCATTTAAGTCACGGACTGCTTGAAGATGATCCTGCCAGACGATTGGAATTTTGTTCGAAAATAATTTAAAAGACTAAAGTAGATAGCAAATAGCATGAAGAAGTCGTGTTTTCAGATGAAGCGACATTTTATCGAACAGGAACTGTAAACAGGCATAGTTGTCATTACTATAACACAAAAAATCCACATATCTCACAAGAAGAGAAATTAAAATCAACAGGTATAACAGTTTGGGTTGCTGTTACCAAGGATGGTGTTTTGTCGTATGACATATCCCGACAAACAATGACTGGAGAAAGGTATGCATCAGTTTTAAGCAATCAAATAGTTCCACATCTTTCTCAGCCTGAGATGAAAGACGTTTTTTTCCAACAGGATGGAGCTCCTCCGCATTATGCTAATGTGGCCAAAGCAGTTTTGGACCAAAATCTTCCTAACCGTTGGATAGGTCGTGGCAGCAGCTTCATGGACTGGCCCCCTAGGTCTCCAGACTTGACTGTTTGTGACTTTTTTCTGAGGGGCTTTTTGAAGGAGAAGGTTTATTGTCATAACATTGCGACAGACGATGAACTAATGAGGTTGATCAAAGAGGAACTGTTGTTGATACCTCGAGAGTTGTTCAGCAAAGCGTATGACTTTTTTCTATTTCGTTGTCATCAGTGCATTGCGATCGATGGACATCAGTTTCAATAAGGTTTATGGATCAAATAGATTTAATTTATTTATGAGTTACTTATATCTTTAATTCTCTAACGTTGTTTAGTGCTTAGTAACATCGTTAAAATTCAATAATTATGTTGTAACACTCAAGCAAATAAAACTATTTTAACGAAAAGGTACTATTTCTTTGATATCCCGCCATTTTGTCCTAATGTAACAGAATTAACTGATACTCAGGTGTATTTCTTTTACATATGTGTATGTTAGGACTGTTGAGTTTCAGGTTTGTAGAGTGTACGGTGCATCTAATATATTAATTCAAAAATAAGGACCTCTTCTTGGGACACCCGGTATATATAAACTAGCTGGCCCGATCCGGCTTTGCAATGAATAGACAAATCAAAGTTAAATGTATATATTATATCAATAAATATATTACACTATATCGTATGGAGATTTTTAGTAACTTTGACCACCCAAACCTCCCCTAAACTTACGATTTTTTTTAAACCCTTTCTTAGCGATTAACATCTTTCTTTGAACAAAATAACATTCTCAGTCCTTTTCAATCAGATTTTCGTTCTGGCAATAGTACCACTACAGCTCTTCTTCATGTAACCGATGATGTAAGAATGGCAATGGAACGCAAAGAAATAACTATCCTAACTCTATTTGATTTCTCTAAAGCCTTTGATTCCATTAATCATTCATTGCTGCTAGCTAAATTAAAAAATATTGGATTGGAGCCCGTGTGTTTGTCATGGATTCAGTCATATCTCTCTGAACGAAGGCAGTGTGTCAGTATTGGAGAAAGTAGGTCTAGCTGGAGGGATGTTAGCATGGGAGTTCCGCAGGGTTCTGTCTTAGGACCTTTATTATTTAGCATTTTCATAAACGACATTTCTACAATATTGAAATACTGTAAATTTCATTTATATGTCGATGACTTTAAAATATATTTACACTTTAAAATAGAGGATTCCGGTGAAGCGGTGGAACGCATGAACCATGATATTTCAAATATTTCTTTGTGGTCTATAAAAAACGGATTAAAAATCAACAAGGCTAAAACGCAGCCTATTATTTTGGGTTACTCTCGACTGTTGAACAAGATAGACTTAAACAACTTTCCCAGACTTCAGTTTGATAACGACATCTTAGACTACTGTAACAAAGTTAAGGACCTTGGACTGATCATTGATAGTAAACTGACTTGGAGAGATTATGTGACTGAGACGTGTTGCAGGGATGCATACCTTAAAGAAAATGCAAGATCTCTTGCCGTTCCACGTCAGAGTGCTCCTTGTAAAATCTCTTATATTTCCATATTTTACTTACTGTAAAATCGTAGTCGGAGACATGTTCGTGGTGTTGGCTAACAGATTGCAGCGGGCACAGAATTACTGTATACGTTTTATTTTTTATTTAAATCGCGATGCTCATGTTTCTCTTTATTATAAAACTCTCAACATCTTAAAACTTAATGAACTACGGACATATCATACTCTGATGATGTTACATTCCATTCTACAAACTGGAGTGCCGACTTACCTGGCAGAAAAGTTTGTCTATATCTCTAACATAAGTGCAAAGAGGACTAGAGGATGTGACACTACTCTTGCTATACCTTTGCACCGGACTATGAAATATAATAAATCATTTACTGTGTCCGCTTGCCGTCTGTGGAATTCGCTACCGGATGCAATTAAGTCTGCTGACGGCCGTGTCCAGTTTTCAAAGCTATTGATGTCATATTTATTGTTCAGAGTGGATGATGCATCCCAGTTTTGAGGCGTACATTAGAAGTGTTTATTGTTCAGTTGTATGAATGTGTATGAATGTGTAATTATGATTGTAATGCGTATTAACCTGTTTGTAATAATTGCTGTTAATGTTTTTATAAATTGCATAAGCTACATTTATTATTATTTGTTGTCTGTTAAAGTAATATTTACTTTTAAAAATTTAATTTTGTATATGTTCGTAATTTTGTATAATATGTTCGTATTTTGTATTGGGGTTAGGTGGAAGAGAGGACTAAACAATCCTAACCTCGCCCCAAAAAATAAAGTCATTTATTATTATTATTATTATTATTATTAGCGAGCACCTATCGCCCTAGAGGAAGCTACATACTAAATTTCATTCCAATCCGTTAGGTGTTTTTTTTTTATCAACTTTGACCCCCCCAAGTTCCCCTAAAATTTCGATTTTTTTAAAACCCTTTCTTAGCGAGCACCTAGTGCCCTAGAGGTAGCTACATAATAAATTTCATTCCAATCCATTCGATGAATTTTTTAGCAACTTTGACCCCCCCCCCCCACCCCCCTAAAATTTCAAATTTTTTTAAACCCTTTCTTACCGAGCACTTAGGGCCCTAGAGGAAGCTACATACCAAATTTCATTCCAATCCGTTAGGTGTTTTTTTTTATTAACTTTGACCCCACCAAACCTCCTCTAAAATTTCGAATTTCTTGAAAACCTTCCTTAGTGAGCACCTATGACCCTAGTTGAAGCTACAGACCAAATTCCGTCCCAATCCGTTGAGTAGTTTTTGAGAAATCGTGATCAGTCAGTCAGTGGATTTGGCTTTTATATTAATAGATAGTTGGTTTTACGCAGGTTGGAATTGTATTTATTTTTTCAAATTAAAGAGTAAATAAAACATGAACAAGCTTTTCAAAAATTCATCTAAGATCTGTTTGGAACGAAACTGACTTTAGTTTCCTGAACAAATATGCATTACAAGAACAGTTTAAGATAAACTAATCCGACTTCAAAACAGACGAACAGTTCAGACTTCGCAGATGCGAGAGTCATTTCACTTCTTCTTTGAATAACATTAATTAACTCAACACTAATGACTTTATTCCGACTCTAATTTGTGTTGCATTCACAACTGTAAATTCTAGCTTCAGAGGATAATAAGATACCTTTGTCCGTTGTATTTTAGCTGAGAATAAACAACTCAGCATGTTGGGAAGGGGAACTGTTTAATAATAAATAATTAGAAACATTACAAATCAGATGCTATGACTTATACTTACACATACGTACTTTTCTAAAAAAAATAAAATGTGAGCGGTCGTGGGACCCCCGTCAGGAACGAAGTTCATCACGCGTTTTCTTCAATTCTTTTACCAGCCTTAACGGCAACATACACCCTTAATTTTAATCTTTCAACTGCCGTTTATTATTAGTTTGTTTTTTATACAAATATTTAGAGTTTCCATACGTTTAATGTTATTATAATAAAGGTTATTAATTATAACAACAAAGCTAAGATGGTAAACACAGTTAAATGTCCATTCTTTGTAAATACATTCAATAAACATAAAATATTGGTTCATCAGTCTATGCCTAACATAAAATTATTGAGCGTATGTTTAATTTATTTTACCTGCAACATACATACAATAATTTTGGGTTAGGCCTATACTTAAAATGACTTTCTAGGGCTAACCTAAAATTATTGTGTGAATGTTGCCGTTAAGGAGGGCACAATAAATTAAATATACACACAATAATTTTAGGTTAGGCCTAGACTGATGAACCAACATTTTATGTTTATTGGATGTATTTCAACGCTTGACGATAATATCCGAGGTACGCCGGACGGAACCGACCGCCTCTTAATTTAAATTGATGAACCAAAACACATGTTTCTTGGATGTATTTACATTAATTTCCATAGCAACCAATTTAATAACGCTTTTTCGTTACCCGTATTTTATATTTGTCATTGCCATGGCAACCAGTTAATAACATTTTTTCGTTACCCATTACATTTTTTATATGTTAACTTCTAGAAACTTGTTTGGGTTATAAACGAGGTTAAAGCGATATTTGTGAAGCGTGACCGATATAATATTGATTAAAATTGTATGCCACATAACATTTCAGAATACGAAATATTATACAGGGAGTCCCCGAACTCTCTGGTCCTCTTTTGTGGATTTGTTCCTGGGATCGAGACAAACATTTCTCACAATGTGAACAAGGGTGCTTACGTTTTCGTCTGTCTGTATGGGTTTTTTTACAAAATAATTAATATCCAGAGAGTTGTGTGACCGATTGAATTCAAACTTGATATGAAGTTTAACTTAACAGATTTACTGTAAGAAACATTATCGATTATATCCAATGATGTGTTTCAAAGTGGCGGCAGTTTGAAAATTTAAAACCTGGATTACCCAAAAACCATACATATTAACAAAATATTTCAAGAGACCTATTTTGTGGCCCTTTTAATTCTGTATCAGTTGGTGTAACTTTGAAAACAATCGGACCCACGTTTGTATTGTGAAATATGTATGTCTCGATCCCAGAAACCACAAAAGGGGGGCCAGAGAGTTTGGGGAGAGCCTATATTTAAAAAAAAAAACTAAAATAATCACGAAGTCTCTGGAGACATAATTCGTACATGCCTGAAATATGGTAGGTATGTGCATTTTGGGTAGACAGGTGCTCGGTAAGAAAAAAGTTTGAAAATTCTAAGTCGAACAGTCCGCGAAAATTCAGAAACGTTATTTCTTGGGTGATAGGTTTCCAGCGTGTAGAGGTTTTTAACAAAAATATCTATAATCGAGAATAGAGACGACCAAAACCAATCGGCGCAAATGAAAGTAAACACCCGGTACCACACCGTTATGTATCATATAATAAAGAGATTCCATATAGTCGCACTTTCACTTCAAAAAAAAAAAAAATCCAACCGAATACATTATGCTCCTCGACAAAAAGGGATGAAATGGGATAATCACCCATAAAATTAAATCAAGTAATAGTCAAGCATTGCCAGGTCCACTGGTTAATTATAATTCCTTTTAATTTTCGCTTTCACTGGGAGGAAACATAGGCTAACTAAAAAACCTGATATCTAAAAAATCTATATATATTAAAAGAATTTGGTCAAAACCTATTTCCAATCGCCCAGCCTCTCCTAATGGACCGATTTTGATGATTTTTGTTTTAAAATGTGTCTTATTACCTGTAGATATGTCATCAAGCATTTACCGAAGTCCTAGGACATTAGGGCTTCGCCCCAGTGGCCCTCAAAGTTTCAATGTTAATCTTATGGAAGGTCAATCTTAAGGAAGAAGAAGAAATATTTCTTTTGATTTTATCAAGAACACAAAAACAGCTGTTCGTATGAAAAGCTTAAAACAGCTGATTTTGATCAACAACTGATTTGGATCAAATCAGTATCAAATGTAGTATTACCTTTTCGAGGTTACATTGACAAACTAAAAACAAACACAAACAAAAATCAACGAAAAATGCTAACTATATTTTAATTCAATTCAAACATTGGTTGTTACAAACCTATTATATATAAAACAGCTAATTTGTTTCAAAAACTGAACATAATCATTCACAGATATGTCAAGTCTTATATATTATCATCCGTTCAGCCGCTATTCACCCGAGAAGGAGCTCCGGTATACAATCTTCAAATTTCCCATGTTAATCTTATGGAGATAATGTTTAATGAGTTTGAGTCAGCTGACAAATAAAACAACTGATTTATGCTCGGTCACCTATGTACAAACGAGCCAAAGATTAACGAGATTCTTTATCGAATTTTCCACCTGCGAGCGAAGCGAAGCAGCCATCTGAGGCCGAAGGCCGAGCCGGGGTTGGGACGCGGAGCGTCCAGGGGCAGAGCCCCTAGTCCATTTTATAATTTTCAGGTTATGGATCATAATGAATTACATTAGCTTTCACTATTGAATTGGTTGGTTGGCCTTTAGACCAATATTATGTATTCAAATTACCCTCTATTGCTGTTATCTTAAGTAAATTGCAAAAGTCACTACTTTGCATTACTATATTAAAGATTTAAAACAATATCCAGTAAGCAATCATGACTGGGAGACATCTTGGTGTGGATAATGAAAGCATTCCCAAACGCAGTGTTTTTGTACACGTAGATGGGACCACAGTAGCTAATAAGCTACTTACTCAAATCGAATTAAGGCTCGGCTCCCTACATTCAAAACGGCGAAGTTGGGTACCAATTTCAATGTTAAATAACCAAAACATACCTTCACTATTAAGCATATTTTTGTTTAGTTTTTGTCAAAAAACGAAAGCTGTATTTTTTTTCTTAAAGTAAAATAGATTGTGGGTGTTGATTGCTAAGATTTTTTGCAATATCTCTTTTTGCAACTGAGTAAAAAATTAATAAAGTTTACTATTTTTTACTATTTATTTCATACGTTTATGAAAACAATAAAACGGTTTTTGAAAATGTGTTCAGCAATCAACATCCGAATATGACAGTACTTCAAAATGAAACCAAATTTTTAAAATTATTCCACGAATTAACGGGAAAAAATTACTTATTCTGTAGCATTTCTCTTATGGGAATCAGATTAAATATGGCGACAGGGTAGCGCCCCCTTAAGACAGATTCTGTATTTACGTAATATTATAACAAAATAGTCGTTCAAAATACCTAAATAAAAGTGTTGCCGCTACTTTCCAAAACAGTTCCAGTTTTGGATAGTTCTGCGAATGGTAACAGCAACTCCAGGTACTCAAAGAATAAATATATTTGTATTTAAATAAAATTATTTTGCAACATAGACCAACTTTAAAGTACTGTGACACTATTCTTAACACTAAAAATCTAGGACTACTGCGCTTGCGTCAAGATCCAGGTCACCGATACCCCAACCTCACTCATTGTTTACACATTACTCGTTATTTATAGTGTGTTATTGTTTTCTAGGGGCAACTCCTTCAGCGGTCCCATGAACGGTATTGTCTGCCATTTTTCAAGTGCCTCTGTCCTAATCAATCGTAATTTTCGTAATAATATCGTAGTATACTATGATCTGCTTCCCCTCGATTTGCCGAGGAGTTGGTGAGCGAAGCGACTAGAGGCCAAAGCTCTAAAGTATTATGTAAAACATTTAATTTTCGTAAAGAATAGGTAAAAACAGAAAACAAGTTGGCTTAGCTGTTACAGAGACTCAAATAAGGGCACAAAGAGAAACAATTCCTCGATACATTTTCCTTGTAAGTTTATCTAGAGCAGAAGCCAGACTCGCGTTAATTCATTTCCTGCGAAGGATATTTCCGGCTCCTCAGGATGTGAGGATCAATGGTTATATCTGTTAGCGGTGAACCAAAAGGAATGGTCACATCGGGGTATCCGTTTAGGAAGGGGTTGTCATCACGCTCTATCATGAAACGTAATTAAGCACTGACGATTCTCTTTGTGAATATTGAGCAGATAATGTATGCCCTTCTGTCCTACACTGTGCAGTCTGTGATAAAAAAAAATAGAAACGGTTTAATATTTAACGACTTAAACCTTTTAAAGGGAATTTGTAGTCAGAAAATGAAAAAAGTAATTTTGTCGTTTTTATTATTATTTAATTCTTCCTAGTGTTTTATATGTCATACAGACATGTATATTTTCCACACACATTCATAAAACAAATAATAAACTAAACTTTGTAGGTTAAACCTTTCGTCTTTTTTTCAAAAATCCATACTCTGCTTGAACTCTGCACCAAAGCAGAACTATCATGGTGCAAATACCAAACATCCTTAATGTACTCCAAAGTAAACATGATGAAATATACTCTTTACTTATTATTTATAATATGTTATTCATTTCTAGTAGCAACTCCTCCAACGGTCACCTGACTAGGAGTATTGTCGGCTATTTTTCAAGTATAAAGTAATGCATTTCAAAACTAAATAAAGATAGTTTATTATTGTTATTATTACTCATCAACATGCATTGCCTAAGGCTATTAGATGTAAAACAAAATTCAGGTTTATCAGACTAGAAAAATTATTACTAAAATGACTGCAATTATGAACCCAAAACCAATTGGACTTCTTTAACAACATTATCCTTTAACAGCATTATACTTTGTTATAATATTCTTTAAAACAATATTATCCTTTAACAACATTATCCTTTAACAACTTAATTCTTTAAAACAACTTTATTCTTTAAAAAGTTATTCTTTTAAACAACATTAACCTTTAACAACATTATTCTTCAATAAAATTATCCTTTAAATCGACATTATTCTTTAACAACATTATCCATTAAAACAACATTATCCTTTAACAATATTATCCTTTAAAACCACATTACCTTTAACAACATTATCATTTAACAACATTAACCTTTAAAACAACATTATCCTTTAACAAAAATATTTTTTAACAACAATATCTTTTAAAAACAGCATCCTTTAACAACATTATTATTTAAAACAACAATATCCTTGAGCAACATTATCCTTTAACAACATTATCTTATTATCATTCAATTACATTATCTTTTAACAATTACATCAACAACTGTATCCTTTAGAACAACAATATCATTTAACAACATTAACATTGAGCAATATTATCCTTTAACAAAATTATATTTTAACATCATCATTCTTTAATAACATCGTCCTTTATCAATATCATCCTTTAACAACATCATCCTTTAAGAACATTATCAATTGAAACAACAATATCCTTGAACAATATTATCATTGAGCAATATTATCCTTTAACAAAATTATATTTTTACAACATCATCCTTAAACAACATTATTCTTTAACATTATCTTCTAACAACATTATCCTTTAAAACAACAATATCCTTAAACAACATTATCATTGAGCAATATTATCCTTTAACAAAATTACTATATTTTAACAACATCATCCTCTAACAACATTATTCGTTAACATTATCTTTTAACAACATTATCCTTTAACAACATTATGTTTTAAAACAACAATATCCTTAAAAAACATTATCATTGAGCAATATTATCCTTTAACAAAATTACTATATTTTAACAACATCATCCTCTAACAACATTATTCGTTAACATTATCTTTGATCAACATTATCCTTTAACAACATTATGTTTTAAAACAACAATATCCTTGAACAACATTATCATTGAGCAATATTATCCTTTAACAAAATTATATTTTAACAACATGATCCTTTAACAACATTGTCCTTTAACAACATTATCCTTTAACAACATCATCCGTACCAGAAATACTAAAAACAGCTTTGTTGTGGTACAATCAATGAAAATAGTAGTGTTAGGTGCTATCATTACATTCAACTGAGCTTAGTAAAATGCAAGAGTTACAGAATCTTTGCGGGAAAGCTGGAATAAACCTTAAACAAATTGAAAATGAAATAGTTTTAGATGCCAACCAAGCGGCTTTCTAATGAATAAAGAGGAACTGTAAACAGAAAAAGAAATGTAAAAATATTAGGGGAAGACAAGGAGGAAGAAAACTGTGCGGTACAGTACTGGATAGTTTTAGTGTGGTCTGCAGGACTTGTTTGAAGTTTTTTGTGTCTAATGAAAATTGTCAGATATTATTATATAGGTACATGTTTTTAGATAAAATACTAATCCATCAAGCAATTTTACAGTTTTTACTGTCTGTAAAGTAATTTTTTTAGGAATTTTAATATGATATATTAAAAACTAAATATTTTAATAGTTTAAACATTGTTAAAAAAAGTCTAAAATAAGTGTTACTAAATTAAATCGGTCTAAACTTATTAGTTATTTCTAATGATACTTGAAATTCTAGTTTTAGCATGTGCTAAATATGAAAATGACAGAGTCCACTTAAAATGACAAAGCGAACAAATTTCTCTCTATAGTGGTCCCTGAAATTTCAAGCTGTTTTCATACTATATTGTATTAGAAAATATTTTAAAACAATCTCAACAATGATATAATAATGCAAGTATGACTAACCAATATATTGTCCTCTCTTTACACTCTAAGCTTTAACAAAAAAACAAGAACAAAAGTCGTCATTAAAATAACAGTTACATTAATAAATGTATGTACAATAACAGGACAGCGAGCAGTACAAGGAAATAAGGTATTTATGCATTAATAAATGTCTGAAAAAAATCAGTTTGTTTGAAATCTGTAAATGTAAATGTACAAAGAGAAAATATTTCTCAAAACTGGATATTCGATTCTAAATGAAATAAAACTGGGACAATGTAAATCAAAATAAAACATACGTATCGACTATTATTTTGTAGAACTATTTTGAAATGCAGACTTCAAACAGTTTACGTAAACGTAAACAAACCAACTCCTTTACTGAGAAGAATTCACAGAACATTCTCGGTTCAATGCATTCAGTAAATTGATAGCAATCATACCCAATTAATCAGAATATATATTCCACATGTCGGCTTTTTGCCAAATCAAATTGTGGTACTTTGATGTAGATTCGCTCACGTATAGTGGTATAATTAAATTAAGCTTAGGTCGGTATGCTTGGGCATTGGCAATTCCCAATTCCCAAGATATCGACGTGCAGAAATGCGCCAAACTAAAACTGTATCAATTACCATACGTAATACATTCACATCATCTCCGTTGGTTCGGTTTTACTTGTGGTCAGAAAAATGTTGTACAAATTGTTAAGTATAAAGTGTGTGCGTAGAAATATTTTGGTAAACAGTTTTATGTACAAGTACCAAGTAGAAAATTTGTTGTTTTTCTGTCCTTGAGTTGGATATCCTTTGAAATAAAGAAGAAAAATAAATAGTTTGTGATTAAAAAAAAGTTTTGTTTCTTGTAAATTTTATATAAAATTGGTTTTCGAGATAAAATTGGACATTTTAAACGGCCGCCATTTTTAATTGGGAGGTTAGAAAAATATATATTTTTGTACACTTAATAAATTATGTTATAAAACACTAGTACAAAATTTAACACACTATAAAATAAAAGTGGAAAACAAAAATAAAATGGAGGCTATTGGAAAAAGTAGGGACTCTAGGTCTCAATAAACCAAATGTTACTTGGGTACTTTGCAGGACCGAATAAAACAAATTTTAACAAATGTCTGTAACTGTACCAACATATGTGTGTATACAATGTAAGAGATGGATTATTCATTTGGACAAATCTACCTAGAAAGCACACCTGAAAGAAAATATAACATACTACGGGAAATAAAATTTATGTAAACTAAAATTGCTTACAAACTGACTAACAACAATGATGGGATTAACAATGCATATACGATTTTAACCTATAATATACAAAAGTTGATTATTAGTATACGATTTATACTATTAAGCAAAGGTATTCGGTAGAACTCCATTTTAAGGAAAAAACCTGCTCAAATAATATTTAATGAATTGTACAATTTTTGACGACATTCAAAAAGCCGCTTAACACAAACTAAACAAAATATAGACAACATACAATATACAGGGTGTAATAGCAATAAAGAGTAGACAAAAATTTATTTGCATAACTAAATACTGTTACTATTTATTCGATAGTTTTTTACAATTACTCTTGGAATTTTTTATGAAATTTTATTTTTTTTAGTTATTCTCGTTAAAAATGTTTAAATTTCCTCCATTTTTAAAATGACTATTGGAAAAAGTTGATTATTTTTAAACCAGGTCTTTACATTGATGAACGTACACAGTTTCAACTTAATCGGTTCTAAAGATAAACATTATTTAGTACCAAAACAAAATGCTGGCTAGTTGTAAAAAAAAAGCGTTTTCGAACTTATGTTTATAACATGAAGGTTTTTCTGTATTTTTACCCATATGACCACCCCTGATTAATCTCCGCCATTGATTCCGTGATTGATCTAACATGCGGAATTTCCTTACCAGATAGTTTATAAAAAACGGTTTCTCTTTAAATCTAAATTAGCAGAGTGACTTACTAAAAACTGCATTTATTTTAAGACTATGTTAGAC
>JAGFPH010001368.1:71119-81691 GCA_018207615.1 Philaenus spumarius
AATTTCTGTCATATACATTTTGTGGCGAAGCATGCATTTTTAGAACTACACTTGTCATGGAACTAAACACTTGAAAATATACGTAACCTAATTTATATAGCAATACTTTCATTTCATAAAACCAATTTTTTATTTTATTTTACTTTTCCAAATTTCACTTTAAATAGGTTTCATTTAAGTA
The DNA here is from genome assembly GCA_018207615.1 of Philaenus spumarius. Lineage (NCBI taxonomy): Eukaryota > Metazoa > Arthropoda > Insecta > Hemiptera > Aphrophoridae > Philaenus > Philaenus spumarius. Next base: position 71,301 of record JAGFPH010001368.1, read on the forward strand.
TAAGTAAGTTAAAATAAAATGTTACTTATTAAAATCATTGTTTCATGAATGTTCACAGGACTTTCTTTGAATACATGAATATTCTATTGAATATATAATTTGAGAATTTTTGCTAATTTGTTACTACCCTGTTATAGTTGATACCAAATATAATATATAGATTTGAATGTCTTATGTGAATAGTTTTTCATCTGGTTAGCCGTGATGGTGAAGTAAGTGCCTTGCTTTGTCAAAACTATATTTTCATTCACATCAAGGTAATCCTTGTTTTACACAGTCTAAATAACTATTGATCAACTCAAACGCGTTTCAACGACAATGTCGCCATCTTCAGTGATGCACGAGCTACAATAATAGTCAAACTACAAGTTATCGTTGTAACTCGTTCGAGTTGATGCACGTTCTAGCTGTGAGATTTTGTGTACAAAGTTTATTCTATCAAGTATTTCATCAAGGCAGTACTTTTATTAAAAGTATAATGACCGAAGAAAAGGAAACCAAAGAGATCAAATCGTTAAGCCCGAAAGAGGAACGCGAGACACGACTGGACTTGTTTGTTCAATCAACACATACAATAGATTAGAGCCAGCCTTTCCTCAGTCCTGTCTCTATTTTCACTGGGTTTACTAATGTTTATGTACTGTAGTACAAATTTTATTTTATCCTATTGTATATCATTTAAGGTAAATATTGACATAATTACATTACAGTATCTGTGATTTTATCAACTTCTAAATTTGTTCAAGTTAAAGAATAAACGTTTACTTTTCTTAAATTCATAATAAAATTCGGAAGAAGCTGACTTTCTATTGTGTGTATATGTGTGTGTATGTATGGATGTAGGCATGTGTATGTATGTGTGTATTTCGCGGATATTTTATTTATGATTTACCTATTTTATTTGTAGCATGAGCCATGTTAGTTTATATTATTCTTTATATTTATAATTTTGTTATATTTATAATTTTGTTATTATTGTCTTTATTATAATTTTGTTATAAATTTTGTAATTATGTATGTATTTTGTTGATGGGTTCAGTAGAAGGGGCTTCATAGCCTCGACTGCGCCCAAATAAAGGCGATAAACAAACAAACAAACAAACTTTCTTATACTGTCAAATATTTTCTTGAACGATTTATTGTCGATACACTCGATTCATGAACAATGAGGAACCAATTTGTTTTACATATTTTAAAATTGCGGTTACTTTAAATTTGTACATTAAATATCCCTTCAACCGTAAATTTTACAAAAAAATCGGAAGAGAGAACATTTTCCTCTTTTAATCCCAAACAAAGTGTATCGTTATAGCCCAGATACGTTACATATATACAAGAATACATTTTTGTGTAACCAGTTTAATTTCTAACGAATGGTATGTCAAAGCTAGCAACAAAGGGTACAACAGCGTCAAGCTTGATTGGTTGTGTAAATTAATTACCGCCTTTTTCATAATAGGGATGTCGAACGAGTCAAACTAACATTGGACTAATGGACAGGAAAATATTGCATTTATAGTTGACTAATTAATCACTATAAAAGGAAACCCGTTTAAATAATTCGAAAACATAATTTATCCTTTAACATTTCGTTTATATGAAATTGCCTCAAATAAAATTGTATCACTCGGAGTTCAATCAGCTTAACATAACACTGTAATTACAAAATTAATCAGCCATACAAGGAAAGTCTGACTAAGGCTCGACGTCATAGGATGATTTTGCGCAGTACAATTAACTAGTTCCTTGCAGAATATGTCCGAGTAATCCGGCCTACTTGAAGTTCAGTGAATAGAAAAGCAGTTTATTGTTTTCAAGTTTTAAAATTTAAAATCTAAAACGATAGAAAAATTGTCAATCTATGAAAAGAATTTGTACCTTTTGAACAAGAGTGCAAAGTTGGAATTTTGCACGCAACTTAGTGATATGAAAAACATATTGTACCGATTTCCTTTACACTTATTAATAAAAATGGCGTCTGTCACTGTAAACCAAGCCTTTTCTAAACAACCCGTTTGTCTTACAGTCGCCTCAAATTCTTTCAGTTACACAAAGCCCTTCAACACCGTAAAGTAAGTTTGTTTGTTTATTTATTTTTAATTTGGAATAAATTGGGTTTAAATTTTATTTAAACGAAATAGAAAAAGGTATAATCAATTCAAGAATAAAGTGTACAAAAATTAGTTAACATATGGTTAGTAGTTTTGTATATTATTTTTAATTTAGAATGTTATGTATATTATTTTTAATTTAGAATGTTGTGTATATTATCTTTATATATAAAACAAAGTCGGGTTTGTTACACCACTTATAACTAAAGAACGGCTAAACCAATTTTTATAATCTTTGATTTGTTGGATTTGTCTCCTCCCCGAATAGCAGAATATCTATTAAAATATAGGAAAAATACTTCATACAATTGAAAACACAAAATAATTTTAGGTTAGGCCTAGACGGATGAACCAACACAGCCATATTATTTCAATGTATTTACATTTGTTACGATAGCAACCAATAAAATAAAATAACAGATACAACATCAGTTGATTTAAATGTATAATCTACATAATAAAAATGAATTGCTGTTCCTTTGTAAGCGCATCACTTGAGAACGCCTGGACCAATTTGGCTATTTTTACTTTCTCCACCCTATACGTAGTATATGGAGAAAGTATTGTTTTCGTAAAAATGTTCGAATTTGAATTTTCAGTTGAATTATCTGTTTTGGTGCTCCCAGAACCCCAAAAAATGGTTTAGTGCAATTATCTGTGTTGGTGCTCCCTGAACCCAAAAATACTTTTAGTGGATTTTTTTGTTTTGGTGCTCCCTGAACCCAAAAAAGTGTTTTTAGAGTGGTGTCTGTCTGTCAGTCTGTCAGTATGTATACACGACCAGAGAGGACACTATTGGTCCGATTTTCATGAAATTTGGTATGTAGGTACTAAACCCTAATATCTCCAGGAGTTTTTTTTTCATTTTTTGGAATTTTTAATTTTTAAGGGTAATTTACCCCTAAAAACCCATAAAAAACGACAAAAATGCAAATTTCTCAAAAACGGCTCTAACGATTTTGATCAAATTTTCAGTATTTATAGTGCTTAAGATGCCAAAAAAAAAAATGACACCACCCGCTTTTATCAAAACTTCGGCGTTTTATAATTATGGGGAAATGTTTAAAAATAAACAAGTTTATGTTGTCAATCTAGCATCGCGGAGGCGGCCGCACGGGGTAGCACCATGGTAGCGATCACGGCCAGTAATTCAAAGGTCGCGCGATCGAATCCCGCCTAGGACAATAATTTTTTATACGATTGAAGTAGGTAGAATATTATTTGTTTGTTTTGTTCTAAAAAGTAATAAATAAAATGATTGAAAACAATATTATTTTGACTACAGTAAATTGGGAGAAAGTTTGTGTCAGTTAACTGATACCGTTTATTTGTTTTAAAATGTTCCTAATAGTCCGAACTAGGTTTTTATATAAAGACAAATTTGAAAAGTTTTCCGAAATAGTTTCAAATTTGGAAAAAACTAAACAGCCTCTTTTTTTTGGACTCAAGACCACAGCACACAAAAACAGCTGTTCGTATATAAAGCTTAGCAACACATCATGTTTGTTTACATTCATTACCATAGCAACTTTACTTATCAGTTTATTATTCTTCAAAACCAACAGCTTTATTAGGTTATATTGACCAACTTAAGCAAACAAAAATCAACTAATGCTTACTATATTTAAATTTAACTAGCTGACCCGTGCGAAGCATTCGAATTCTAACTTACTTAAATCCCTCTTAATTAAAGTAATAGGTGTATCCACAATGATGTTTATAACCACGCTTACAATTAATTTAAAATAGCAATCTAGTGGCGTTACGGCAGCTCTCCAGCTGGTTATTGTTATCATCAGTGTTGCCAACGCCAGGAAAATATCCCTACAACTTACTTGATCTTACATCACCATTACTTTCGGATTCTTTATTTTTTTTTTTTATTTTTTCGTATAATTGTATTTTGTATATTTTTTAAATGTAGCGGTTAAGGAAAGCTTTAAAATTATGCCTCTTTCATGTAATTTGATGATGTATTAAGGAAGTTATGGCGTACCGACAAAAAAATGGCCTTGAGAAATAATATATGTGATTCATACATTGGTTGTTACATATTATATATAAAACAGCTGAGTTGAATAAAAAACTGAACATATTTGTAGTTTAGGCCTACAATGAATCAAAACACGTTTATTTGGAACCAATTGAGATAATTTATAATCATTTTTTTTAAATTTTTCACATTTATCAGTTTTTTTTTTAGATTTGTTAAAAGCAAACAAAATGTTTACTGTTTTATCTATAAGCCTAAAGGTTTACACAATCTAAATCTAAATTTGTATAGTATATTCTTAAGTGGCATAAAAACGATTTTGAAATTCGATTACTTAAGTAAATGTAATGAAATGGAAATTAATTACATTACCTACCCTTTAAATTAAATCAAGCAATAGCGAAGCTTTGCCGGGTCCACTACTTTGTAATAAGAGGAAGAAAATGTGTGAAAATTCGTTATCTTTCTCTCTCTTTATGTATATATATATATATATATTTATAAATATGTTACTTACGTCGTCTCATACACGTAATATGTAAGTAACATATTTATAAATAAATATACTCATACGATAAAAATGCTAATAAAGAACCTAATATATATATATAGTGTTCATAAAGTCCCTTTAAACCTCCTCATTATTTTTGTTACTGAAAATAAGTTAACAAAACTTTGTATATGTCTTGTGTTGCATAACAGGACAAATTTGTTGACATATTTGACTCTATTTGGGGGGCTTATGGGGGTAAGGGGGCTAACATTTAAATGCAAAAGTAGGCCATGCAATACACCATTGAAAAGCTTATTAAAAGAGAAACACAATGGTGCAAACTAGAGCTTAATATCGTACTTCGTTTCAAAATAACGGACAATTAATTAAAATTATTGAAAATAACATTTAACATACTTATTCCAAATATCAAGAAATTAATAACCTGCTTTGATGTTATGATAACAATATCATTTTCCAGAACTTTGATTGTAAAATACTAAGCTCTAGTTTGCACAATTATATTTCTCTTTTAGTAAGCTTTTCAATAATGTATAAATGACCTAAAAAAACAATTACTAATTAATTTAAATTGTTTGTGAGGTGATAAAAAACACATTTACATTATTATTTGAAATTTCAATTACAAATTTCATATGCTCTAGCAACCCAAAATCATAAAGGTTTAAATATGTCAACAAATGTCTCCTGTTATGCAACACAAGATATATTCAAGGATTTGTTAACTTATTTTCAACTAGGGGAGACCCCTGCGTGCTCCGCACGCCAACCCCCTCCCCCACACACTCCCTGTTGGAACCCGTTGTGTAGTCAGCAAGGCCTACACTTTAATAAAAAAAAACCTAACCTAAAAATTAGAAATATACTAATAATTGATTTAAAATTTGAAATAAACTTTTAATGAAAATATTAGAGACTACAGCTGATTACTGAATCAACACTGAATCAACAATAAAGAAGAAAAAAATGGATTCGACAATCAGTGAATTTAACTAATATTTTATACACATAATCTAATTGTTTGGCATATCAATATTTAACCCATATGTCTAATTTAGATGGCAGTGAATTAAAATAAACAGTATATACCACAGCTGTGTTAGTTTAATAGCAGACAAATGTTTTGATTTTTACGTCTTTTTCACTCCATAAGATTAACATTGCATTTTTTTGGGTGCCCGTGGGTCAAAGCCCTAGAGGAAATACAAAAAACTAAGACATAGGTGCAAAACTACATTACCTAAGGAACATTTCCTGAAAATTTCATGGCTTAACTCTCTATAATTTGTCCGTACGGCGACCCACACACACACACACAGATTCTCAGTTTTATTTATAAGGATAACAAAAATAGTAAAAGGGGTTAAAGGGACTTTAAGAACACTATATATACGTAAATAAGCTGCTAAACCCTGGCTGAACGACTGATTGACGTGGTGCAAGAACTACTTACGATACAAATACGAAATTAAAGGTATATTCCTAAGGAGCATAGACCCACTCTAAGAAAGGATTTTGCAAAATTTATATTATAAAGTGTAAAACTTAGCGAAAATTCGGGGTTCCACTCCCAGCCCTATAGCCTAACACATAAAACAGCTGTTCGGATCAAACGATCAGCAGTAAAAGTTTGTTCTTACAACCAACATAGTAAATTTATAATCAGTTTATTATTTATAAAATTTGTTACATACCTTTTATGTCCGTCTAAAGTCCTTTGTTATGTCCTTATTCGACGGAACAATCGGTTTCTGAGATCATGCCTCCTTTAGCAAGTCAAATACAACATTTATTTTTGACCATAGTCACATTTAAAACAACACAACGCAAAACACTTAAATGTCTTCACACGTTATAATCCAAGTTGGCCAACTGATCCGTCTGAATGAAATAAGAAATATATGTCCCCTAACCTGACTAACAAAGGATTGCAGACGGACATAAAAGACAAGTAACACATTTTATTAGTCTAATAAGGGTCCTGGAGGCAACAAATATAATTTATATGTTATTATTATTCATAAACAACGTCGTTTTAGGTTAGGTTAACTAAAAATAAAAGTACAAACAAAAATCTACTGAAAACGTTTTATGTATTTATAATTCAATTCAAACATTTGTTGTAACATATTATGAATAAAACAGCTGATTTGGATCTGAAACTAAACATAATTTTAGGTTAGGTCTATACTGAACCCAAACACGTTTATTGAAAGCATTTACATTTATTACCATAGCAACCAAATTGACAAATTTATAACTAGGTAATTATTCTTTATAAATAACAGTTATTTTTAGAAGATAAAATCCAAGAAAAGGCTTAATCTATACGAATATTATAAAGAGGTAAAATTTGTTTGTATGTAGGAGGTAATCTCTAGAACTACCGAACCGATTGAAAAAATAGTTTTACTAATGCAAAGCTAACACCACTATCTCTTAGGCGGGTTACACACTGAAGTGGCGTGGCTGCCACGCGGAGGCACGCTGCATGCGTCGTGCCAGTGCATCGGCGAGAACGATGCAAGGAGCTTACACACTGGAATGGCGCCACATGGCCATACATTTATATCTGACTATACTCAGTATGTCCAAAAATGTCAACAAGTGTAGATGAGCTGTTCCTGTTGTTAGCTGAAAAATAAATTTAAATTACTTTATTTATAAATTATTATTATAAAATTTGTAGTATCGAAAACGTACATACTTTGAAAACAAAATTTACAATACATTTTTTAAATGTACATATCTTTTGATCTATATATTCGATTTTAAATATTAAAACAGATTTGGATTCACATTAAAATTATCTTTAACTTGTTATATTCATAACCCAATACATAACTAAAATAAATGTCAAATAATACAAAATAAAAAAAATATTGTTCACCATTTGTCGAATTTTAAATAGTAATTTTTATAGGCCTAGTCAGTAAAGGTGTTGAAATTTGTTGTAGCAATCTGATATTTTTAAATTGTTATTGAAGGTATGTTTTCTAAACATGGTTCAAATTTTATTAAAATCGGTTAAATAGTTTTAAAGTTATTCAATTTTTACTGAAGACATGAACAAAAACTTGTTCACCGAATCAAGATAACGGAAAGTAGATTTTATAGGCCTAGTTAGTAAAGGTGTTAAAATTTGTTGTAACAATCTGATTTTTTTAAATTGTTATTGTAGGTATGTTTTCTAAACGTAGCTCAAATTTTATCTAAATCTGTTAAATATTTTTAAAGTTATTAAATTTTTACTGAAGACATGAACAAACAATTTTTCACCGAATAAAGATATCGGAAAGTAGATTTTATAGGCCTAATCAGTAAAGGTATTGAAATTTGTTGTAACAATTTGATTTTTTTAAAATTGTTATTGTAGGTATGTTTTCTAAACGTAGTTCAAATTTTATTAAAATCTGTTAAATATTTGTAAAGTTATTCAATTTTTACTGAAGACATGAACAAAAAATGTTTCACCGAATAAAGATATCGGAAACTAATTTTTATAGGCCTAATCATAAAAGTATTACAATTTGTTGTAACAATCTGAATTATTTATATTATTATTATAAATATTTTTTCTATATGTGGTTCAAATTTTATTGAACTCAGATAAATATTTCTAGATTTGTTCAATTTAGATCCTGTAGAACACAAATCAGACCTGAATTAAATACTGACGAAGGCCAGAGAGTGGTATCTGCGCATGCGCTGGGTCAAGATGCGTGTGGCATGCATCGCCAAACACCAACCGATCGGTGTTCGAGTGGCAGATGCGTGGCGCAGCGTGATGCACGGAAGATGCGCCACGCCACTGCTACTTCAGTGTGTAGGAACCCGTTTAAAAGCATTGGTTGATTTTCGCGTGGCGAGCAGCTACTTGCCACTTGCAGCAAGCTGCATGCCACGCTACTTCAGTGTGTAACCCGCCTTAGTAACATAGGCTATAATGCATGTTGATCAAAACATTTATTATTTCAATATTTGGTAAATTTGATCGGAAAGAATCTTAGGTTGGGCTTAGACTGATGAACCAACACATGAATTTACATTTATTACCATAGCAACTAATTGAATAAAATATCAGATAAAACAGCTGATTGCTCCAGTATTTCCATTAACAGCTGATTTCAAACTTTGAAGCAATTATTTGTATGTCTATCATTTAGGTAAGGTTTTTATTAAAGTGTAGACCTGAGCCTTGCTGGTTCTTTTAACCTTTATTCTAACTGCTGTTATAAAATATACGAAATAATTTGATTTGAACATTTAACATTCTTTAACATCTTAGCTTTGGAGTTATTATTAATCCTACACCATTATTATAAAGAAAACATAACATGATTATGTGTATGAAAGGTTCTAACGGGGCAGGCGTGCGGAGCACGCAGGGGTTTCTCCCAGTGTATTATAATGCAAACATCTAATGTTACATATTGTATTGTTTTCTTTAGCTGGAAATATCAAAATTTATTTTAAATATTGATTATTTAAATAATAAGGGTGAAATTACAAAGTATGTTGTAATTCGACTTATTGGGGATGTTGCGTGTCTATTTTGATCTGTACAGGTCACCGCCACTCTCCCTCCCTACTTAGATTCCAGTGCTTCTGTTCTAACCAACTATTCTCATTTCCGTAAACATATCAGAATACACAATAATCTGTTTGCTTGGCTTCGCCAGGAATGGTTAGGTTAAACTTCATTCCAAGTTTGAACCCAATCGGTCCAACCGTTTTCTAGATAAGAATTATTTTGTACAAAAAACAATATCTAGAAAACGGAGCGTTTTCGGGTCTCTGTTTATAAGTACTTCTTTCTTATTTTTACCCATAAAACCATTCCCCGAAGTTTGGCACTTTACTTATGGGACACCCTTGTATAGTAACCTCAATTAGTTGCATCGCTTTGATTTTGATCAGCCAAATATGACTAATCGTACCACCGTACTTACTACTAAAAAAAGAGAATTAATTATTCCCCACACATGGAAAGTTTGGATTAAGTCTGACGTTATAGGGTGATTTCCCGCAGGACAAATCCTTATTGATTACGTCAGATCATTTCCGAACTACTGGAAGTTTAGTGCATAGAAATGCAGTTAATTGACTTAATGCAAATTTTACGATTGTTTGAAAGCAGTGAGTCGCCGTTGATCAGGAATAGTAGAATGATGAGTTTCTAATAATTAAAACCATTTATACCAGATAATCGTCAATTCATCTATTATTAATTCACTCGCTTCAATTCAAGTCATCTTTTATTAATTGACTTATAATTTTAACAGGTTTTCTGTGACATGTACTACCGATGTACTAAAGGGTCCGTAAAAGTTCAGTGTTTTGCAACAGTAATTTTATAAGTGGAGACAATTAGCTGGCCTGAAGATGCTATAATGGTTTTTAATACTGGAAAAACTTGTGAGCTTTTTCAAAAATGGACTTTTCAACGTTAATGAGACGTTTTTACGATTTGAATAATAATTTCGTAAAACTAAGAGACTTTTACGCAAATGTCCACATTTCCCATTTCATATCTGTTGGAATTTTCGTGTCAAATTGAACGATATTCAGTCGAGTGTTGATCCGACTTTCAATTTAGATACAGTACTATATTGGCCTACAATAAATGGAAACATAATAAACAAACATCACGCTTTAAATGTACAGTATAATTTAAGTTTATCTCTAATTTTGCAATTATTTAAAACACAAACATACACAATTGTTCATTACGTTGAGGAATCCTAATTGCCTTCATAAATTTTGAAGTGTT
>JAGFPH010001368.1:82835-97908 GCA_018207615.1 Philaenus spumarius
TTTCGTGCATCTATACAGGTCTAATTGACATGGTTGGTGCAAATTTGTTCGAAATCGATCCAATAGTTTTCTATCTAGCTTTGTATACATACAGACAGACATTTTGTAAAAAACACTTTTTTTGAACTCAGGGGGTAACAAAACGGATATTTCTACAAAATCTCAACATCGATTTTTTTTTGTTGCGATCACTATACTTTACCTATACTATAGTATAGTGAGAAATGAAAACGATAGATCTAACCTTTTCGCGTACTAAAGGAACGTGTAAGTTTCCAATTGATATAATATTTGTTATGAGTGTACTTTGATTTTTTCTGTTATATAAAATGTACTTACCTAATGCGGTTAAATCTTTGACGTGTGTACAGAAGATAATACAAATTTTGTGTATGATGTATACATTTTGATGTGTGTGACAATATTCTCATATAAATAACAACACGATACATTTAGGCTAGTTACGCTATTAAGTTCAAAAATCGTTACCGCATCGAAGCAAGGGTACTCCACGGAGTATGTAAATAAGACACTATTATTTATACACTTGTTTATAAACACTCTTACAGTATATGTATATACTCTACGGGGTACACAGCTAGTTAATTAATAATCTGTATACATAAAAGTAGTAGTCCTGACTGATTCGTAATCTAAGTACAGCCAAAACTATAATAGCTAAAACCTTGAAATTTTAAAGGTACCTTCTAACCACTATTTAGATTTGCACTAACAAAGGGTTTTGCAATATTTTGATTTTAAGGGTAAAATATAGGGGTTCGTTTCCAGCTCTAAAACAGGTAAAACAGCTGATTTTATTCTAAAGCTTAACAACACAATTCTAGTTGTGGCCTTCACTGAACCAACACACGTTTTTTGAATGCATTTTTATTCATCACCATAACATCCAACTTGGAAAATTTAAAATCAGTTAATTATTTTTCACAACTAATTTTTTTAGGTTGTGTTGAGGAAATAAAAATGAACACAAACAAAAAATTAACGAAAAAGGCTTACTGTATTATAATTCAAACATATGTTATTACATATTACAAATAAAAGAGCAGATTTTTATTATAAGCTTAACACAGTTTTTTTAGGTTAGACCAATACTGTTTCTTGAAAACGTTTAGATTTATTACCATAGCAACCAAGTTGGAAAATTTATAATCAGATAACTATTCTTCACAACCAACTGTTTTTTTTTATTTATTTATTTTTATTTGAGGTTAGGTAATAGCAAATAAAAAAATAAAAATGCTTAATATATTATAGTTCAAACACTTATCACTATTTAAACTACGACAACTTTTTACTAGGCCTATTTCATCAGTTAGAAATTCTCACATTTTGGTAATGTTTTTATAACTTGAAAATGACATCTCTTCTATATAAAAATAAAAAATCTCTGTCATAATCAATCGTCATTCCCGTGAAAATATCACGGTCTATAGTAATTTGTTTGCATTTGCTTCGCCTCGAGTCGAATCGGTTGTTGGTGAGCTAAGCGAGCAGGGGTAGCGCCCTCTAGTTATGTATGTGGAAGTAGCAAGGGGTTGCGTTGAGACTTATATTATAAGTAATTGTCTATACATATAAATAAAATTGGAGTGCCTGTCTGTGATTTCAAAATGTAAGCTTTTTTCTAAGCTCATGTGGTTATTCATTCACACATTACCAAAATCTAAACACACATTTATAAATTGTTTGACTGTATGTTTGTTTAGCCGGGCTAATTTACGGAATGGCTGAAACAATTTCAAAGAAACTTTCATTAACACGTATAGAACTATTCAGAGAATATTTTAGGCTACTTTTTATTCCGAAAATATATAAAAGTCCTATTGAAAAATTAAATTTTTTGGACAAAATTACGGATTTTATGGACAATTGTTGGGGATATTGCGTGTATATTTCGATCTCTGTCTTACATTGTGTAAAGTCACAGCTACCCCCACCACCCTACTTAGATCCAAGTGCCTCTGTCCTAATCAACCATCATTTCCGTAAAAATTTATATAAAAAAAATTTTAAAAATGTAAAACTGATGAATAAAATTAGGGATTTTGTGGACAAATGATAGTGATTGTACGTACATATTTTGACCTCTGAATTTCATTTTGTACAGTTCACAACCACCAACACTACCCAACAACTGCTTCTGCCATAATCAATCATAATTTCCGTAAAAATAACACAATAATACAATAATAATGTTTGCACCACCATATTGGTATCACCATGGATCACCGCCAAGGTTGTTGAACGAAGCGAGCAGGGGCAGAGCTCATAGTGCATATATTTTGTTATAATTTTACAAAAACAGTCTTGAATTGTTTTATTTCGTATATATGTAACGTTTATTTGTTTACCAATAAAATAATTTTCGTAGTAACATCCGCGTAACCATTAATCCTTCCATTACCAAATCCAATCCCCGCGTTGTCCGTTAATGTACAGTATGCGTTATATAATTACAGAAGTCGCAGTATATTACAAGGATTTAAATAAACTTTAATCCGTTGGCCCACACAGATTACCAACCTCGTCCGGACATGTTACAGGCTATTAGCCAATTGTGTGTTCAGTGTGATATTCATTAGATTTTCATTATTTGCTCCGGTAATGCGGCTGAAAGCCATCGCGAGTACAATCGTCGTTTTCCTGACAGAAGGATTAATGATGTCAGAACCTTTACCAGGTTACACCAGAGTTTCTGTGAAAATGGAAAGTTTCCTACTAATGGTCGCTTAGTTGGCAATTTCTTGCAAGATTTTGCCGTAGATGAAGCTGTGCTAGACCGAGTAGAAGATCCTCGGACAAGTACAAGAACTGTGGCCATTGAATTGGGCGTATCTCAGACATATGTATAAAAACTACTTCGTAAAGAAGGACTGCATCCGTACCATTTCATCCGCGTTCAAACTCTTGAACCGAGAGATCCTTCTCAAAGACTTCAGTTTTGCCGTTGGATTAGACATAATGATCGTGGCGACTTTCTTAGGACAATTTTGTGGACGGATGAATCGTCATTTACCCAAGATGGAGTTTTTAACTTCCACAACGAGCATAATTATGCAGTTGAAAATCAGCATATGGCTCGCGAATCACGCAGTCAGACAAGGTTCAAAGTAAACGTATGGATCGGGCTGATTGAAGTACTCCCAGAGGTCATTGAAGATTTGCCATTGGCAGTTCGAGAGTAGGCTACCTTAGCAACAGTTTTGAGATGTGGTTCGGAAGAGGTGGAACGGTTGCTTGGCCACCACGGTCACCAGACCTCACTCCTATAGACTATTACGTTTGGGTCTTCCTCAAAAAAGAAGTCTACCGCACCCCAGTGCACACAGCTGAGAAAATAAGAAATAGGATTGTGAGGGCTGCTGCTCGTTTGCGCATTGACATCAACTTAAAGGCGAGTGTGAGAGAACTGCGAAAACGAGTCCAGGCATGCATTAGAGCGGATGGTGGCCATTTTTAAAACTTTCTTAAGTAGAATAGTTTGTAACCTCTTATGTTGGTTTATAATTTATTTGAATTTCTTTGTTAAAACCAAATCAGCAAAACGTGTTTTATTCCAGTTTCTTAGAGTTTTTACTGCCATACCTAATCGTAAAACTTAACATTTGTATACAACATTTGTATAACATTTTAAACTTTTTAATTTCATTTGATATTGCCTTACGTTTCATTTTTAAGTAGTAAAAAAGGGTCTTGAAATGTAACCTAAATCATTTACTTACCCAACTTCTTATTTTATTTCCAATTTTGAACGGCATTATTGTTGACAAATCATTACATAAAACCTTGGTTTTATAGCAAATTTAATTCTTGTTCTAATGGTTTTAATTGCAATTCGGTACGTTGATTAGTTTTATTTTTTTATCAAACAAATTGTGAGGCAAAATAGCATGATTTTGAAAAAAACACAAAATACGCGACTACAGCAAAACGGTTGAGAATCGGACATGGGTCCGCATGAACTTTTTTATCCCATTTAGTGAGTAGAACACACTGGCGAAGTTAATGGTGTCAGTAGAAACTTACCCTGTATAATGAAAAAATTCTAATTTATTTACCACATTAGTCGTTTGAATTAAAAACCTATGCAGATGGCCTACTAAAAGGCATTTTACAATAATTCACACAATTTTATATTAAAATTATTGTGTCATTATTAAGTAAGCTTGAATTACTTTGTTTCTACCTCATTTCGTATTTAGGTGGAACCATGTTAGAAATATTGTGCATTAACTGGTTATAAAAAGTTACTAATATGTCTACACATAGTATTATCTCATCTAATATTGGGTAACAAATTTTAAAGCGACATTTATTGAATCTTTAACATACAGCCATAATAATAAAATATTATTAAATTAAAAAAGATTAAAGACTTGATTCACCTTGCTGTCAATTATAATTAAAGTATCTTACAATAATTTACTAAAGAAATTAGATGTATTGAAATATAATTCAAGAGCGGTAGCAATAATCATACATTTTGTCTAAATTTGCAACATTTTTTCGAACTTATTAAAATTATTTCTAGGAGTTTCATTCTTATTTGATATTATTGATTTAATTTAAATATGTACGTTTACTTATGTATGCGTTTTGGAAGTTATATTTATTTTTTGTGATTAAATTAGTACATTTTATTGTTGAAAAATAATATTGTCAATAAATTACATATTTAAATTTTATGGAAAAGAGAGCAACATCAATATTTAGAAGTGATCATCTAAACAATTGCCGCTGTGGGAATGCAAATTAAATTTATGTTTTTCTTAATAATGCCATAATTTATTTATTTTATAATTTGTACCAAAATACCCACTTTCCTCCACATACCTGACAAGATATTTTCAAAATGTTTTCATACAAATAATAGTGACCCCAAAGCGCTACGACTCATTAACTGTCAAAATCTGGTTTATCGCACCGAAAAACATATAAAACGATATTTCACTCTTTATTTTCAAAATTTCGACTCCAAAATCGAGACCCTTAAGCACAACGACCCTTTTTAACTGTCAAAACCGGGTTTCCCGTACCAGAAATCTTATAAAATTATACCCCACATGGTATTTTTTTTCTTTACTCCGTTGGTAGCCCATTTCTCGATACCTGTGTGCGTATGTATTTTTAATTTTTATACACCTAATGCCGGCACATCATACATACACTTTCATTATATTTTTAAAACGTTACACTAAGTAACTACTCAATCCACGGAAACAGTGTAAAAAAACCTTTCGAAATCTCTTAGTCACAGGTAATACAATACTATATTGTAGTAATTTCAGGGCTGGGAATATACCATGACGTATATTTCAGTTTTAAACAATACACTAAGTAAATCCAAACAGTTTAAGACCATTTTCTTTGAAATCGCATAGTCAGAAGTTGTAATTTAAGTGCTGGGATTGTATATTACTTTAACCAACTTGAGTAAGATTTCTAAAGATATATAGTAGAGCCGTATATAAATAATATACTTTTCTAAGGTGTCTTAAGTTGGTTTTGTCCAACTTAAGACGCCTTGATCAACTAGAGGTTTCTGAGCCACATGAGTTGTAATATTTTCCGCACCAGATCAACTTCAACCTCAGAAACAGAACTATATATATATAAGTAGGCCTTAATGTTCATAAATAGCTTAGCAAAACGATGCAAAACATCCCAAGCCGGAGACCAGGTAACCAGACATATACCGTCAGCTTGGAAGCGTGACAACCACCGTTAGCTTTAAGTCCGTTCTCCTACCCTCATACCACAGACACGCAAAGCTACCTGGTCTCTAGCCGAGATTCGAACCCGGTATCTTCTGATCATGAAGATGCCACGCTATCCACTCGGCTATGGCTTGCCTTAAAAAAAGATAAATAACAAAACAACACTTTAGTTACTTTACTATTTACTTACTAAATTACTATTACTATTTACTTACTATTTACGAGTAGTACTTGTACACGTAAATGCACCGCCATCAGCACTATCTAGGAGTGGTTATAACAAGTATGCATGGTTGTTCTGCATAATTTCTATCCGCGAGAGGTTTATAATTACAAATTAAATAAAATTCTACCGTATTGCTCATCTCATACTTTCTTCTCTCGCTGTTATATTATATACTGCAATGCAAACCATTAGTGTTTTGTTTATTTATGTTACTGTATCTTCACTTTCAAAAGAGATACATAGTTTAAATTTGCACATCATGTTTAAAATAATATGACTGAGGTCCTGTACTAGAATCAATTAGATATCTAATATACAAGCTTATAAAAAATATTATACATAAATATAATGATGGAAAAATTATATAAATATAAAAATCGATAATACTGTTATTGCATTACTTAAGGGTTTGATTCTAATACAGTATAATTTATTAATATGTAAGATAAAGCTGTCAAAATTTCACAAGAGGTAAAGTTTTTTTGTTTGTTTGTTTGTTTATTTGTTTGTATGTAGGGAGTAATCTCTGAAAATACTGAACCGATTGAAAAAATAGTTTTACTAATAAAAAGCTACACTATCCCTGAGTAACATAGGCTATAATTTATTTCGATAAAAACATTTTTTTATTTCAATATTTTGTAGATTTGATCGGAAAAATTCTTAGGTTAGGCCTAGACTGATAAATCAACACATAGCAACCAATTGAATAAAATAACAGTTAAAAGCTGTTTGCTTTAATATTTCCATTTACAGATCATTTCAAACTTTGTATTTCTAACTTTTAGGTTAGGTTTTTATTAAAGTGTAGACCTGAGCCTTAATGGTTCTTCACCTGTATTTTAACTGCTGTTATAGAATGTACGAAATAATTTGATTTGAACATTTAACATTATTTACCATCTTAGCTATGGGATTATTATTAATCCTACACCTTTATTTTAAAGAAATCATAACAGGATCTTGGTTCCGACGGGGTTGGCGTGCGGTTTCCTCTAGTCTCTAATAAAATTTGAGTTACAGGTACATATGTATTACTGTTTCTCCCATGCATTATACGCCTGCCGACTACGTTCTCCCATTAAAAGTAAATAATCAAAATTCAAGGGCCCTAATTTTCTATGTATCATATAAGAAAAACTAAATAGTGCCAAACTTCAGCTCTCTGTTCACATAAAAATTAAAGGTGTACTGTTTTAGGGTAATTACTTCCATTTTTACCATTAACGTAAGTAATTAAAGTAACTTTTACTGAGTCAGCTCTCTTTAGCTAATTTATCACTACCTAAAATTTGGCCCCGATCTTTCAAACGATCTGTGAACACACGTACAATCATACTTATTCACAGAGTTTTCTTCTTTATAAATATAAATATAAATATAGATAATGTACGTAAGTGAATGTATGAAAGTAGTTCCAAAATGGCGGATAGTAAAAGCCAATATCTTCCGAAACCACTATCACTATATTTTTACGTAACCGCTTAACCTAGAAAACTGTAATTTTAGATCATCCTGTACATACTGAATGTAGCTGCATTTTGTATGAATAATTTCTACGTCCACACAGTCTATCTTTCAATGAAAATACTTATAACCTACTTTTGCTGTTTCACTGAAATTGTTGCACCAGTTACAAAATAGCAAACTTAAAATTATTTCCGTTACACATATCATTTAAAATAACATAAAAACAAGTACTAAATTTAAACAATGCAAAAGTTCCATTTGTTTTATTTAATCAATTTTGAGTAACCTTGTACGTAGGTTAAAGAAAGTATTTTTTATTGGAGTAAATTAAAAACCTAGTATTTCAACAAAAAAAGGACATGTAGAAGTAACGAAGTTTGCATTTGATGACCGAACAAAATAGATTGCAAAAAATAAGGAACTCGAAATGTACAATTGATTCAATCGTCTTGTAGAGAAGTATATTGTTATCGCTCATGTTATCGTAAATGGAGCTAAGAGATTCCTTATGTCGAACATTGACGATAATGGACTATCGATCTCGAACGATAAAACATCTGCGATACAATTTTGACAGTCGACATTGTTACGTAGAAGGAGGTGTAAAGATTTCTTATTCGTATCCTATAGCGAAGCAGTGGATACCTGACAGCCAGATTAGTCGGACCTGACTCCTGCTCATCATGTTCTTGATTGATCGACTAGCACTTTAAAGTAGTTTAGTTTTAAGCATCTTCAATGTTTTACTTTTTTCCGTTCGTTACGTTGCCATGACTTGAGTTTAACTTAGGACTTGGTCAATAGTAATCGGGGATTGACAACGCATCTATTTCACAGTATTAATAACGGGAATCTTAGCGATTACTGCCTGTGCCCACTTAGGGTTGTCGAACAACCAGACAAATACTAATTCTTTCCGACAGTCAAGCAGCACATAAATCACTCGGCTCACTACAATTATTACCTTCTAAACTGGTGAAGTAACGTCTCTCATCACTATCCAAACTCTCTATGGTGGAATTGAAATGGGTGCAAGGGGACATCATAGATTACGTGGGGCGGACTACCTCGCCAAGGAAGCTGAGACCAGAAATAAATCTCGCCTTCATGGCACAGTGAACGTCAAGCTCACGTGTGTGACCTTAGCAGTGAACGTGTTAAAAGGGTTTAAATTCAAATCAACGATCCTCACCTGACCTTCTCCCCCTCCCGAAAAGTTTTCTCATACAACAGTCAACATAGCCTATTTACACACCATTAATGCTTAATGAAATCATACGTGTTTTGTCAAAATAAGCTGAGATGTTAACAATTATGGAAAAATTAAAAAATAGTAATATTTCTTTTGGTTTTCACTTCAGAGTAAATTGTATTTTAAGTTTATGTTTAAATCTTATTTTGTGAAAAAAATGTGTTCTTACAATTCATTATCTGTTGTAAACATGAATTATGCCTACTTTAACAAACTAACCCAGCCGGAATAAATCTCGAACCCACGAGTGTCACAGGTAATTTTAATTTGCATTTTATATGCAAATGAATGCAATAAACCATTCATTAAGTACTGTATACTGTATCTTATTAAAACATACACACCATTTCTGTACAACTGTATACAAATATTTGGTTAATAATTTCCGTATTGGTTATTTCGGACTGTATTATTAGTTTCCCTAAATGCATTAAAAAATTGAATACGCTGGTAACAGATTCTCAAGGTTAAACAACTCTAGTAGAGTGTGGGAACCAAGATGGCGGTGGGCCAATCAGAGGCCAGGGATTTAGTCCCAATGCTTGTCAGTCGTGTTAATCTGCGCTTTTAATTTAAATGAAATATGTTTATTTTTAAATTCAGGGTTAACATAAAAATTGGGTAACATTGTTGGGCATTAGTCCGAGAGTCGCGTTACTCTGATTTAAGGCCTACTTTGGGGAAGGGCATGCCAATAGAGCCAATATAATCCGATTAAAAAATCTGTCAAAATAATTCTAAACGTTAGGTTAGAGTCACATGGCCTTCGGGTTAGTGTCCAAAAATGTACCCGTGACACGACGGAAAAGTGGGCAAGTTCACTTGGCCAAATCAAATAACCCCCAACTAATTTTAAGCACTGCAGAATGAAATAAAATGGAGGACACGGCCCCAATGTTGCTTTAAGAGGCTTTTGTTGAGCCACCAAAACTGCAACCCAAATTGTTGTACAGTTTCTGCGAAAGGCAAATAACTGAAATAAAATGCTGTTCTGACAGATTTTCAAAATTATTCGTTTATCTATTAAAACTCCAACGTGTGTATTAGATTTAGAAAACAGAATTGAAAAATTGCACTTATTCACATTAAAAACTAATCCAAATCATTTTTCAATTAGGTAGTGCTCCTTTGTATATTTCACGGGTTTCAACTGCATCATTTAGAGTTAATTTTTGGAGTAAAAAAACAAACATAGTAACTATCTAACTGTCTACATTTGCTGTCATTATCTTTAACTTAGCTATTTATCCTTCATAAGATCGTTTTGACAGTTACTCCATCCGATAGGGAATCAAAAGGGCTACAAAAAAGTTTCTTGACATTTTTCGTTAAAATGTACTGTTTTTGAGTAATTTAGGTTTGAAATTTTCAAACCGCCGCCATTTTGAAACGCATAGTTGGATTTAATTGCTTATTTTTTTAGATATTTCAATGGTAAGTTAAACTTCATGCCAAGTTGAACTCAATCAGTCAAACCATTCTCTAGATTTAAATTATTTTGTAAAAAAAGAAAAAAAAATGGCGGATATCTGGAAATCAAAGCTTTTTCGGGCCTATGTTTATATAAATTTCTTTTCTTATTTTGACCCATAGAAACATTCCCCGAAATTTGATCCCGTAATTACTGGACACCCTGTATATTATTATATAGGCTATCATAGATATAATTACAACTTAACACTATTTCCCATACTTATTTGTGGTAACCTAACTGGATTGTTTATAAATATATATTTAAATATAAATATATTTAATATAAATGTATATATATTATAGTTTTATGTATGTATAAGTGTTTTAAATGTTTTTAATTTGAGAAAGTTCCCAGTGTGCGAACAGCTGGATATTTGTTAATGCCTGATTAAAATAGTCGAAACGGCCGTCATATAAAAACGGCGTAAAACAAGGATTGCACGACAGATTGTAACAGGTAAATCTATATATAACTATATTGTATAAGCGTTTGTAAATGATAAAATGATAATGTTAATCTATATATATATAGTCCAAATACCACTCACTGACTAAATCATCACGAAATCTCAAAAACCAAAAAACGGATTGGAATGAATTTTTGCAAAGGCACTAGGTGCTCGCTAAGAAATGTTTTAAAAAAAATCGAAATTTTAGGGGGGTTTGGGTGTGTCGAAATTACTACAAAAAAAAAACACCGAACGAATTGGAATGGAATTTGGTATGTAGCTTCCTCTAGGGCAACAGGTGCTCGCTAAGAAAGGTTTTCAAAAAATTCGAAATTTTAAGGGGGATTTGGGGTGTCAACGTTACTAAAATCTCCATATTTAACTTTTATTTGTCTCTCCGAGCAAAACCGGATCAGGTCAGCTAGTGATCTTATATATATGACCCAAGTTTATGTGCCACGGTAACGACCTTTACATTGAACACATAACTAATGTCACTTTTCCGGCTACAACTACACTAAGAGCGTTTTCACGTTAAGACTTATTCAAACTATAGAATCCGTTCTGTGTGTTTCAATTCACTATCTTGCCTTTCTAACACGACCAAACAATCAAACCGTTCTATTTTCACCGCTTCTATACAGCTTTGTTAAAAACCAGTACAAAGCGAATACAGCCTCAAAGAAGCCCTATCTATGCTTTAATTGCATGCAGTCCATAGTGCTCAGTTCGGGTGCTTCTTTTAATTATTGGAGTTTGCATATTTTCGTTTGACTATCCTTCGATTTACATAGAAATTGCTTGCTGGAACTTAGTGAAACGCTTAAAACTTTAAAAAAATATATATTTTGTTATTAAGGGGATGGAGTGGGAATTGAATTTAAGAAGGTCACTGCACAGGAAAAAATTGTTTGATCATTTCTTGTTTTTTTTATTTTATGTTATACCTTATACTTTTCTGTTTACAATGACATACAACACTTACATAATACAAACATTTAAACTTACTTTATTTGCATTTGAATGAGACCATGTTCTTGTGTTTTTAGCTAAAAACTGGAACTTCACAGTGTCTTCTACAGCATTTTCCGAAAGTTTGATGTTTTAAGACAAATGCCCCTTTATCTCAGGAACTTCCAAAGGTAAATTTTGTGTGCACACTTATCAAACCTACCAAGAATACTGGAAACTCAAATATATAAAAAAAAAAATTTAATAGCCTTTTTTAAAAAAATATATATGGAATTTTTTTCTTTAATTCAAAACAGGTTTTTTTTTTTAAATCGCAGTTCTTTTAAATTAGTAAAACATTAATTTTAAAGTTTCCACATGTGTAAAAAGGCATATATTTTCCGGGAGAAAACAGAATTACGATATCTTTATTAGTTGCTGAGAAAAAGGGACATATGTTAACATTGTGGAAGGGGGCGCAGTGAACCCCTTAAAATTATCTCAAATAGTATTGCATTAGTTCCATATACTTTTTCATACTACTGCACGGGAATCAACTCCTACAAAAGCGAGTGTACATACGAATTATATTTTGTGGTTATGTTTACAACTTCAATTGTTATAATTTCTTGTGAAGTTGATTTTTTGATATATGAGCTATAGACAATTAAAAAACAAACACAATTTTTTTGTAATTTCTACAATTTTTATTTTTGAATCTTGCCGATTAAGGTTTTGTTCGTGACAGCATTGACGAGGCAGCTTATACAGACTAAAGAATATTAAAAAACAAGCTTGTTTAAACATTGTAAAACAGTTACTCACAAGGAAAAAGAAAGGAATTGGAGGGGGGGACGTATGGTCATAAGGTTGACAATGGGTTTAATAGAGGAGAGTTGGACAAAAATTCCACCTGATCGTTAAGTACAAGGCTAGCATCTTTACAAAAGCAAAAATTACAAAAACATTGTGTTTGATTTTTAATTGAATATGGAATTCTACCAAGTACCTTCGGTCTTCACTATCAATCGTATATGAGCTAAAGAATTAATGTATGCTATAATATACGTTATGATAGTTTCTTTGAGGTTATAAACTTAATATAAATAAAACCTTTTATCATCAATATATTTTTTCATACAAATATATTTTATTCGTTTAGGTTCGGAAACATTAGTACATCTTCGTAAAACATATAAACATATTCGATTATTATTTTTTTACTTTAATATTATTAACTTCAAAACCATATGATCAATCAATATGAAATAAAAAGCAATTAAAATATAATATTTTTATCTTTCTTTAAGTATATAATAACGTATATAAATACAATATTTTAACATATAGGCCTACAGTTGTATAATCCTTATAGATGTACACATTTACCAAGTTAAAAATCCCCGTCAACATAGTTAGGTAGGCCTAGATAAAGTAGGTATGTTGTTTTTTAAAAAGTATTGTTTTTACTTGATGTATATTTGATGTTTATCTAATTAATCAGCCTGTGATTTTTCACGGGGGCTTACTAGTCGTCAATAAACCGAACGGAAAAGGTAAGAAATCACTTGCCAAAGTTTCTACATTTACAATGTTTGCTACATTATTTTTAGGTTCAATTTCAAATTCATATGTATAATTTTGTAACGCTAAAACAATTGGAAAATGAAAAGTTTATGAGCATCTGGAGTGACACAGAAAGATGACTTGGAAGTATTTTTAAAAATTGTTGAGTCACAGTCACATTTTACACGACTATCAGTAGCCTGATATTATTATTTATCAACTCATATAAAAGCGAGTGTACGTACGTAATTACGTAACAAAATAGTATAGCCTATGCAATTGGCTGTGTAAAATAACTATCATTTTAAAGACAGATTGTGTTACGTCGTTGAGCAGTTGTGAACAATAAACACCACTTCAAACATATAACAGCTGATTTCACTCACCGAATGTAATACTCAAAACCAAGCCTAGACTAGTAGTTCTGCGAACAGTAGACATCGGGCGTTGAAATAACAAATGAGGTTTTGAGCTTAGGAAATAGTGTGCCAGTAAGGAAGTAAGCAGAAGGTTTATCCAGTGAAACATTATTTTGCAATTTCCTCGATTCCGGGGTTTCTAGTTCTCGTTTTTTTCTTAAGCTTTAACTGCTAAAGATTTTCTTTTAGGGGGACATTGTGTTTTATTTAGGTTAATAATACGTAAGGTAACTAAAAATATCGCGTTATTGAGGGAAAACTTAGAATTAAATATTTACATACCTAAATAACTAAAACTTAACAATGCATTTACAGTTCCATATCATATTCCAATATTAGAAATAATGAAAACAAACGATGCTAAAGCGTCGTGATAGTGATCTCAACACATGTACCAACACTTCCCACGCTGTCCAACGGTCATTTTTTGCATGTCCTTTATCGCCGAGAGGTTTCATTTGTTTCATGTCATTTTGTAATTCAAGTACTGTAAACTTAAGTCAAATACTTTTATGAAATAATATTTACAAGTATACAGTTCAATTCTTTGATTTATTCTCTACACTTTCTTATAGTAATATGTCATTTTTGGGCCTAAATTATTATTCAAAATAGGCCTAGTTTTGTTAGTTTGTAGTAGGAACATAAAAACTGGTGTTTTCATAATAAGAAATTTGAAATTGATAAAATGTTTTTTATACTGTTCTATTTAGAACTAGATTACGAAACCTTGTTATATTTATGAAAGAAATTACAAAAAAATGTTTACTGCTTTTTATGTAGGCCTAAAGTTGACCTTTTTCCTTTCGTTACTGAAAATGCTTGTTTCTTGAGCTAATAACTTTGTTAATTTTACTTCAATCATTTTTTTTACTGGAATATATGAATTTTTTGAACCTTTATCTACAAAAATGCTATGGAACACTTTTAAATTGGTTTAGAATAAACGTATAAAAACATGGTTAAAGTACAAAAACTTTTACGATTTTTAACAAATTTAAAGTTTACGGCCATTTTGAAAGCTTACCGTTAGAGATACGGAAAAAATCAAGAATACAATTGTGTTGAAAATCTAATTTTCGACTAGCAAAATTCTATTAGTTTTTAAATTCGCGTTACGGTTAAGCCACAAACTGGCTTTGGAAAAAAGCTTACTCTTAGAGAAACGGTGCGGCCGCCATTTTTATTTTATTTAAGGGGTTAAAAATGAAAAATGGAAAAAACCGTATATATACACCACTCGGCCTAGGAATAAGGAACATTCATACAAAAAATCATCAAAATCGGTCAAGTCGTTTGGCCGTAATCGTGAGACAGACAGACACACGGACCAAATACCGAACGGTATGTAAGTGCAACAGATTCTCCTAAGTCATAGGCTTAACCCGTTAATGTTAACACAATGTATAGTTTAATTGGTATACCTCTGAAATGGACATTTGCTTTCTCATTTCGTAAGTTGTGTTAAAATAGTTTACTTGGTAATATCTCTGAAATGGACATCTCTGAAAAAACCGTATACATACATC
>JAGFPH010001368.1:97918-118887 GCA_018207615.1 Philaenus spumarius
TGTCGGTGTCGTGTCGGTAAGTGTGAAATCAGCCAGTGGAAACACCAATGTGAGAAGTGTATGACTGGAAAGGAAGTGGCTAAATAACTTGCAATGTTTCACATTGAAAACAAATTCAAATCAGTCCAGTCCTTTTCGATTATCAAAGGTCTTTTATACACTAACACTAAATAAGTATAGTCTGTATTTTACTACAGTTCACTATAGTTGCATTAACAATTAAATAAACCATGGAAGCGCTCACTCACCAATAATTATCCGCAATACGCACTTGACGAAAAAGCGGTTCTTGGAGTTCATATTCATCTCAATCTGATCATCATCAGGGATTTAACGCAGATATTTCAACACTGCGACTTATTTAAGTCACTCTTCGGAAAACAACTGAAACAAAAGAGTTTTCAAAAATAAATTTCCATGAAATATTATACTCCACACCATAGGGAACAATAAATACTGCTTAAAATTTTTAAGTCGGATCAATGTGTTACTCGTTGTGAGTGTTTACACATTACATGCGTTTTCTATAAGTGCAACTATAACGATAGGAAAAACAATTTTGTAATTTCCCCATGTAAGCAAAGTTTATAATTTCTCTATATAATATCCTGTATATTTACAGAGTGATACAAAAGTCCGACCACCACTTAATAATTTTAAAAATGTTGCACGTATCAACTCCGTACTTTCAGGTATCTACTAACTACCTGTCGTGATTTCAAAAAATGTATCCCCCATCTTGAATGTAACTTTGTTTTTTTTTTAAATGTTAAGGTGGTCATGTGATACACCATTTCTATGTAGAATTTCAAGAGAAAACTAATGGTGAATTTTTCACATCCGTATCTTTAACCGATTAAAAATGGCGTAAAAAAAAAAAACAACGAAGTCGATTTTGCCCCATTTTGCTGTACTATTTTCTAATAACTATTTATACTAACGACCGTTGGTTCTTGGTGAAATTCAATTTTAAATAAATGAATGAAAAACTTTTTGTACTATTCCACAATTTGTATTGATTGAGCCGTGCCGACCTAGGTTTCGCCAGCTACGGCATTATCGAAGGCAGCTTAAAGACTAAAGGAACAAGAAAACAAATCCAACACACAGCAGCTGGGTGCAGGTAGTCCAAAATACCGTTAGGTTAGGGATGGGGGAGGAATCGAACTGGTCAATAACAACGGTTGTAGAAGTGGCGAATTACTTAAATCTATCTGTTCATTTAAAACTAGATTTATGTCCTTATTAATTAACCTCTTAATTTCTAACAATTCCAAAGCATCTAACTTATTACCCTTACAATTAACATGAAGTACATTAAAATCTGTATTTAAATTCAAATCTAAAATGTTATGTGTTTTCAAATGATTAGAAAAACTAGAATCATCATGGTTCAGTCGCCAACTTCTGTTATGTTCCCTTAATCTAGTTTTAAAACTACGACCTGTTTGCCCTATATAAGCTGCATTACAAATTTTGCAACTTAATTTGTACACTCCACTTTTTGATAAATCATTTTCTAATATACTATTATTCTTTTTGGATTCAGAATTAAACCAGTTTGAAATGATATGCTACACAACGATATTTAGGAGTATTTGGTTGAACCACTTGAAATCAAATTTGAAAAAATCAAAATGGATGTAACTCGAAAAATTGTAATGGTAAAGTTGGTCATTAGGCATTTCGTTTTAAAGGTCTATTTAAAATGAATAAATTTTGCATTTAATATTTTTTCTATCTCGTATAGTTAGCTGGAAATAAATGAAAATCAGATTTTTTTGGGAAATTTTGTAACAAAATTATCTTTATAAAAAAACCTTAAGGTATTCTACTAGTATTGAAATGTATTTTCATTGTAGTGCAAATGGAAATTATTTTAAATCAAATTCCCATAAAAAAAACAAGTTACATTCAAGATGGCGGATATATTTTTTGAAATAAAAAAAAAATACTTTTTTTTAATTAAATAGGTTCCTGAAATCAAAAGGACTACAAAAAAGGTTTTTTGTTCAAATGTACGGTTTTTGAGTAATTTAGGTTTGAAATTTTTAAACAGCTGAATTTTTGAAACTCATAATGGGATTTAATTTATTTTTTTTCTTGAGATAAATCATTGTTAGGTTAAACTCCTTGCCAAGTTTGAACTCAACTCGTCAAAACCATTCTCTAAATATGAACTATATTGTACAAAAAAACAAAATGGCGGATATCTGGAAACTAAACTTTTTAGAACATACCTTCATATGAACTTTTTTCCACCTTTTTGTATGAGGAATCTTATCCCAAAGTCCTGAAAGGGTTTTTTCACCCTATATATATTGAGATTAAATGTTAAGTCGTTCAGGTACATTTTCAGGTTAAATGTCACGATTCAGTGAGTGCAATAACAAATTAAATTTTGGAGTGCCTTGTGATTAAAATAAGATGCTTATGATCAGGGCAGGTGGTAGATAGCGTATTAAACATATCGGTGTTTAATGTTAATGCAATTTAGGTATAAGTTTATCCATCACATTTGAATTATATAATTTTAAGAGTAGCTTTCCCTGTTCGTTATCCTGACTTAAGTAATTGAATTTCAAACGGATTTTACATCACTTAAGAATAATATTACACAATTTTAGGTTTTAGAAAGTTAGGGTATTTTATATTTATGTACAATGGTAGCTACCCTATTTTATCATAACTGATTGTAGCGACCATATTTTCTAAATGTGTAAATTGAGAAATCTTTAATGAAATTGGTTTAGTAGTTTTCGAGCATATGGAAAAGTAAGAAAATTTATTATTATTTAATTTTTAGGGTAGTTATCTCATTTCATCCCTTGGACTTACGTAATCGAATTGCAAGTGGGTTTTTATATCACTTAAGAACAATATTATGCAATTTTATCTTTATAGCATGTTGGAATTTAGTTCAATCTATATTTATTGTAAAGGGGTAGGAAACCCATTTCATTCCATTAGACTGAACTAACTGTAATGTCTAAACACTCTTGGCATTAATATGATAAACTGTGCACAATCTTTAGTGAAATAGTTCGAATAGATTTCGTTTCTATATAGAGTATAAAGAAGCATTGATTTTTATAAACAGGGTGTGAAAAAAACTTTTTCAGGGCTTTGTGATAAGACTCCTCATACAAAAAGGAAGAAAAACGTTCATATAAACATATTCCCGAAAACGCTTAGTTTCCAGATATCCGCCATTTTGTTATTTGTACAAAATAATTCATATCTAGAGAATTATTGGACTAATTGAGTTCAAACTTGGTACGAATTTTAATCTAAAAATGATATATATCAAGAAAAGTAAACGATAAACCCAATCATGCGTTTTAAAATGGCAGCTGTTTGAACATTTCAAACATAAATTACTCAAAAACCGTACATTTTACCAAAAAAATTCAAAGATACCTTTTTTGTAGCCCTTTTAATTTTTTATTGGGTGATGTAACTGTCTAAACAATCGGATGAAGGATGATGAGCGAAGCAAGCACTCGTGGGTCCCTCTAGTTTGGCCGCGAGTCGCCACACATTAGCTAATTTAAAGATAATGACAGCAAATGTACATACAATATTACTGTGTTTACTGTGTTGGTATAGGATGCCGAGTTGAACAAACCAATTATTACACATAACTTAACTATTATTCTTCATTCGATTGTTTTGGAAGTGACACCTTCCTATAGATAATCAAAAGGGCGACAAAAAAGGTGTCTTGGCATATTTTGTTAAAATGTACGGTTTTTGAGAAATTTAAGTTTGAAACAGCCGCCATTTTAAAACGCATTATTGGATTCAATCACTTACTTTTTCTTGAGATATATCTACCTCAACCATTCTTTAGACATAAATTATTTTGTACAAAAAACAAAATGGTGGATATCTAGAAAACGAAGCGTTTTCGGGTCAGTGTTTATATACACTTTTTTCCTTATTTTGACCCATAGAACCATTCCCCGAAGTTTGGCACTTTACTTATGGGACACCCTGTATAGAGAATATAATAATTTTGTGTAATGTTTACAGGCAAAGTTTATTTGGAAGTTTAAACAAAATTTGTGGTAAAACAATACCAAATTAAATAACAAAGTTTAGTTCTAAATGAAATTAATTATTTAAAAATCTTTTCTTCCGATCAATTTCTTCGTGAATTTTTGTTCTTTGAAATTTAAATAAACTCAATAAAAACAAAACGGAAATTTTAATTTAGATCATTCGCATCAGAGAATATTATTCTCTTAGAAGACTAAAGAGACGCGTTCTGCGACGAAGTTTATAAAACACTGGACATTTAATATTTACTCGATGGCGTGGAGAGGGGGGGGCGATCGTATAATGTACTTTACTAAAGTATTAAAGCTCTTAAAAGGTAGCAGTTGACCGGATTTACCTCGGCATTCTTGTGATTTATTAAGCATTTAAAACTGAATAACTGCAATAACAACTATACACTGGGTGTAATTAATAGAGCAACTAACAAACGTAAAATATGTGTCCGTATAGCTGAAGTTAAAGTAATGGGATAT
The DNA here is from genome assembly GCA_018207615.1 of Philaenus spumarius. Classification (NCBI taxonomy): domain Eukaryota; kingdom Metazoa; phylum Arthropoda; class Insecta; order Hemiptera; family Aphrophoridae; genus Philaenus; species Philaenus spumarius. The sequence goes on from JAGFPH010001368.1 coordinate 102,454, forward strand.
TTTGAAAAACTGTTTTGGCAGCATTGTTTAATATATTACTCAGTAGGGATTAAATGAGATTTAAAGCCCCTACACACTTCCCCGTCCAATCCGTCCGATCTTCAGTTTAGGAGAGGAGATCGCTATACACACTCTACAATTTCTTTCTTCCGATCCCGAGATAAGTCAGTACAACTGACACTAAATACCTGAACCACCCTCGTGATGGAACAGTTTTTGTACCAGCGTTAAACCATTGACTATATAAGTACATAGTCAAGCTCATTTTACTCATTTTTACATAGTCAATGGTTAAACCAAGTGGCGAATCACGGCCAAACTACTGTGTGTCCGGACTTTAGTTGGCAGTACGGGAAAGGCTATGCTATTGCATTTCAAATGAAGTTTCCGTACTACTACCCGCACTGCTGACATCGGCCGCTCTATGAATTCACTGAATGTGTAGATGATGACGTAGTTTTGTTAATGGTATTAAATTTAATTAAAGCTAATAAAACTGTCTTTCCTCATGTGACACCAAGAAATGTGTATACATTTGTTATATATTTTGTAGAGGCTTTATAACTGAAACGCAACTGAGAAGGACGTAATAAATGTAGTAAGCTAGGATTTTTTAAATTTTCGGTCAGGCAACTTTTTCAAGCGGGAAAGTTGTACAGTAATAGACAAATTTAATTTGTCTAATTTTACTTTTTTACTTGGGCTGCTTAGTTTAGGCAGAAGTCAAGAGTTATCATTGTGTAGGCCTATTTGTAAGTGGCGCGGTGCCATCGAAGTGTTTCTGCTTGCCTTTATATAAATTTAAACGCAATGTTTAACAATTTTATCTTTTTTACACTAATGCACCAATATATGTAATGTGGTTTCACATTATATTTTAAATAACACTAATATGTGAACCACTGTATCGGCAAACACACCCTAAACCATCCGAGAACAAACTAACACTGAACAATGAAATGGGACAGAAGAGGAATCTATTCCTTATCTGTTTACAGGAAACGCCAGATCATCGGGTTATTTCTGTTGTCACCCACCAAAACTGTTCCTTCATTACGAAAATAATATTTGTAGTCTTGGGTTTCATTGTTTGTTTATGGTTACTGCAAAACAATCTTATACACGCTTTCTCGATTCTCTTACCAAACCCCGCGACGACTCGTGGTGAAACTAGAAGAGTCCATGCCTGCTCGCTTCTCTCATTTACTCCAGAAGAGACTCTCGGCGAAACAAATGTTAACAAATTCTTGTATACTCTGACACTTTCACGCCAGTGATTCGGACAGAGTAACTTGGATCGAGGTTTGCAGAGATTGGTAGCGTTGACCTATCCTGACCCATGCGCAGTAGTGCTTTTTCTAAATAGTAGAGAAGTATAACTAATGAAAAAATCGTATTTTTAAATTTTCGTTTCGAATTTAAAAATAAAACACCAATATTTTAAAACGATGCTATAATAATTATTGACGATTATCGTTCTCTCTTTAGGTTAGGGACGTAATCATACCTGGTTACATAACATGGGTTTAGGGCTTCCCCGAAGTTCATTTATTTCAATGCAAAGAACTTGTAATTAATTTTAATGTAATTACAAAATACTTACGAATTTAAAGTGGTAAATAATATGTTGTTTCGTTCATTACGTATCATTCAGAAAGGAAGAGCTGGAAGTTTGTAATGAGAAATCCTGTAATAGTAACGAATTTATTACATCAATATGACTTTAACTGAAATTTATTCAAAGAGTAGAACATATTCTAGACAAGCTCGTTGGGTGATTTCACGAGAATAGCTTGAGTAAAATATTCCGTGATTGTACAAAAAAATAATGTCGAGGACAAATAAAATGTGTCAAGTCTCATGTTTGATCAGACCGTAAAAAATGTAAATTTAATTGCAGTATTGGGGGGAATACATATTGCCACGCCGTACGCGCACCCTCTTAGAATTTCGGGCTCGCAAGGTCTTTACCCCGCGTTCCGACGTCACTTGTCACGCCGCACCCGCTCTATTTTTTATTCTATTTGCCCTTAACCAAATTTTGCGCGCATACGTGGGCAAGAATAGAAAATACGCTTACTTTCCTAATTCTTAAGATTTTGTTTGTAATTAATACACTTTAATTTTAGGTTACTAGCTCTAGTCAGACTCCTTCTCCGGGCCGTGCCGTTTGGAGTTATTATGTCACACACAAGAATTAATATAACCTTAATTTCTAACTTAACTTTAGAGCACTGATTAAATTTCTGGTATAGGATGTTTAACTTATAAATGAAAGAAATTAAGATTTGCAAATAAAACTTTTTTATTTTAAAAAACAAATTCATTTTACTTTTGCAACTGCTTAAATTTTTCCGACAAATATAATATTGATATTTACAACTATGGTACTATTTACATTTATTTTGAAACTCTTTTATACCATTGTGAGAATCGGGAATATTCCAGAATGATTTTACTTTTACACTTTCCCCTGAATTTACTATTACTTTTGAATTTAATTTTAAAACTTTATCTTTGGATTTTATTTAACTTTAAAATATATATATCTTGGTTATTTGCTACTCACAAATAAGTATGATTTATCGCGGCTTTCCTCCTTGGTGGTTTAGGCCTTGGAATGAAGTCCTCGATCCTCTTCTTTCTTCCTGCCTTCTCTCCTCCTAGGATTTCTCCTCTTCCTTAATGTAGAGCGATTTCTTACGGCCCGCTGAGCTGTACCGGAGTTGGTGATTCTCGCCGACCTACTGCTGCTTCTGCAAACTTTGACGTGGTCCTTGGATGGCTATCTTAACGCAACTAAAAATATTTGTCTTTCTCCCAACCTCGTACTGTCTAGATTGGAGTCAAGAGACTTACTCTTCCTTTTTTGAGTAACTTCGTTTCTCTGGTGATTTATCTGGTTTTCTACATTGTAGAATTTTCCTTTAATTATTTAAATTAGGTCCCACGACTTTATTTTCATTAATCCACTTTGATTTCGTCGATAATTATTTATTTCCTTTGCAGAGCAATAAGTATTGGCCTCGGTGGTGGTAGCATGACGTCATACATTTAGTCTCCCGTCACTGTGTTTACACAAGTCGTTCTGGTCCGTACAGGAATCTAATGCTTTTCGAGTTTAAATCTTTCAAAGTGCTCTAACTTCGTAACCCCTGGTCCGATTTTGGATTTCTTTGGCTCATTGGATTCTTGACCATCTCCTGATTCCTTCCTCTTTTGAGTTGTTGTTCTAGGGTTCCTGGTTCCCAAGTTATCGCTTTCGTTAATTTTCCATTAAATTTGAATTTAAATTTTTCCAAATTGGTCCAATTTTGAATTTTCATGGTTCTATCTTCTTCTCCTGGTTCCCAAACTTCCAAAACTATCCTTCTTTTTTCTTTCTTCACTTTGGGCACGGTTCTGTAGCCTGTTTTGTGTGAATCGCCGAATTTTGGATTTGGCAACCCCCCTTTTTGGTTTATGCCCCCTTCTCACATGGTATTTTACATTCACATATATATTACACATTATTTCATATATATTCACTATTATACAACCTTATTTCCCTTGATTTAATTGGTTATTTTATTTTATTTATTTTTGAGCCTTTTCTTTCAAAAATATTTAATTAGGTTAATTTATTTTTAGTTAATTATTATTAATTTATTATTCTTTAATTTATCCCCAATTTAGGCCTTTGAATTATTTTAATTTGTTTATTTTAGCATTTTTTACCTAAGTCTTTGCTTTATAACTTCTTAATTATTTTTATTAAAACAATTCTGTTAATTAGATTCTTATTGGCTTCTTCTCCTCTATTTATTTCATTAAAAAGAATTTACTATTTTTATATGTTAAAATGTTAACATGGTCTCTTACGGAGCATAGCAACAGTGCATTGTTTTGCAGTACTGGACAAAACTCGACATGCATTATCCTGTCGATTTCCCTTAGAATAATTCACTGAGCCTTGCTTCTATTGCGTTTAACATTGACTAGGCCTCCAATTTACAATATAATTATTTTAAATTACTTCCTTTCACTTTACATATATTTTTTCTCTTCGTACTTACTTATAAAGTGTCATTTTATTTATTACTAATCTTAATTTTGCATATTTATGCCTTCTGGCTTCTATTTATGACTTTTAGCTTTAGGCCTAATTACTTTGGTAATTAGTCCATTTGTGTCGGGTTTTTGCCCGTTACAATATGTATACTTGTTTAGAGGGAATCGTTGCGTGCTTCGCGCGCATACATAAGCCAATAAATTGTTTTACATGAATTAGAAACTTTCTCACAGAAAATTGAAAAAACTACTCCTCTGTAATGCAAAATGCAAGTAGCTGTATCCGTGATTTTGTCCAAGAAATGTAAATTATGAAACTTGTAGAGAATGAAATTACCAATCGCATAGGTGGTCACAGTTTATTCATAAAACCTAGAGTTGAAAAGGTATTGCTGTTTAAAATTTTGGAAACAAAAAAGATTAAGAAAACGCATACTTTTTGAGTTATAACTACTTAACCATGTAACCTACAGAATCGGTCCAGTAATCATTTTAAAGAACTCGTCGAGTACGATGTATCCATTGAGTGTCGCAAATTGAACATATGTGCTTCCAGCCTGAAGTTACAAGCAGGAACGTCTCCAAAACAGAGTGAAATAGCCGTCTTTAGTGACCAATGACGTCACAACTTTTAAACGAATAGACTTTTCGATTGTGGATTTCTCCTAAACTTTTAGGCTAAGGCCACAAGGAGGTGACAAGCTAGGTGACTAGTGACAAGGCGAACCGCTTGATGAGTCACCCAAGAAAACAACAGTTTAGAACATTCGAGAACGTCCTCACTAGCACGTGGTTACTTAGTGACTCACCAGGCTAGTCACTAACTAGTCTGTTCTTTCATCTAGAGACAGGGTGACAACTTCATTGTACAGTGGTTAGTCCTTATTTTAGTTACTAGTTTCAGTAATAGTTACTAGGTGACCCACGAGGGATATGTGACCACTTGTACCCAGGTTCCAAGTAACTAGGTAAACTTACAAGTCTCCAGGCACCTAGCTAGTCTGCTCCGATGTGGCTTAAAGAAATGCTGCGTCTAATGGCTCACCCCAGCTTTATACGTTCAGCCGTTCTCAGCTGATGCAGTCACAAACAGACAGGCATACACGATTTTATTATGTAAGGTTAGAAGATGTTTTTCAAACACTTTACGTATAAGCATTAATCACAATTAAATAAAAGCCATGATCTATCTAGAAATTCAATTAATATTGCTGAGGCTAGTGGTCAAACGTAAAACTTTGAAGTTATATTGCGGCCAATTCAAACCACCCTGAAAATTTACGGTATGATTTGAAACCTTTAAGAGAAGTTACAGAAAGAGATTTCACGACGAAGCATCAAAATAAAAACTAAAATAACTGAAATATGTTTTATTTAATTTTCAACGATTCCAGAATTGACACTAGTTACTACGGAGCATCACTAGATGAACATAGCCAACAAGTACTTTCGCAGAACTTGAAAAATATATTTTAACTAACAATACGATTTTACCTCGATCTTTAAATATGAAATTGCTTTCGTAATATTAGACCAGGTAAACTAGTTCCATTTCGACACGAATCAATAAATTTTTGCCTACAAATCCGATTTGGATGCAGTTGGCTGCATCGCATGCAGAAAAATACCAGGAAAAATTCTACATACATGACCAGTTTCTAGAGAAAGCGGAAATGCATCGCGGGTGCATAATTTTTTTGAAACCTCTAAAAATGTATGAAAAGACGCGAAAATCGGTACTCGGGGGATTTTGGGGGCGCTGATTTCATTTCTGACCATGCGAAATGCCCCCGGTGCATCGGGGAAGGGGTGATAGGTGAAAATTTGTAAAGTTGCGATAGAGACTTGAAAACTTCCTCTCGGGGGTTTTTGGGGGCGCTGATTTCATTTCTGACCATGCGAAATGCCCCCGGTGCATCGGGGAGGGGGTGATAGGTGAAAATTTGTAAGTTGCGATAGAGACTTGAAAACTTAATCTCGGGGGTTTTTGGGGGCGCTGATTTCATTTCTGACCATGCGAAACGCCCCTGATGGGATGGGGGATATTTGGGAGTTGAGATAGAGACTTGAATATTTTCTGTCGGAACGTTGCCTGCACAATTTATTGTAAGAATTGTTTAGGTAATAACTGCTTAAACCCATCAGGCGATATGGATGACAGCGACGAAAGTGAGTAAGAAGTCAACAATTATAATAATAAATAATTTTGCTTATAAATAATTTTGGAAATCAAGAATTGTGTATATGAGAATTTTTTATTTTATACATTACGTATGTTTGTATTTCCTACTTCAAATTTTCGTTACTAGTACAGAATTAACAGAATTTTTGGAAAATGTATGAATTTATTCTTTCGCTTTCCTGTGAAAATTGTATAATATCTACTTTTCATAAAAGGTTGTGGATATCCTCCCAGAGCCCCACTCCCCCTCAGTCAGAAATGAAATCAGCGCCCACAAAATCCATGAGAAGAAATTTTCAAATCTCTATCGCAACCTTACAAATTTTCAATCCACCCTCCCCCCATCCCCTGTGGACCGGGGGCATTTCGCATGGTCAGAAATGAGATCAGAGCCCCAAAAAACCCCCGAGTACCGATTTTTACTCTTTTTCATCCATTTTTAGAGGTTTCAAAAATTTATGCACTTTTAGATGCACTTTATGCACCCGCGATGCATTTCCGCTTTCTCCCGATATTGGTCGTATGTAGACTTTGTTCCTGGATTTTTTCTGAACACGATGCAGAAAACTGAATCCAAATCGGAGCTGTAGGCAAACAATTTATTTATTTTTTAGTACTTTGCCTGGTCTATATACCAAATCCTGAGTACAAATTCTACTATAGTTCTACGAAATTATTAATCATCATAAATACAGAGTTATATGAAAATAGCTAATTAACTAATTCAATAGATTCAATTAGCTATATCAAAGCGATTGTATTAATTGAATGTAATTGCTAGCGGTTACAGCTCCGGGATTCGTGTTATTGGATATTTCAAGCTCGACTAAATTACAAAATATAAAAGTGGCTTGATGGAAAAAAGATACACTTGAAGATATCTTAAAACAAAACTTAATGTAATTTAGAATATTATCTGGTGTTTGTTTAAAAGCCTTGTATACCTCAAACTCTTCAAACTCTCAAATTATTTCACCTTTGACAATAATTTTTATACGCAGAACGAAGGGCTGGCTATGAGTTCGGAATTGTCCGGTTTGTTGGCCGATGTATACCCCAACAACTTTGAAAACAAGTGTTTGTTATCTAAAATTAACAGATTTAATAACGAAATATTGTTTTACGCAATATATGTAGATGATTACATATGTAGATGATTAGATATGTAGATGATTACATATGTAGATGATTACATATGTAGATGATTACATATGTAAATGATTACATATGTAGATGATACATTCATTGTATTTAGTAAGACAAGAGGATAACCTTAAGAAATATTTAAACTCGATCAATAACAAAATACAATTCACCATGGAAAAACAGATAATAGTATTAATTTTCTAGACGTTACTGTAACAAAATCAGCAGATAAATTTAAATATAAAATTTTCAGGAAATTAACCACATCTGACGTAACCATCCACGCACATTCGTACCACCGATTGGCGCAAAAAAAATGGCAGCTTATAGATGTTTTGTAAATCGACTCATTTCCATACCGATGTATAAAATAGATTTCATGAATGAATTGAACATCATTAAATTTATAGCGCAAGCTAATGGATATAAAAGCCAAATAATTGACAAATTAGTAGAAAAACATATCAAGGCAAAAACAAAAAAGGATAAATGTAATATTGCACAGATGAAAGTAGGCAAGAAAAGAAATATGTCGCTACCGACTGCACAGAAATAATGCCCTCCATTCTAAGGACACCCTTCAAATAAAATATCGTCATAACGCACCGCACCAATAGCAGTGTGCAAAACATACTGCGTAAAAAACAAAAATTAACACCAGAAAAGAAAACAGGTGTTTATAAAACAGATTGCAGCGACTGTGATTGTTTTTATATAGGACAGACGGGCAGACCTTTCATAGAGCGATATAAGGAACATTTGTCCAAAAGTAGTCTATACGCTAATAGATTGAGTTACGCACAAAATTTGATCGACAACAATCTTTAACATACCAATTTTAAATCCAACTTGAGACCACTCCATATCAGCAAAAAAAGGACCAAAGATGAACGCACTTGAAGAGTTTGAGATATACAAGGCTTTTAAACGAACACCAGATAATATTCTAAATGACAAGCTATCATATCAGTCAAACTCATTGTATGAAACCGCAATGAGGTACGATTTGATGATAAGAACGGCTTTTGTACTCTACTGAACTTGTTCTTATCACAAATGCCAGTAGTCCGCGGACCACGAAATGATGTGCACTTGACAGACATTCGTGTAAATGTATTCGTGTAAATGTATTCGTGTAAACTTGTGTATGTGTAATGTTTTGTATTTTTATTTGAGTGTTAATGATATGACAAGCTCTATCGAGTGATGATGAAATTTCGACTTCGAAACGCGTCTATTTAGTAAGACGAAGAAAAAGCCACATGACGGAATAAAAACATATAGTTATATTTATTACTATATATTATTATAAAATTATAACAACATTATAATGTAGTAAATTTGTTTATTATATATGAATATAGTTCTTATAAAAATTTTAAAAATAAATAAATATTTCTGCAATTTTCACGAAACATGATAAAAAAGTACAAAAGGATTTTGGCACAGCCGCATTTGCTTGTGATCAAGTTACAAAATGACCGCGTGTGAAGCTGTGTTAATTAAGAAGTTCGAAATATAAAGCATCCTTGATGAACGATCATGAACTGTTAAACTCAATGTCCAGTAAAATCTGTGTACGACACAGAGATGATAACACAAGATAACGTAGATAATAAACAAGGATAAACAAACGTTCCTCAGTCTTCCTTCCAACACCTTCCAGGTACACCTTCCAAGGTGTATCGCTGCATCGTGTCTGTTGAGTAATGTTAACAAAATTAACTAGGCCTAATGAAAAAATAGTATTTAACAGTAATAAAGACAAAGTAATCAAAAAATTTGTTAATTAAAGGTATAATAAGAGAGTATTAATAACAATTAGGTAAAAAGTTTATTTGTAAAAGTATTATTAATTTAAAATTGTATTTATTGTAAATCGAAAGCCTATCCAATTTTTAAAGTTATAGAAAGCAAGTCAGAGCGACAGGATTCGACAAGAATTTTCCTGTTACATCTTGTTGACTGCCTGATGTCAATTGCATAATAACCAATGTTAAATTATAAGATTATTAAATTTTAGATTATTTTCAAAGAAATAGAAAGAGGAGAAAAGGTTATGTAAAAGGTAGTTAAAATAAAGTCAAAGTAATTCAAAAGTTGTAAGAGAAAAAGATAGAAGGAAAAATTAAAACTCTTACATTTCAAAATTAATTAAAAAACTAAAATAATCAAAAAATAAAGTAATAATAATAAATAGTAACTAGCTAAGTCAAATTTAAAATTAATAGAATTTTCAAGTAGAAAAAGCAATTCTAAAATCATTCTTGGGGACAAAAAGGCACATAAATTAGAGAATAAAAAATTATCGTATAAATAATTACAGCAATTGTTAGATAAGGTAAAAAGGCATAGATTACCAAATTTTCAGAAATAAATAATTAATACATAAAAAGAAATAAATTAAACAAAGTAAAAATTAATAAATCAAAAATTAATAAAAAGTAAATGATAAAATTGAAATTTGTTTATGAAAAAGTATGCTATAAATATGTATTCATGTTAAACCATGTGAGAATTGAGTATAAACCAAAAGAAAGTTTTATCAGAATCCAAAAATAGGCAAACAAAACTAGGCTACCAGCGGAGAACCATCTGAAATCAAGGACGAAGAATCCGATAGCAGTTTTGGAGGTTTGGGAACCAAAAGAAGAGGAAACCAGCGAAGAAAATTTTAAATCCAACCAAATTTAGGAAAATAAATTCCGAAATTTCGACAAAACTTACGAAACGTAAGAACCAATAGCGATACAGCTACAAATCACACGAGAGCAGATTCATGAAATAGTCACACATGGTTTGAGAACAATAAATCCAAAATCAGACCAAGGGTTAAAACGTTAGAGTGTTTTTGAAGAAAAGATTAGTTGAGATGGAAAAGTGCAGGATCTAACAGGCATAGATTGTGCAAATAGACAGCGAGTGAGCAGAGAAGTGACGTCATGCATCCACCACCGAGTCAAATACAATAACCAAATGAAGGAAGGCAGAAATTAATTAAAATAAGACAAAAGCAAGGTAATTTACGGAAGAAAAAACAATTTACACAAATAAAATAACTCAAAGAATATTATGGAAGAGAAAAACATAATAACTAACCCGAGGAAACAAGTTGCTCAAAATTATAACAATAATAATTCTTTTGACCAAAGAAACCTAGAGGGGGTTCGTGTTCAAGAGAACTCGTGGTAGTTGCGTCTAAGGATTCACCAACAAACCCCGTTGCTGAAGCACAATCGGTCGGTAATCTATAACGAACTCAGGTAAATCGAACTCAGGTATAAAGAATACTTCAAAGAAGACGGGCACTTCTCCCGAAGAAGGACAGCAGGGAAGGAAATGATCAACCAGGACATCGTACCAAAGAAAACCACCTGGAAGGAAGGAAGAAAATCATCTGATCTCTGTAACAGATAATCAAGTTTATTTTATTCGAAATCCCATTTAAAAATTAGTATAAATTTAAAAAAATTAATAAAAGTAAATTCAAGGGAAAGTTAATATATTAGAGTCAATAGGTAAATATTCAAATCTCACAATGGTAAAGAACGTCCATAATTAATTGTAAATGTATATATAAATTGTTTCACATTCATTTAATATTGTTTTGCTTAAAAATACGCTGTTGCGAAAGGAATTACATTTTGTTTTCAAATAAAAAATTTATTTAAACATATAATATTCTTTTATTTTTATAAAACATAGTAAAATCATACCTGAATTCACCCAATGCTCTAGAATAAGTATAACTAATAAGGTGAACCTAATTCTTGAGTGTAACAATTGAGCTCCAAAAGGAACGACCGCGAGATTGGAGTCACACTAGAGCTAGCATACAAAATAAAGTGTATAAATTAATTAATAAAGTTTTGGGCACAGGAAATTTAGTATATTTCCTATTCTTGTCACCACCAGTACCTCACAATCAGTATAAAGGGCAAATAGTTTGTAAAATTATATTCAATAGAATTTCTGTAGGGAAATTTATTGAAAACTAAATCAAATTCAAAAGGCTTGAGGGGTTGTGCAACACTCAAAAGCGTGGAAAGTGGCGCAAGTTCCAAACAGTCAATTAATAAATAAACAAAAACAATCAACAGCAGGCAAAGAGCAGACTGCTTTGAGGGGGTGCGTGGCAGTTCGTAAATTAATTAGGAAATAAGTCAAAAATGGAATAATTAAATTAAAACTTATCTAAACTTTATTTGACTAAATCTGTTGTTTCGTTTAGGCTGTAAGACAAACCCACCTTAGCTTTTCCTCCTATATAAAAATGTAAAAATACTACACGCTTTATTACAAAGCAATATGCGGAAACTTTTAAGTGAAAAGGTAATTTAATCCCTCAAACGGCTTTAATACTCGCGATTAATCTACTATTATGGATTAATAAAACATCTCTCTGCGAGTCTAAAACTGTTCTTTATTAAACAATGAATCACTGCAGACCATTTAATCCCTTCAATAATAAACATTTCCAAAACAGAACCAAAGTCCGGTAAAATTACATTTATGTACTCTTTGTTAAGCTTTTACGTGAAAATGGTATAAAAAAAAATATCCACATATTTACAACGCATAATACATAAACAACATGGGATTATCAATACTGTTGGCGTAATAAAACAAGTGAAAGCAATCTCGTAAAATACTTTGGGATTTTGTAATGGTAATATTAAATATTAATTTGCTTATTGGAACTCAAATAAATAAATAAATAAATAGTGTTTTACGTTACAAAATGCTCGTGAGTATTAACAAATTATACATTTATGAAAGTAAGCTCCGAAACTGATAGAGAATACAGTAAAATTTTAAAGACAGTTTTTTCTCGCTGCTGTAGCCTATATATCTATACTAATATTATAAAGAGGTAAAATTTGTTTGTTTGCTTGTATGTAGGGGGTAATCCCTGGAACTACTGTACAGATTGAAAAAATAGTTTTACTAATAAAAAAGCTATCCCTGAGTAACATAGGCTATAATTCATTATGATAAAACATTTTTTAAATTCAATATTTGTAAATTTAGTAGGAAAACAAATCTTAGGTTAGGCTAATCTCACGTCTAAAGTGTAGACCTGAGCCTTGCTGGTTCTTTTAACCTTTATTATAACTGCTGTTATACAATTTACGAAATAATTTGATTTGAACATTTAACATTATTTACTATTTTGGCTTTTATTAATCCTAAACCTTTATTATAAAGAAAACAAAACATGATTATGTGCATAGTGGGTTCAAACGGGGTTGGCGTGCGGAGCACACAGGGGTTTCTTCTAGTTTGTTATAAAACATATTATGAACAAGTAGGACTTTTGTAACCGTTAGTCTCCTGTCAAATGTACAAAAACAGGCTCCTGCGTGCTCCTTGATGATGCAAGTGTGTGAAAGTAGTCTCAATCTCTTCGTTTGACCTTGGTGAAACATAATTTCGATTGTGGCACTCTTGAAAATGGTGCGTTTGAATGTTGAGGGCAAAAGGCAAAATGGGAGCCAACGTAAACACGTTTTATTATATGGGTATCCATTAGGAATACGAAAACAGTTAGAAATAACAAAATTTAGCTACACAGATTCTGCACAGAAAAGGTTAATATAACGTTTTACGTAGCACCAACAGTTTTCTCCAAAAACTTTTATATTTTTTTAATATGTAAGTATGAGGGGTTTGCAAGCGCATATTTACATACTTGACATTATTTTTACGACTTGCTATTAATTATTAAAGTTTTTCCACGGTATTGAGCTATTATTATATTTCTTTATTTAAAATTATTGTTTTTATTTCAGAGTAGAAGATGGAGCCTGTATTTAACGCTCATTTGAGAAATAAAATCAAGGCAGACAACAAGCTATGTTGTTTCCTCTGTAGGGCTCAATCTAGAGGAATGGGTTTCCCCACTTTCAAATGACGCTAATTATAAAATGGTGGTGTGTCTAAAAAAACGGGCCAATTATGTCGAAGAGAATAGTGAAAACATATTGAGAGCGTAGAGACATTGAAACAAAACAATTTGAATTGGCGTCGATCTTGTTACAAAAAATGTTACGTGTAAGTAAAATTATTTATTTTAATGTAAAAATAACAAAATATTACGTTATGTGAAACACGTTATTATTTAAACTCCGTCAGCCTGTAAGTGAGCAACTGATCACCGTTTGCTTTACTTCCGCCATCATACCATCTTACCTCCGAAGTATAGTCTGGCAGGCGCTGTATGGACTCTGAGGACGCATGGGAAACTCTCTTCATTAACCGGAACCAAAATCTTATAGTCAACAACGAATTAGGCGACATTCAAAATTCCATTCTCCTTTGATTATTTATATTTAATATCTGTATACTTCATATTTATTGTTATTTATTTATTTGTCACCATAATTGCTTGTATTCATTAATGCTTCCATCATACAAACAGAATCATCACGTAATAATGATTTATATAAGAGACATCTTATAATTTTGTCATAAATTATAGCATTATAATAGTACTAAACATTTGATTTTGCTTTGTGTATATGGTACAAATGTATTTTTAGTGATTTAAAAAAAATAATGTTTACAATAAATTACATGTCTTACATATTTTTGTATATATATATATATATATATATATATAATTGTACTATTATTGTGGGTTATTATGTAATATTTGACTTAGAATCTACTTATTCTTTGTCGTTTATATGTACGTATTTTGATTGATGTAATATTTTCACATATCAGCATTTAAATTATATATCCTACATGATCACATATACAGTTTATGAGTGTATATTTATTATGTAAGATTCTAACTTATATATATGTTATTTTGTTATCTCATTTTATATATATTCATGTTTTTTCCCCCTTTAGTCACTATCCCTATTACAATCATTAAGTTACTGTTCTCCCATTGGTCGTTACATGTTTAGACGACCCCCCTACTAAGACTCTGCATATATATAGTTAAGAACCATGTTACCAAATTAGTTATAAGTTTGTAACCATCACTGATGATGATGACCTGGTCATCGAAACGAGTTTGAATTATTAAACGTTTTTTATGAGAAACTGTGTTCTGTTTTTTATTTATGCAGTGATATTTCTCATAAGTCCAGTTCAAGTTTAAATTTTATTTATAAATTATGTATGTTTATGTTTTAATATAAACTTTTTATGACAAATTCTTTTCTACTAGAATTAAAAATAATAATAATAATGAGTTTATTTACTAAAATCTTAACATTTTACAAATAATAAAGTAAAATAATCTCTCAGCAAACTCAGTTACATGGACAAATGTCCGTCTGTAGAGTTGCTATTCAAACACATATAATTATAATTACTAAAATTATACATAAACAACCAACACAAGAACAACTAAACAAAACAATCAAAAACCTAATCCATAATGACACTCAAAAGAAAAAAAAATAGTGAACACGAAACAAAAATGATGCCTCAGTTTGTACATAAAATCTAACAATCAATAGTTATAATACTCGAGTAACATTCGTCTGTATTTGTATCCTCTAACATGATAATTAAACAAACTATTCCAATTTCTTCCATTCAAATATTCTTTATAATCTATTGTACTAATTGTTTCTGAACCCAACCATGCAATTCTAATCTCTTCAAATATTGGAACACCAACATAATGGCAGGTATCCTCAATTTCGAACCTGTTACACAGTGAACACAAATGAGCCTCTTCGGGCCGGTCAACCCTACAATTTAAATTTAAAGCTTGCACTCTTACCTTAAAAATTGTAGAAACAAAATAAATACTGCAACCGTCTGTCATGTAACTCCTCTTTCCTAAATCAAAATCTAATTCTTTATACATAACTGATAAACAGAGCTTTTTTTGCAATAAACTATTTTAAAAATCAATCATAATACAATTCAGTAGGTTTTCTATACAAGTCATTTCACTATTTTCTTCTATGTATTGAAAGCAATCAAGATTATGTTTCTTACAAAGTATCTTGAAATTGTTATACCAGGATTTTTGTTGATAATTTCATTTGCAAGCAATTATGGCAGTCTACGATCATATAATTTCAACACTTTCTGTATATACATGAAATGTAATGAAATAGTATACTGTATAACAATTGATTCTCTCCCATCTCAGAGTATACTATAAAGTCAGGAGTATTTTTTGGTAACATAAGCAGATTTTTAATAAAAAATTCATAAAAATGCTCAACTATTTAAGATTCTACTAGAGTTTAAAGCATAAAAATATGTTGTCGCATAACACATGTTAACAAAATGTGTAAACTTGAAAATATTTTGATTAGATCACAAATTTGTTTTATTTTTAACACCTGAATACAAGTATATATATCAACGTACACGTTATACAAATATAAATAATTTGCACAAAATTTTCTTGATATTTTGTTTTTGCACTTGTTACAATTCAAATATTTCCCTAACTCTGTAAAGAATTAAGAACGAAATTAAAAATACGTATTGGAGCGAGAGAGATAGAAGTCAAATTGGAATGTCATTCATTTAGTTAATCCGTCATACACGCCCGACACCTAGCGACAATTATGCGCAACACTAAATACTACAACGGAAAGATACAATCAAATCACGACTTTCAACTCGAATTCATTAAAATAAAATTACAAAACGAATCTGTAGACCTACATTTCCTACATCAAAAATATTCAAAACTAAATTCTGCATCCAGGAAAGCTAAAATAACAACATAAAACCAAGTCAATCGACAAAGATTTACGTTAAAACGCAAGGAGAAACTAGGCCTATCTAATTACAAATCGAAGAGAAGTTGGCAGAATAAATCCGATTACAAGAAAAATACATTCTTATTAGAAAATTAAACCAGGCCTATGAAAAGAACCAATTTTTTACATCTCAAATGTCTTTGGTCTAAATCTAAAATAAACGCCGATAAGCTATTATAATATATAAAACTGAAGCCTCGACCGACAAAATTTAATCGTAGGCGGATTTCATTTATGTAAACTCCTCCCACGAAACGCTGTGATTGGTCCACGTAATTCTTGCTACCAAATGAAAAATACAAA
>JAGFPH010001368.1:120332-135348 GCA_018207615.1 Philaenus spumarius
GTTCAATAGTTTAATGCGTTCAACAATTCAACATCTTAGCAACAATGCGTAAGCAACAATAAATTAAGTTGGACGCTGCATTACCATTACTATTTGTTCAGTATTTTAATGCGTTCAACAATTCAACAATTTAGCAACAATGCGTAGGCAACAATTAAGTTGGGAGCTGTATTACCATTACTATTTGTTCGATAGTTTTGACTGTTATACCATTTCATAAAAAATAAAAAAGGCTACAAAAATGTACGCTGGACGTTATTTATAAACCGAAAGTGGTTCTTAGTTTATTCCCATTAAAAATGTCTGCCACTTTTAAACGAGTTATTGAAACAATTCAATTACTTTTTCGTATTAGTTCTTTACACCATTGAGTACTGAACATAATTTGAACTCAACTGTTTTACCTTTTTATGGAAAGTGAATTATTGGGTAAATAAAAACAAAATAACTTTTAGATGGAAAACCAAGCATTTTAGGCCCTATGATTTACTTTATGTTAAGTAATAAACGCGTAAGCTATTTATAGTCCACATTTTTTAAACAAACTGTATAAACTTTTGTCACCGCTTAACGTTGGAACAACGAATGTCTGAAATAGAATAACACTAAGAAAAACCAACGCCTACAGACTGCTTCGAACCTACGACAGACCACACTGAAACGAAAACTCAGCTCAGCTACAACCAGAGAGAAAATATGTTTTTCTTTACATTTTTGTTTGATCTAGGTATCACAATTTAATGAATAATTTATAACATTCGAAATAAGACCTGAATGACAAAAAGAGTCTTGAACTAAATTACAATGTCTCTGTTTTCAAGATATTTATCAACTAATTTGAATAACGGAATTCGCTTGAGATTAACATAGTTATTTGAACTTTAGATATTCATTTATTCGTCTAAACAAAATCAATTGCAATCGTAAGCAGTAAGTGCAGTGGTGCAGTTAAAACTGCAAAAGTGTTGTTCAAATTAGATTATGGCGATACAAAAATTGAAAGAGTGAGTTGAAAAAAGAGACACATTTAAAAGAATATGGCAAACTAAACTGAGATAGACATTTTTTTCTTTGCACATATATACACCCACTGAGCTTAAAAACGAGCATAATCCTCAATTATAAAAAAATCCTCCTGGTGTTGCAAGGCACGGGCGCGACGCGCTTGTACCCCTTCTTAATGTCCCGCCTCGCGCCAGCGTCGCATTAGGCAAAGCCCCGGCCACACCTAATTCTAGTTCTTAGAAATCTGCTAATGATTTTTCCGCGGAAATGGCGGGACTTGGAGGGGACGCAACGGCGCTGGAACGGTAGAGAAAATATGTGTAACTTAGCTGGCCCGATCCGGCTTTGCACGGATAGACAAATCAAAGTTAAATGAATATTTAAAAAAATATATATATCAATAAAAATATTACACTATGTATTTCTTATGGGGACTTTTAGTAACTTTAACCCCCGTAACAACCTAACATTTCTAATTTTTTGAATAACTTTCTTATCGAGCACCTAAGGCTCTAGAGGAAACTACATACCAAATTTCATTCCAATCCATTCGGTGGTTTTTGAAATTTCGTGATGAGTGAGTAGTAACTTTGAACCCCGTACCAACCTAAAATTTAGAATTTTTTGAAAAACTTTCTTATCGAGCACCTTAGGCTCTAGAGGAAACTACATACCAAATTTCATTCCAATCCATTCGGTGCTTTTTGAGATTTCGTGATGAGTGAGTAGTAACTTTGACCCCGTAAAAACCTAAAATTTCGAATTTTTTTAAAAACTTTCTTATCGAGCACCTAAGGCTCTAGAGGAAACTACATACCAAATTTCATTCCAATCCATTCGGTGCTTTTTGAAATTTTGTGATGAGTGAGTAGTAACTTTGACTTCCGTACCAACCTAAAATTTCGAATTTTTTTTTAAACTTTCTTATCGAGCACCTAAGGCTCTAGAGGAAACTACATACCAAATTTCATTCCAATCCATTCGGTGGTTTTTGAAATTTCGTGATGACTGAGTAGTAACTTTGAACCCCGTACCAACCTAAAATTTCGAATTTTTTGAAAAACTTTCTTATCGAGCACCTAAGGCTCTAGAGGAAACTACATACCAAATTTCCTTCCAATCCATTCGGTGGTTTTTGAAATTTCGTGATGAGTGAGTAGTAACTTTGACCCCCGTAACAACCTAAAATTTCGAACTTTTTTAAAACCATTCTTAGCAAGCAGCTAGGGCCCCAGAAGAAGCTACATACCAAATTTCATTCCAATCGGTTCCATGGATTTTGAGATTTCGTGATGAGTAACTTTGACCCCCCCCCAAACCCCCCTAAAATTTTGATTTTTTTAAAACGTTTCTTAGCGAGCACCTACGGCAATAGAGGAAGTTACATACCAAATTGCATTCCAATCCGTTCGGTGGTTTTTGAAATTTTGAAATGAGTGTTATTTGGATTATATATACCAGATAGAAGATATATAAAATGTAAAACGGACACATACTTCGTCAATATTAGTGGGGTTCGTAAAATGTTTGTTGTGAGGTCGTAATCAAAATTACAAGTGTGTTAATAAAGTACCATCCCCTACATAAACTTTCGTATGAAAGAACTAGAGCCACCTCTTTTTGGACTGTTACCTTGTCACCTTTATTTAGCTTCGTTTTCTTTACCAATTCAGGAATCCGTATAAAACAGTCATACACAGAGTGTTTTACGGGAACCCTGACAAACTTCAGGAAATGGTTCCATGGGTCAAAGTAAAGAGAAAATCAAAACTACAAATTTTTCCAAAAGCTTCGTCTTCCAGATATCCGCCATTTTGTATTTTTAACAAAATAATGTATATCTAGAAAACATTTTGACTGATTGAGTTCAAACTTGGCTTTAAGTTTAACCTAGCAATAATAAATCTTAAGACAAATAATCGATTCTATAAATTCATGCGTTTCAAAATGGTGGAGGTTTGAACATTTTAAACCTAAATTACTCAAAAACCTAAATTTTATCAAAAAGTGTCAAGACACATCTTTAGTAGCCCTTTTCATTCCCTATCAGATGGTGTCAAAGGAATCCATGAAGGATAATAGCTAAGTTAAGTGTAATAATTTGTTTGTTCAACGGGAATCCTATACCAACACAGTAAATACTACAATATTGTATGTACATTTGCTGTCATTACCTTTAGTGTTCAGTGTCAAGCACATGTGAGCTTGACACTGAATACTATGAGAAGCAGCCGACGCACAGTGCATTGCACGCCAACTCCCGTATTGGGAGTATTTTCAATACACAGTGAATTGCGTATTTTTTAAGCCTATGTGCTATCGATGCACATTTGCGTCCGCTTTAAAATATCAGTGATTATTACGTAGAAAGGTTCAAAAATAAAAAATTAAGTAATTTCTACTCATTTAGGCTATAAATATAAAAAATAAAAGGTCAGCAGCTAGCGTAGGAAATACGAAATTTGCTTATCAGTGAACATGTTAAAAGTATCGAAGTACCACTGTTTAGCTTAAAATTTCTCAGTGCAAACATACCTGAGTTAGTTTTTGCATTAATACTGATAATGTAGCCATTTCAGATAAACCTAATTGGAACAGTTAAACATTTACTGATTGCATTTATTCAAATACTATCGCTAGCATGTCCCTTGGTGTTTGATTTCTCTGGAAGTCTACGTACTTAGTTTTACACTTTTTAATTGATAAATAATGTTTTCAGCGAAATATCGGGCAGTGGCATTGATTAATTAAAAGCTTATTTATTGCACAAATTTCTGAAACTGCTTGAAAACTTAGTGTTTTATTATCAGCAAATTGAATTATCCTATTCACATAATAATGATGTTAAAAAATTATGAATGAAGAATAAAAATAACACTGGGCCGAGAAATAATCCTAGCGGAACGAACGCTTGTTAGTTAAGGAGTAACAAACATAAAAATAATAAACCGTAGATTTTTCATGGTCAAAACAGAACAAAATTTAGTTTTGAAGTTTTATGAATTCTTCATAAAAATAATGAAAATCTTTTAATAATTTTAAACCAAATATAAGTGATTGTGTCTATTATTTATTTAGGAGGAGGAAATGATGGTTTTATAATCATTACAAAACCTTAAAAACATTTTGTCCTGTCATTTTGGGAAGGATTACTTTTGCCCTTGTAAACACTTAATTTATACAAAACACGAAAGGAGGGCACGCGTTCGGAAATTTTAATTAAGGAATTTTGGAAGAGACTGTCCTTTTTTAAGTAAGGAATTCAAACTGTCATAAAGACCCCCCAAGTGATGTTAAGAGTAATAAACGGTACCAGATAACTGCCACATACTTTCTCCCAGTTGAAAATTTATACCTTCCCAAGAATAGCAAATGGTTATTTAGAATTGCAAAAGTAGGAAAATTTTAACATGGAAAATATTAGATGCATGTAACACACATCCATATTATATTAGTATACTAGCTAGCCCGATCCGGTTTTGCTCGGACAGACAAATCAAAATTAAATGTATATTAACAAAAAATATACTATATCAATAAATATAAATTACACTATGTATTTCTTATGGGGAGTTTTAGTAACTTTCACCCCCCCCCAAACCTCCCCTAAAATTTCGATTTTTTTTTTTAAAAACCCTTTCTTAGCGAGCACCTAGGGCCCTAGAGGAAGCTACATACCGAATTGCATTCCAATCCGTTTAGTGGTTTTGGAGAAATCATGATTTAGTAACTTTGACCGCCAAATCCCCCTAAAATTTCAAATTTTTTTAAACAATTTCTTATAGAGCATCTGACCCTAGTGGAAGCTACATACCAAATTTTATTCCAATCCGTTTAGTCGTTTTAGAGAAATCGTGATTTAGTAACTTTGACCCTTCCCCCAAACCCCCTAAAATTTAGAATTTTTTGAAAACCTTTCTTAGTGAGCACCTATGGCCCTAGAGGAAGCTACATACCAAATTTCGTTCCGATCCGTTCAGTAGTTTTTGAGAAATCGTGATCAGTGAGTCAGTGGATTTATATATAGATTATATTATTATTTTAACTATTCGTTCGATTTCGAAAAAAATTACACCAAACATGTCAATTAGGCCTGCATAGATGCACGAAAAACGATTTTGAAAAATTTTGAAAAACAACCCCCTTTTTGGCCAAACCCCTAAAAATCAGTTATTATTATTATTAGATAAACGAGAATTTTTAGAAAGATGCGGGTTTTTTTTGCATATGGTAGGGTACATCAAGGGCTACAAATAAGCTAAATTTTATCAAAATCGTTAGAGCAGTTTTTGAGAAATTTTGACTTTTCTCGTTTTTTGCCATTTTTGGGGGTAAAACTCCTTAAAAATCAAAAATTTCAAAAAATGAAAAAATGCCGGGAGATATTCCAGAACTTCACCTACATACCAAATTTCATCAAAATCGGACCTTTGGTATGGTCTCCAGCTCTATACACATCCTTACAGACACACGGACAGAAATCACCAAAAAAACACTTTTTTGGGTTCATGGAGCACCAAAACAAAAAATTGCACTAAAAACATTTTTGGGTACAGGGAGCACCAACACAGATAATTCCACTAAAAAATGTTTTGGGGTTCAGGGAGCACCGAAACCGATAATTCCGCTAAAAATTCAAATTCGAAAATTTGGACGAAAACAATACTTTCTCCATATACTACGTATAGGGTGGAAAAAGTAAAAAAAAGGGCTTCACTGTATTTAATTCATTCAAACTTTAAGGTTAGGAGGACTGTATAACCAACCTATCTTAGCAAATATAAAATTTAATTTGAATAAAACAATCCCTCAAACGTTTACAAAATAAAAGAAAACACATTTGTCTTCATTACGGTAACAATATTTGTATATTTGATTTCATAAAAACCTTCAGAAATCCCTCATCCTTTAACGTAGTACTGAAAGACCACTATTTATGCACAAACCTTTGTGGTAAGAGGGCAGAAGTAAAGCAAACAGTGGTTGGCTCGCTTTAAAGCTTACAAGGTATAACAAGGAACCTGTTTTTCTGTTTTACCTGTTATTTTGTAACATTTTACTGAAATATTCAAATAAAAACCACAATAGACTTATAGAGAATGTCACAGCACAGTTAGAATGACGTTAGATGGATTTTATAATGCGCTGAAGAGTTCAAATGTAAAATACGAACTAAAGTGTCTTACTCGAACATGAAAAGAAAATGGATCTTTAATAATTTGTTTATAGTTCAGAGCCGTTGTATTTAAATGCAATCTTATTCATCGCCCTATACTGCATGTGCAGCCCATTTCCATAAGTAATGAACTGATTTTCAATACACATTCAACATAATTTGAATTCACATAACTAATTTTACATCCACTTACAAACATTACTAATAATAGAGGCACGCAATGTTGTGTACTCTAAGTAAAATAACAAACATTATAAAGGCAATCAGGTTTACATAGCGTATTTAATAATGCTATATTTGAATTCGAAATGACGACAGAGTTAAACTCTGTATGTTTAACAACACTGACGCCATTTATTACATACGGTCAATCTGTTTACATTGCAACTAACATCATTCACCCTGGGTTTATTCCCCCTTTGATGTTAACGATAACAGATGTGTAGATGAAATTGTGCACGCATGAAAAAATTAATATTCGCAAACATACAAATTACTTTAAAACGTCAAAATGTCAATGTTTTTAACTGCTAGCGCGTATTTCCACTATGGCAAACTAAACAGCAATTATCTATTAAAAACTAAGAAATATAAAAGTGATCAACCAAAAGAAGAAAATAAAGTTAATAAACCAGAAATATTACTATATGATTAAGTAATACCATTGATTATTTTTATTGATATTTTTAAAGTTCTATCATATAATGTTGTTAATGTTTTATAATTGATAATTTCAATGATCTCTCTTTGATATATTTTAATGTTCTATCATTGATAATTTGTAATGTTTTATTGTTCATAATTTTCAATTTTTCATCATTGATATTTTTAACGTTCTATCATTGAAAAGTTTTAATGTTGTATCATTAATATTTTTTAATGTTCTAATAATTGATATTTTTAATGTTCTATTACTGATAATATTTTATGTTGTATCATTAATATTTTCAATATTTTACTGTTGATCATTTTGTATGTTTTATCTTGATATTTTATCATTGATAACTTTTAATGCGTTATCATTGAAAAGGTTTAATGTTTTACCAATTTAATTTTTAATGTTCCGCAATTGATAATGTTTGGTGTTTAATGTTTCATCATTTATGATTTTAATGATTTTTATTTATATTTTTTAATGCATATCTATACTTACACTCATGAGTTGAATTTTTATATCTATTACTGTAACAACCAGTTTTACAAAATAACAGGCCTTGCTTGTATGATTACTAAAAGATATTTAGAATAAGACATATATTTTGTATAGGATTTAATCTAGATGAATAACTTAATTTAACTCAAAAACGATTAATAAAATGTAAGTCTGACGCAACATTGGAATTACAAACCATTTACTGTCCATGTCTTGGCATGATCTATCTATATGTGGCCAAAAATATCTAATGAAATAAACACATTTTTATATTTTTGCCAAAAGACTGTCTACACTAATTTTATAAAGAGGTAAAATTTGTTTGTATGTAGGGGTTAATCTCCGGAACTATTGAACAGGTTGAAAAATATAGTTTTACTAGTAAAAAGCTTCAATATCCCTGACTAATATAGGCTATAACTCATTTTTATAAAATCATTTTTTATTTCAATATTTGTAAATACAAAATTCTTAGGTTAGGCCTAGTCTAATGAACCAACACATTAATTTCTTGAAGCATTTACATTCATTACCACAGCAATGAATTGAATAAAATAACAGCTGTTTGCTCCATTTTTTCCATTAACACCTGATTTTAAACTTTGAAGCAATTATTTGTATTTCTAACTTTTAGGTAAGGTTTTTATTAAAGTGTAGATCTGGGACTTGCTGGTTGTTTTAACCTTTGTTACAACTGCTGTTATAAAATGTATGGAGTAATTTGATTTGAAAATTTAACATTATTTACCATCTTAGCTTTGGGGTTATTATTAATCCTATACGACTTTATTATAAAGAAAACCTAACATGATTATGTGTATAGAAGGTTCCTGGGAGGTTGGCGTGCGAAGCTCGCAAGGGTTTCCCTTAGTATTTACTAAAATTACGTAAAATGTCCTACCTATATGTATTAAATTACAATGATTAATCTTTGAGAGCTAAGCGATCATGGTAAAAAGAGTGAAAATAATGAAAAGAGTCTTACCATACAAATTATGATTATTGAATAGTTAAAGTATGACAATACGCATTCAGTAAAATCGACACTGCACAAAAATGCCAATACGCAAATTATAGATTCCATTTTTAGCTCACGGATTAGTGATTAATCAAACTTTTATAATACGTCAACTAATCCAACTTTTTTTTAAGGTTAATCTTACCTTATCATTCGATTGCAATTTCGGTCATTCGACCATCATCAGGAAATTACACTAAAAACACTAAAAACATCACTCACAAACACAAACTAAAAAAGTTGGATTAGTTGACGTCTTATAAAAGTTTTACGTAAATTATGCATACATTATAGTAATGTTTACAACCTTACATAATATATTTGCTTTTATTAGCCGTACATATTCAGTACTTAATAGAGGCTGGTAGAATTAATCTCCATAAAAAATTCAAATTTAAAACAGCTGTGTGTTTATTATACATCCCTGTTTAATTAGTTTGTAAAAGTCATGGAAATAATTTCGTAAAACGTAATTAATGCTTACGACAGAGGAAGCGCTGTAAGAAGATATTAGTTTTACAAAAATATGTTTTTAAAAGTGTGAAATGTTACTTAGAAAATGTTATACTGATAAAAAGAAATTTTTGGGAAACAGACATAAAGTAGGGGTTTTTATTAGATGTTTTGAATTTGGATTCCATTTTGGATTCTAGTGTCGACTATTTTAAAATGCAAATAGTTGTGAGTAAACGACATAAATTTGAGAGGTGTTAAGGAGCCTAAAAGTGTTTATATTGATATAGGTGTCGGAAACGCGTCTTTTTCCGACCAGCGGCCATTTTTAAATAGTTTTAAATTTATGATAACTTTAGAAATTTGTAAGATTATAATTTTAGATTTGGTTTTAAAATGGCCTACGCTTTGTTTCTAATATTTGTAGCTGTAGAACAATATCCACAACTTTACTAAATTAATATTCAAAATGACGACTAATATTCAAATTATCTGAACTACGCTGGACGGAACCGACCGTCTCTTAATTTAAATTGATGAACCAAAACACATGTTTCTTGATTGTATATACATTCATTGAGAAAGCAACCAATTTGGTAACGCTTTTTTCGTTACTCGTATTGTATATTTGTTATTGCCATAGCGACGAATCTTTACGCATTACATTTTCTATTTATTAACCCTGTCGCGACCCGCGTTAAGGACCCGCGTCAGAAACCCTAATTGACTCATAGAGAATATCCCAGCACAGTTAGAATGATGTAAGATGGATGGCATAATGTGCTGAAGAGTTAAAATTTAAAATACAAATTAAAGTAAGTTACTCGAACATGAAAAGAAAATGAATCTTTTCATTTATTTATCGTTCATAGTCGTTTATGCAATGTATTCAAATACAATCGTATTCATCACACTACACATTTATATGTGCAACTCATTTCCATAAGTAATAAACTGATTTTCAATACACATTCAACATAATTTGAATTCACATAACTAATTTATATCCACTTACAAACATTACTAATAATAGATGCACGAAATGTTGTTTACTCTAAGTAAAACATCAAACATTATAAAGGCAATTAGGTTTACACAACGTATTTAATATTGCCATATTTAAATTCGTAATGACGACGAATTCAGAGTTAAACTCTGTATGTTTAACGCCTTGTATTACGCCTTGTACTACGTACGGTCAATCTGTTTACATTTAAACTAACATCATTCACCCTGGGTTTATTCCCCCTTTGATGTTAAAATGATAACACATGTGTAGATGAAATTGTGCACACATATGTAAAATTATAATTAAGAGTAAAAAATCAATATTTGCAAACATACAAAATTACTTTAGAACGTCACAATGTCAACTGTCAAAATGTCAATTTTTACTGCTAGCACGAATTTCCACTATGGCAAACTAAACAGCACTGAAAAAACTAAGAAATATAATATAAAACTAATCAATCAAAAGAAGAAAATAAAGTTAATAAACCATAAATATTACTATATGATTCAGTTATACCATTGACTATTTTTAATGTTCTTATTTATATTTTTAAAGTTCTATCATCAAATTTTGTTAATGTCTTATCATTGATAACTTTCAATTGATAATTTCTGTCATTGATAATTTTTAACGATTTATCGTTGATATTTTTTAATGATCTATTGATAATTTTTAATGATTTAGCATTGATAATTTTCAATGTTTCATAAAATAAATATTATTAATGTTCTGTCATTGATAATTTTTAATGTTGAATCGTTAATATTTGTCAATGTTCTGTTATTGATAATTTTTTATGTTGTATCATTAATATTTTTCACTGCTTTATTATTGATATTTTTTAATATTCTATTATTGATAATTTTAAATGTTGCATTATTCATATTTTTCAATATTTTATTATTAATAATTTGCACGTTTCATCATTGATATTTTTATCGATAATAACAGAACATGAAATTTTTAATGTTGTACCATCAATATTTTTCACCTATTATTGATATTTTTTAATATTCTCTTATTGATAATTTTTAATGTTGCAACATTAACATTTTTCAATATTTTACTATTGATAATTTTTAATATATTATCATCAATATTTTCACCTATTATTGATATTTTTAATATTCACTTATTGATAATTTTAATGTTGCAACACTAACATTTTTCAATATTTTACTATTAATAATTTGTATGTTGTATCACGGATATTTTTGTAGGCTATGTTTTATCACAGATAATTTTTAATGTTTATCATTGAAAATGTTAAGTGTTTTATCTTTTTAATTTTAAATCTTCTACAGTTAATAATGATTCATGTTTCATAATTTTTGATTTTTAATGTTTTTTATTTGTAATTTTTTATTTTTATCTAGAATTTACATGCACCTAATTGTTGTATTTTTATATTTATTACTGTAGTAACCAGTTTTACAGAATAACAGATAAAACAGATTAGTAACGATAACAGAATCTACCTATTCCTTTCTTAAAAGATTACTATAATATATTTAGAACTAGCTGACCTGGCAATGCTTCGCTATTGCATGATTATTTTGGCGAAATAAATGCGACAAATGATGGTAGTTTTGTGTGTCATAAGGATATGAATCGTAATTTCTAAACCATGTCATTTATACCACTTCATACCTGTACACCATTTACATGTCGTCATAGGACCTAGTTCAACTGTTTTGTCTTTGTGATAATCGGTGTTGCAGTTGTAGTGAAACCCTGACATTGATTTTTCAGACCATGGAAGCACCTTTATGTGACATCTATTAGAATTGTATTTTTGAACGGCAGCCATTTTGACCTGGGGATTTTGTTCACTGTACTTTTTGGGAACCTTACAATGCACGGCAGGATTTTTTTTATTGTATCTTTTGACAGCCTCGCGATTTACGGCGGGACTTTTGCATTGTATGTTTTGACAGACTCCCCCCTATGTGCACGATTAGTATTAGAAAAACGTTTTCACCGTTTTTTCCCACGTTTCTAGGTGGTTTGGACAATGGAACAATGATCTGACTCAACAGTATCAGATGACAAACACGATTCTGTCGACGGAGTTTGAGAGTTTTGGAGATCATTGTCTGAAAGCTGCCCAATTTCCCCAATATTATCCTCCGCAATATAAGAGGGAACGGAAGTATCCGGAATAGAAGGGTTTAGAGGAATGAGAACATCATAATTATAAGCCCAACTGCTGCACCAGTGCCTTGTGGTCAGTGAGTAGGAAAGTGGAAGTGAGGGAGGGGCGGGAGGGGCAAGGTACAATTATTTATGCCAGGTTTCTTGTTTCAAAGCTATATACAATTTAAAAAATCGTGATCAGTCTGTAGGCAACAAAGTAAAAAATCCAATTTATCCAATTTATTATTTCCTTCAAAAAATTTCGTAAAACTTATAACCGTACAATATTTTCTTTAATTGGAATATCTTTCTTATAAATAGTATATATTGTTTGAGATTTCACCATTTTTAGACAAATCGCTCATTAGTTATGATGCTAAATATATAGATCGGGGCAGCAAAATATAAACATTACAGTGACTAGATAGAGACAGTGTGGCCACATGAAAGCGGCCACCATGTTTTTCCTAAAAGTAATGTTATCTGCCATAAAGTATAATGTAATTTATTTTCAAAATATTTATAAAACCTATTGTTTTATTTCATAAAGGTCTCGTAAACAACTTTTTAAATGTCAAAAAGTAGTTAGAAAGCAGATAAGTTGTTTAAAATGAAATAACCTATACAAAATAATGATTTAGCCTACTATCACATTTTTTACTAGCCTATGCCGATAGTTGAGTAGCCTACTGACGTTAATTACAAACTAATAAAGCTATATCAAAACAAGTTGCACTATTATTTTCTTTGTTCAATTCTACGTTAAAAAATCATTTTGAAGTTCAATTACATTATTTATGCGGTTTATTTGAATAAAAATTAAGGTTTTGTATTATTTTCAAGGAACCAAATTTTCAATAATTTGTAGCTATCTGAAAAATTATTTGACTGGTCATAATGAAATTGTTTTTAATTAAATTTAATTCTCAACTTATAGACATTTTCGTTTTAAAAATTAAAATTTTCCTAACAAAATATTTTACAATCACAGCTACATATAAACTTAGCAACAGTATAAAACTAAACCAATTGTCTTTGAATTATTATCCTGTTGTTAATTAGCCTTTTTTATCAATGAATAAATTTTATAAATTAAATATTTTCAAAGTTACACTTTCAGATTTTTACAATGCATTTATTTCCATCTGATTTTTTTTTAATAAGCGAAACAATTCAAACTTTCCTAACTAACTAATTTATGTCTATTTCAATTGAAAGCTAATAATAAAATTAATGTCTCTAACAACAATTTAACATCGAAATTACAATTCTTTGATTTTGAGGTTAGGCAATTCAAGATTTTCAAGTTTAAGTTATTCAAAGCCGAAAAACAGGTTTCATTATTAATTTCCCTCATTATTTCAGTTAGGCCTACTTATTAATGTGATTCTTGCCTTAGATTGAACCTTCAACAAGACTAAAAGAAAGAAAAAATAACGATGACAATTTAATTGGAAACTATAAACAAACGTAGGGCTAACACGGACGAAATTATAGGTTTGGGCCAAAAACAGTTCTTAAAATTGCGTAATACTAATATTTATTGCATTTATCTTTTCTGTTGATAAAAAGGATTAGCCTATGTTATGAACTTTTTAAAATGTTATAAATAAAAGACTTTTGGTATGTACTTACTTCTGAAATATGCGCGCTGAAACGATTCCGTAGAGTGGCGGGAGTAGCCTAATCTGCTGTCATTTCCTTATTAATTTGGTGCAATATCACATACTTCAACACAAATCGCTTTAAAATAACTATTACGTTTATTTTAAAGTAAAAACTAACAAATATCTGTTAAAAAATGTGTAAAGTCGCTTTTACAATATGTGAACGTGAATGAATGTAATGTAAACAGATACGAATTTAGGAAAAACATGGCTGCCGACATCTTGACCAATAGGAAACAAGACCTCACTTGGCCACACTGTCTCTATCTAGTCACTGTAATATACATAGATGCCCCGATCCGGAATTGCATGGATCGATAGAGAAATCAAAGTTATATGTATATTAACCAAAAAATATATCAATAAATATATTATACTATGTATTTTTATGCGGATTTTTATTGATCCCCCAGCCCCCTAAAATTTCGAATTTTTTAAAACCCTTTCTTAGCCAGCACCTACGGCTTTAGATGAAGCTACATACCAAATTTCATTCCAAACGGTTCAGTAGTCCGTTTATAGAAATAGTGATTTAGTAACTTGGATCCCCCCCATACCCCTAAAATTTCAAATTTTATGAAAACCTTTCTTAGTTAGCACCTATGGCCCTAGAGGAAGCTCCATAACAAATTTCGTTTAAATCCGTTTGGTAGTTTTGGAGAAATCGTGATTTAGTAACTTTGACCCCCCCCCTCCCAAGATTTAGAATTTTTTGCAACCCTTTCTTAGTGAGCTCCTTTGGCCCTAGAGGAAGCTACATACTAAATTTCGTTTCAATCCGTTCAGTAGTTTTAGAGAAATCGTGATTTAGTAACTTTGATCCCGCAAACAACCCCTAAAATTTCAAATTTTTCAAACCCTTTCTTAGTGAGCACCTATGGCCTTAGAGGAAGCTACATACCAAATTTCGTTCCAATCCATTCAGTATTTTTTGAGATTTCGTGACGAGTCAGTGAGTGAGTGAGTGAGTGATTGAGTGGTATTTGGCTTTTCTATATATAGATTAGAAATACATTTTAAATAGGATTTAATCTAGACGAATAACTTAATTTAACACAAAAACGTTTAATAAAAATGTAAGCCTGATACAACAATGAAATTACAAACCATATAAAGGGTGATTTTTAAGTATGGAAACGGCTTTATATTGCGCAACTGGGACGTTCTTGGCGGTAGAAACTTATGCTAACCTGTACAGTTTTAAAAATCCTACTTTTTGGTGGTTTTGAAATTTTTGTCCGCCATCTTGGTTCCGCCATATTGGATTTAACTTTATTATTTTAAATGAGATGATGGTCATATGACACATCACCTCATTGTGAAATTTCAAAAGAAAAACAATGGCGCAAACCGTTTTTTGATAGATGCCTTCGTTGTAGAGTTATTAGCATTCAAA
>JAGFPH010001368.1:158746-171961 GCA_018207615.1 Philaenus spumarius
GTATAGTTTAATTAGTAATACCTCTGAAATAGACATTGTGCTTCCTCATTTTTTATAATAATCCATCAGAAATACATAAAATTAAAATTAAACACACAAATATTTTTAGATTAGGCCTAGACAGGAGAACCAATACATGTTTCTTGGATTACCATAGCAACCAATAAAATAAAATAACAGGTAAAACAGTTGATTCGAGAGCATAATCTTTAATAATTTTAGGTTAAGCCTGGACTGATGAATAAACAAATGTATCTGGAGTGTATTTACATTCGTTACCATAACAACCAATTGAATAAATTCCATGGTAGTTTGATTCCATTGATGAAATCTAAATTCCACGGTAGTTTGATTGCATTTCCGGAGGATACAGCTTTAACCTATTCGGGTATAAATATTTACAGGCAAATGCAAGAGGATTTAGTTACATTACAATAATGGTTTGATAAAAAATTATTTAATACTTAGTGGAAAAACTAAATATATTCTGTTTAGCCTGAAAAAACTTGAACACGTTTTTTTATCGTGAACTAAATTGTAAAAATTTTATTAAGTGTAAATGTATAATACTTGAACAGGTTGTAGATATAAAATATCTTGAGCTTATAATTAATTCAAAGTTTTCATGGGAGGGGCATATAAAGAAACTTAAGAGGGAAATGTTTTTAATATTACGTAAATTTTACCTGTTGCGAAATGTCTGCCCTGAGAAAGTACTCGTGTATGTGTATCATGCACTAGTGTCTTCGCGTCTAGGGTATGGGCTTAGTGTTTGGGGAGGCACTTATCTTACCATACTCAAGCCACTAATTGGTCTGCAGAAGAGCATTATTCGAGTAATTTTTAAGAGATCTAAATTTGATCACTCTTGGCCACTTTTTCTAATCCTTCGTTACCGGTACGCCATCTTTGCACATATAAAATGTTTAAAATATTTTGCCTACACAATTCTGTTGTTGTAAATAACGTGCGAGATACTGCATACAATTTCAGGAACTCCGGTGCCTGAACCTTAACCAAATTTAACTCAATACCGTAAATTTTTTACCTACAGTACCGCTTGTTTTTATAAACTTGTCATTCCAAAAATTACTATTTAAAAAATATGTTTTATAGGGGAAATGTTAAGAAATGTAAAGTCCTGGCTGTTTTCATCAGATGATATTGAACCTTTATTCGACATTATGCAATACTATATATTATGTAATACCTTGCAGGTTGATTGATTTCTTTTCTACTCTCTATGATATGTATATATTTAAACTTAACACTTGCTTTTCTTGTGGTTAGGTTAGGGCTCCTGCCGAACTCTCCATCTCGATATTGTTTTGTTCTTTTTGATGGAAGTCTCAAACTGGCGTATGCCTAGGAGACCCCTAAATTTATTCACTGATTGTTTTGTTGTAAATTGTGTCTGTAGTATTTTGTATGTATAATGTATGTACTAGCTGGAAGCCGATCTACGATCTGGTTATGATCCCATCAGCTAAACTCTAGCTTTGTTTTATATCCCCGATAAAGCAAATTATAAAATTATCTTTAAAGATTATTTTAATAAAATATTTTAATAAATATGTTTAATTGATATGTTTTTATCGATTGACTATTTAAAAAAAAATAATTATTATTTTTTTATTTTTTTTTTATTTTGAAGTATTTATCAGGTATGTAAGTGATAAAAATACTCAATGTACAGTATTAAATATCATGGAAACTGCAAAGTGTGTTAGGTTTGTGTTTAAATATTGTAAATGTATTCAAACATTGTTGTTTGTTTATAGTTTAACGTACCCTAAATGAGTGTAAATACCATATAGAATTTTTTTAGGTTAGGCCTATAACATTTCACAACTTAATTAATAAAGGGTAAGTTTTAGAAGCTGTTGTTGTTTAACGTCTGTGTTATATGATATTTATTAGTTGCTATGGTAACTACTGATACACATTAGGCCTACCACACAACTTTAAAGGAAACATCTGATTATGGTACTGGCATTGAAAACATTTATGCATCAGCTGAGCTGTGTATTTTAAATGGACAAATTATGCATCAGCTGTGCTGTGTATTTTAAATGGACAAATTTTACTTTTTAATTTGAGAAAAAGATGTAGAAAACGAGTTTTCTGGTAATTTTCAATAAGTCCAACTGACTTTTTGGGTAACAAATAACTTATGTACCAAATTACAATTGAATCCTTAGAGCCGTTTTCGAAATTAAATTCTGCAAAAACATACAATTATTGCTCATTTAAGAATATAAGATAATTTATGTTATAAGTATAGTTTATGTTATCAGTAAGTTAAAACTGTATTCTTCTTTTGTTTTTTAATGCATTCTATTTTGTTTGTTTTCATGTATAATCTAAGTGGGTTTTGAAATTGTGTTTTCATCACTCCGTACCGAAAGTAGCTACTTTCGATGTCAGCTGGTAGCAACGAAAACGATCGTTTCCCAAGCTCTAATTTAGAGCAAGGGAAAAACGATCAGCTGATTTTCCCTTGCTCTAAATTTGTTTTCCCTTGCTCTCAATTAGTTTTCCATTTGCCCGCTACGCGCTCTGACGTCGCTTTGCCGTTTATTCTTACAATTTATATCAGCTGTTCTTATTGTTCAACAATGTAAACCGAAAACAGGAATAGGTATAAATGGGTTTTGCTGTGTTGTTATTATAGCGCATGTTTAAAATCTCTCGAAATATGTCTAATATTCCTGACAATTTGATACAAAAAGCTACAGAGATAATGAAAACCCTTCTGTGTATTTTTGCGTCGTGATGAAAAGTACCGTTCATAACTTGTACCGAAAGTGATTTTCCGGCACTTGCTCCAATTATTCCCGTACTCGGCTTCGCCTCGCACGTGAAACTTGGGCGCGTACCGGAAAGTGCCACTTTCGGTACTAGTAATGAAATATACTATTTTATTTATATGTATGGTTACAGTGTAACATGTGAATAAATATAATAAAAATAACAAACAAACAAAAATCGAATTACAGATAAACAGTTGATTCAGATGTCCACCTTAATAACACAATACAACTTAAATAATGGCCTAGGCTGAACTAACAGCTGTTTTTTAGATATTCATTGTCAAAGCAACAAATTTTCAAACATTTTATTTTTTAGTTTAGGTTTACAAAATAAAAGTTTACACTTCTCCCGTGTGGTCATAAGCACACGATTTACAAGTTTTAATTTCCTTTTGTGATGTACACACATTTACACTGAAAAGTAATTGAACAAGACAACGTGGCCATATATAAAGTGGAAATTTTTCATGAAAGTACATATTAAACTGAGTCTAAAAACAACGATTTCCGAGACAAACAATTATAGAAATTATAACGAGAGAAAGAAATTATAAAATACAGGTTAAGTTCAGTAATTTTCACTGTTTGCATTAAAGAATAGAAATTAACACTACAGTCAAACCGAAAAGTAGATAATAAAAATCATAAACAAAACATAAAAAATGAAACGTCAGAAAATGTACTCGAGATATGCTTAGTTTACTTGGAATAATAAAAATTCAGCACTAGAAAAATTTCTAACGAACTCTAACAAAAGAGACAACGTTTTTGATGGAATAAACTTTGAACAAAAAATCTCACAACTAATACGTTTTAAAGCGTTTCAACGACAAAGTCGCCATCTTCAGTGATGCACGAGCTAAAATAATCAAGCTGTAAATAACTCAAAAGTTAAAGTAATGTTAGTTATAGTTTGACTATTGTAGCTCGTGCATCATTTAAGATGGCGACTTTGTCACTGAAACGCGTTTGAAGTTAGTAAACGTATTTATGTGAGATTTTGTGTTCAGGTTTTATTTTATCTAGTTAATTTCTCACAAGTCAAGCTCATTAGTTATTTTTATAAACGTATTGTCTTTATGTTTTAGTAAAGGTAAATAATAATGCTGCACAAATAACGAACTTTGCATGTAAAGTTAATTTTAGTACTCTGGTAACCACTTTTTATGACGTAATCTACAAATTCGTGAAAGTACTATTATTGGCTGCAGATGTTATTGCAAATCCATTAACTCCCCGTACAATGCTCTAGTAAACATGTTCCCCGACGGATTTGCTTGGTGCTAAACCCCTTTCAGACAGATTGATAACGGCTTACAAATCATCGTCTATATGGAAAATGATCATCCAACTGTTTTACGCGATTGGGCATTTAATCATTGTTGAATTTGTACTCATTTTGATAAAATTTGATTTTCCGTACAATCTCCGCTCGTTCTAAGACCTATGTAACTTGTTCTGGCGGCTTTTAAGCGCGTAAGTCGTGATATGGTTGTAAGCTTAGATTATTTTTTTTAACTTGAAACCGAAAGGAACAACAAACCTCTTATGTGCGGATATAACTCCTAGTGGTACTAATATATTCTTTATTAGTAATGTTTTATGTAACAATGCATTAAAAACTGTAACGTTCACAGAATCTTTACACTGTGAACACAAAAACGTTACACTGACATAATGCAAATTCATCAACCTTTGTGTATTATAGGAGCATACTCTCATAAAATGTTGCAAAGGGGGGACCCTTACCACTTACAAAAACGTGAAAAACTCCTCTTTTGTCCGGCCTATATCTCGGAAGCTATTAGAGATAACGCCCTGGACTTTAAAGTAAATTAAAATATAGACTTTTATCTTTAAAAACGTACTAAATTCAAGTATTTTGAACATTTTGTTTAAGAGCTACAGCGTTTTGAAAAGAAGCTTGCAAGCTAAAATCTTGGAAATGAAAAACGCTAAATTTTTAAATGACAGTAACTCCGTATGGAATTAATATATTTGAAAACGATTATAGGTAGTAATTCTACTCACTATACTGCTTCTTTTGATGTAATAAAAAATAACATTTATAGTCAAAAATTTGCATTTTTTTCTTAAAATGTTGCAAAGGGGGACCCTTACCACTTACAAAAACGTGAAAAACACCTTTTTTGTCCGGCCTATATCTCGGAACCTATTAGAGATAACGCCCTGGACTTTAAAGTAAATTAAAATATAGACTTTTATCTTTAAGAACATGCCAAATTCAAGTATTTTGAACATTTTGTTTAAGAGCTACAGCGTTTTGAAAAAAAGCTTGCAAGCTAAAAACTTGGAAATGAAAAACGCTAAATTTTTAAATGACAAAAACTCCGTATGGAATTAATATATTTGAAAACAATTATAGGTAGTAATTCTACTCACTATACTGCTTCTTTTGATGTAATAAAAAGTAACATTTATAATCCAAAATTTGCATTTTTTTCTTAATTAAATAGTAGAGGCTAGTGCACTAATAGACAGACATTAGTGCGTAATTTCACCACACCACTGCGCCGTAGGACCTTCTTCCAGAAAGTGAAGAAATCAAGACTCAAATCATTTTAGCCATTTTTCTTTGACTCCAGTCGGCGTCTCTCTGTTCTACTGTGACCAAGTGCTTCACAGTCAGTTATGTTAGATTAAAAAAAGCACAAATAGTGAATAATTAAATTCGTTTTAGTTAGAAAATGCTTGTAAGTTAACTGAGTGCCTCAAAATGAGCTAAAAATCTACAAACACCAGTATATCTGGTCCAAGTTCTACACATGAGTATGAATTGATTGCGTCATTTGGCTTATAAAAGAAAACTACCAACCTCGCATCAGCTGTTGTTAACTACTTCAACTCTGGTCATTATAAATGCGATAAGTGCAGTTTAAGTTATTTATTTAACTGGTTACACTATAAAAAAAAACTTATGAACAGCAACATTTTTATCCATATATAACAGGCCCATAATTTTCTAAACTATGTGTAGTTTAGCCTAAATTAGGTTAGCCTTAGTTTATATATATTTTTTTTATATGGAGGAAGGAGCAAGGTACTTAAATTTCGTTTTTCAGACCTCCAGGGTCTAATTTCCAAATTATTATTTCTTTTTAGTTTCGACACAAATAATAAAAGATAGGCATATAATAAATCAAAAATCTCTTTATTTTATTTTGTTTATTATTTCAGGAATTATTTTTGTATTATACAAAATATGCGCATATCTATAAGTTAAACGTTCTCCAACTATTTTTAAACAAATATATAACTAAATTAAATAACTAAGTACATTAAGACACTTGGTATTTTTTCCTTAAATTTGCGTATATCAGTAACTTCATGTTACTATATTTTCTTTAATGTTAACCATGTACTTATGTTAAATTAATTAGTTGTCATTTTAAAAGGGGTTGGATTTCTTTATTTTGTTTGTTCTGTAAGGGATGGTTTTTAATTTTTTTTTTATTTTAATAATTTATTTTCAGGGGCGTATCAATTTTATAAATAATTTTGTTTAATTAAGGGCGTATAATTTCTTTGTTAATAAACGAATTGTTAATTACACCATTTTAATTGCATTTTTTGTCTTTGCCAGTGAAAGAATATTTCAGATATCTCGTTTTCGTCAGCTAAGGTACGCAGGTTTTTACTTAGTAAATTTTGGAGTAAAATGTTGTCAAATACGTGTGCTGTCTTTAGGTTAGGTCCAGTTCGGCTTTCAATTTAAATTTTCTTTCGTCAGACGACACAAAACAAAACAATCCACAATATAGATTTTAACTGATAAATTAAGACTGTGCTCTTGCTGCGTTTACACTGTGGTTCTTTTAAGCGTACAGATAATTCACCTTAATTTAAAATAAAGCTGTGATGGTAATTGTCAAAATATAGGAAAATCATTCTGAAAACATATGTTCAAAAACGATTCTTTTAGAAGCTATCAGTCAATTGGTTTTTGTTTTACTACATACCTTATACCTCTAAAACGGCTTAACCAATTGAGTTGAAATTTTCCATGTTACTCTAAAATATATATGAACCTAGCAACTTTTAAGCTTTTTCTATGTGTTTCTTTTAATGGCGGTCAATTAAACATAAACAAAATGAAAAGATGGAAAACTTGTTCGAGATTTCGGCTCGTGTTTCTTTTAAATACTCAAAAATGTGACGTTTTTGTCACGCAAGTTGCTGTCACGCTAGAAAGCTAAAAGCTTTTCAACTGCCCTCAATGCAACTACTAAGATTTTAGCACCACCAGCAGTTTTCTACGACGTCTGCGAGTGCATATATCGAGTCCACAGACAGACAGAAACACGGACACAAAATTTTGTATTGCTTTATCGTGTTCAGAAACCTTGAAAACGCCGAGAAAAGTCATAAAAAGAGGGGGTAAAATTTTTAGAATTTTCAATAGAATTCAATATTTCGGCATTTTAATGCGAACCGAATTAATGAAAATAACCTAACGTCATATGTGCATGGCTCATTTAATTTGCCTATCGAATTGAAATCGAAAAAGTTTCTGCTACTTTGACGGGTCCGTCACCCATAGGAACAAAAAATGGACAGCCTACAATAGTTTTAGACACAAAAACCTTATAACCTTTCCCTAGTCACAAGATGATTACAAAAGCGAATTGCAAACAATTACAGTAGAGCGCCGATTATCCGAAACAATTGGCGCAAGGGAGTTTTCGGATAATCGAACATTTCTGGAAGAAAGTCTTGTTTTATGTTTGAATAAAATCTAAAGTATTAGACCTAGGCCTGTGCAATTTTTACCACTTTATCTTGGATATATTTAAAAGATTTGTGGGTCTGGAAAACAATATAGCCATAATAATATTAAATTAACAGTTTTTTATAGTAATACAAAAAGTTTGAAAAATATATTTTCAAATATAAGCTTAAAACTTTTTTGTTAGAAACAGCACATGATTTTCCATATCCAAAAAGTTTATTTATATTATAGGCTGCAAAATATCAAAAACATTATTGAAATTGGTTAAAAAAACAAAAAATGTTATTCAAAATAAAAAAAAAACAAAAAAAAGATACAATAATCGTTAGTTTAAAAATAAATAAATGTGCGGGAAAATCCCCCCCCCCCAATCATTATTTTTAGTTGCACTAAAGAGTATACAAATAATTCAAAGGTTAAACCATAAAAATACAAAAAAGTATGTTTTTTGTGGC
The DNA here is from genome assembly GCA_018207615.1 of Philaenus spumarius. NCBI lineage: Eukaryota > Metazoa > Arthropoda > Insecta > Hemiptera > Aphrophoridae > Philaenus > Philaenus spumarius. The sequence goes on from JAGFPH010001368.1 coordinate 166,765, forward strand.
TGTTCTTATTATATTAATTTATAACAATATTCGGTATGGCAAAAAATATTTATGAAAATTTTACATTTGTGTACGGAGGGGTGCATAATGAATGCTTTGGAAGAGTATGAAATCTACAAAGCTATAACAAGTAAAGCACTACATGTATTAAATGACCAATTTGTCTTTTCAGTCTAACATACTATTTGATACCATCATTGCTTCTGAAAGGACGGAGCAAAGTCTTACAACGAAACAAGATAACGACACCAGGAGCAGCTTCAGTAACGACTGACCGGCACGTCTCTATGTAACTGTGTTTGAACTAACGAAGAACATGTTTGAACTAAGTTGAACTAAAAATCCACAGAATCTTCCATCTTTATAGTAAATAACAAAATATCATACAAAAAACAAAGGCATTAATACATAAACATAACAATAGGAACATATATGTTTTACCTACTAACTATCCCAGACAACAAATTAAAAATAAAGGAGGAACTCATATCTTCAAAAAGTGAAAGTTAAATAACTCGACCAAAGTGAATACAAGAAAAATATTAAAAAATGATAAGAAAATAAAAATATATATAAATAAATTATAATGACTTTATAGTGACAGTGAACAACGAGCTTTATGATTACCCAAAGCTCGCCTATAACATAGGCAAAAAAAAAAAAAAAAAAAACTATGTATGTATTAAACGATCTCCACAAGAAGTTAAAAAATATGACGTGTTTTTATTAAGTGTTACCTAAGGATGGGCGAATGCCCGAAACCGCGGTTGTAAACTAGGAAATGAGAAGAAAAACATAACATTGTTTATCGATTCCGTCTGGCGTAGTTCAAATATTATCGACAAGCGCTAAAATACATCCATTAAACATAAAATGTTCACTCATCAGTCAAGGCCTAACCTAAAACTATTTTGTGTATATCGAATTTATTTTACCCGCCTTAAAACGGCAACATACATACAATATTTTAGGTTAGGCCCAGAAAGTAATGTTAAGTCTACGACTAACCTAAAATTAATGTATGTACGTTGCCGTTAAGACAGGTGAAATAAATTAAACATTCACACAATTTTAGGTTAGGCCTAGACTGATGAACCAACATTTTATGTTTATTGAATGTATTTACAATGAATGGACACTTAACTGTGTTTACCATCTTAGCTTAGGTGTTATAATTAATTCGACACCTTTATTATAATAACATTAAACGTATGGAAACAGTAAACATTTGTATAAAAAACAATCTAATAATAAACGGCAATTGGAAGATTAAAATTACATTTACGTGTGTATGTTGCCGTTAAGGCTGGTAAAAGAATTTAAGAAAATGCGTGATGAACTTCATTCCTGACGGGGGTCCCACGACCGCACACAATTACTTTTTTACTACATCCCTTATATATATCTAAAACGGCTTATCCAATTGTGTTGAAATTTTGCATGTTAACTCTGAAACATACAAAAAACTAGTAAATTTATTAACAATTTTATAATTTTGCAAACGTTTGTTCAAACGTTCCTCTCGTTTTGAACACATGCTGCAAAATAAAAAAAAACTATTATGGTAGAAGTACAGCTACAAATTAACAAAAATATAGTAGATGCAAATTCTTTTGAGAAATCTATGAAATATATAAATATTTTTTTTCAAGTAGTGGCCGGTAATATTGGTTTACTGGTCACAACCGCTCAAGTATAATATATTCTCTCCATAGTTATTGCTAATTCTTAGATGGGTAATCCTAAATATTGAGTATTCGGCGTGTTGATACAATGAAAATAATGTATTAGAAACTATTTGACACGTTTTTGTTATGGAACCATTGCCAAACGTATTAAACTCGCATTTCTTCGGTAAACACAGAAAGTATAAACACTTGTGGGTCTAATATAATTAGCGAATTTCCATAGGAAAAATGAGCTATTGAATTGGTCCTTATGGTAAGACCCAAGGTCGGGAGTAGCAAATGAGCACCGATCATGGTCCCCAAAACACGTACCCAAAATATATGTGTTCGCACTCTAGCGGCCGCATTTTGAGTCTGATTTGGTTAAAATTTGGTACACATTGAGACGGATTAAGCAATAGGCCTATCCGCTCAATGAAATATTTTTTCGTTTTATTTGTAAAATCTACTAAGTCCTTCAGACACCATTATACAGAGCAAGTTAGGCTAACTTTTCATGTTCAAAATGGATTGAAACTCAGCAGCCAAATGAAACAAGCTGGCTAGAGAACAATGGAAAAATTATTTTAATAAAAAAGTTGTTTTTAAAGTATTAAAATATGTAAAATAATCATAGAAATAAAAAAGTCAAATGACAATTTGGAATTAAATAAATGAATAAAAAGTTATTATTAAAATAAAAAAGAGGAAAAAAGTTAAAAGTCAGAGTTTTGAAAAAATTTAAAATCTTTATAAGGGTATTGAGAGACCATTAGAATAATAGACAAATTACCAAAAAAGTTTTTGTTAAAATGAAATGGGTTAATATAAAAATAATTGAATAAAAAGTATTTAAAAAAAGGAAAATTAAATTAAAGTAGTTTTAAGAACAGTTTGTGTAAAAAGTAATTAATTAATTAAAGTAAATAAAGATTTTGACAAAATTAGTCATGTTTAAATAATATCAAAGAAAAAAGTTAAGAGTTATTAACGTTTTTATGTAAAAAAGTAAAATGCCTATTTTCACCTATAAGTAAAGGGTTAGTAGAAAAAAGTTAAGATAAAAAAATAAAGATAATAATTAGTATAAAATTTCAGAACCTGTGAAAGATAGAAAAAAGGATTAATTTAAGGTAAAATGGGGGTTAACATAATTAGACAAAAAGGGATGGTACAAAAAGGACAATAACTCAACCAATAATTAACCAATCCAAAAACGGCAAAAGACTAGTTTAGTGGAAAGACTTAAACAATACAGTATGACCATAAAAAATATAAAAAACTTTATAATTTGGAAAAGCCGCGAGTCACGACAAAAGCGATCGCGAAAAAGGTGTGAAACAGGAACAAAAGGAAAAGGTCGTACAGCTACAAATCGAGTTTGTGCATAGCCAGTAAACCAAGCTGAACAAAATGACACCATCCAGAACCCGATCCGATCATGGGAAGCCGAGTTACAGGAATTTGGGAATAAATGGTCACAAAACTCGCAAACCAAAAGAAACAGGCAGAAGTTGATTATTTTTCTTGAAGAGAATTGTCGGCCGACCAAAGGTAAAGACACGCCCATTCTACAGTCTAGCCAATATAATTGCCAATGTACCAAATCGATTAATTTTAAAAACAATACCAAAAATAGAACTTTTACATATATTCGGGTAGAGAAAACAACCAGGATTATGAGAAAAATAAGGAAAAAATTCTACATAAATTACAGCCCGAGAGCCACACCAAAAACAAAAGGGAAATTGAATAGAAGGGTTGGTAGGCTAGTATATAGGCCTTTGCAGGAGCTTACAGTAAAACGCGGTTCGCTTCGGCAGTCTTAATCGAAACTCCGGGATAGTCTCTAGATCGTTCTCGTTAGATCATCGTATCACAGCAGAGTATAGTAAATTCAAAGATTTTAATACTTCGTAAATCTAAATATTTAGTAAAGTATAAAACAGAAAAACAATTAATCTAGTTTATAGCGTAGTCAAATAGACTCTATATTTCGTCGAAAATACGACCGCTGAGAACTTCAAGGGAAGATCCAGGATAACAGCGGCGAGGTCTGTTATCACGTGGTATCCGAACTCACAGGAGGAGTCCAGACGAATTCACGGTAAGGTGACATCGTGGGACAAGATCTAGGACTTCCAGAACGGCGTTCCAGATCGGGACTTCCAGAACATCGCACTAATCCCGGACTCAGGATCTCCAATAAGGAATACGCCGTATTCGAAATAAGGTAGTGTCGGAGACATCTTTATAATTTTTCATATTTTACAACATTGACGAGTAGGGCTTCACTTTAAAATTTTTAATATCGCAGTTTTGGGGAGTAAAGTTATAAAAAATAAATTTAAATAATTTTTGTCTATCTTTCACAGAAAAGGTTACTTTTTATTGGTTTTGAAGTTAAATTTTATATCAATAATTTAGCAAAAACTAGCTAAGGAATTTTTTAATATTTTAAGGATAAAGTATCCGATTTTTAAGTTCTGTAAATAGTATAAGTTAAGAAAAAGTAAAGTTTATGTTTATTTTCCAAACAAAAAATCTTTTATTCAGAGTAAATTACCAAAACCCAATTTAATTTTAAGAAGTGTTAATATTAAAGAAGGATTGGCTGGGTATAACGAAGACTACTGTTCTCCGAAAGGCACGACTCCCGGGCTGAGTTTAGTCTCCAAAAAAATAAGATATTAAAAGTATTCCGTAGCAAAAAATAATTAAGGGTTTTATCTTAAGGCAAGTAACTAATGATAAATATCCTTGCAAAGACGAGCTACCCTCTTGACTTGACTGTTAGAGCTAGCCAGGACCCAAAAAAGGAATTTTTACTAGAGGTAATCAATTTAATTAATTTAGATCGCTGATTAGTTGAATTGTACTAGTAAGAAAGGTGAGTGAGTTAGTTTAGAGTGGGGGGGTGGTAGATCGTTGCAACAAGTCGGTTGTCTACGTCGCTCAGACGAGTTCGTTGGGAAAAATATTCATCAATCAGAATCACGTTTTTTGACCGGAAGTAACTACTTGTTGAGATTTTTCCTACGAGAATGAATTTGTTTTTGAGTTTTTTCTACAAATATAAATGTAGGATGTTATTCTGCACATTTGATTACTTACGCGACCTTATAGCTGGCTTCGTTCCCCCAAAATCGATCAAAACGTAAGATACCATAAAAGTACCCAGTTCAAAGCCATGTGGTGGATTCTACCGTGGGGTTGTCGTGCAAAGCACGCAATGCATTGTGTATTGAAGATATTACCAATATTCAGAATGGCGTGCGAAGCACGCAATGCTTTGTGTGTTGATGATACTTCCAATATGCGGAATGGCCTGCGATGCTTTGTGTATTGAAGATAATCCCAATATGCGGAATGACGTGCGATGCTTTGTGTATTGAAGATACTATCAATATGCTGAATGGCGTGCGATGCTTTGTGTATTGAAGATAATCCCAATATGCGGAATGGCGTGCTATGCTTTGTGTATTGAAGATAATCCCAATATGCGGAATGGCGTGCGATGCTTTGTGTAT
>JAGFPH010001368.1:177050-194913 GCA_018207615.1 Philaenus spumarius
GGAAGTTTGTTTGTAACCCAAAAATAAAAAATTTCCTCGCTTAGTAACTTTTTCATGTCAGTATGTGATAGTTCTCAAATATTTTCAATTATTAAAATTCGAAATACCTGTTAAAATAAAAGTTTTTTATACTGTTAGAATCCGTACTTTATGTAGATTAAGAATATCCAAATTTTATTTTACTGAAGCCTTTCCATCGAGTTAAAACAGCGAGTTAACGACTGCGCACGCACTACTCAAATATTACCTACGCACTACTCAAACAGTATTATACTCAGGAAGATGATTTTAGTTTTAAATTGTGGCAAATTTACTGTTCTTTAAAAAAGGACTGATTGATTTTTTTTGTCAAACCAGTCCTTCATGCTAAAAATTTTAAAAAACTAGAACAAGGTCAAAAAATCGGGGGTTTTCAGCGCCGGTTGCGCGCGCGGAGCATGCCCGAGGTCGAAAACTTGGAATTTTAAATAGTGCCCCTATACATACAACATACCAAAAAATCATAACTACCCGACCTTTTGCATCTGAGCCCCCCTTTTGGGATATGGATTTACTGGACTATATAGTTTTATTATGTTACCACATTTGACTCGTCAATTCCAATAGTAAAGGTATGGCGCCAATTCAACTTGACTATAAACACTTCGAGTAGGCACTACATCCTACAAATTCATTAAACCAAAATTTAAAACTCCATAATTTCACACCATTGCCCACGTCTGACATGGTTGTTTAATAACAGGCAGTCATTTATGGGATACCTGTACCTGTTATGATGTTATAAAACAGATATTTTGAGAAATATTTGAACCATATGACAAGTTTATTTATAGTGTTTTTGTTTTGCATAATCAGTTGTGTGTGCATTACTAGTACAATGGATACAAATTAGGTTCAGTTATAATAAAATTGTTTTTAGAATTAATTATTTAAGTAGTTCTTTTTACATAACTAAGGAATGGGATTCGCACAGTACCGCCAAGTGTGTATGCTAATAATGTATTCATTTAACTTCTTTAATTGGTAAACGATGCTATTAACATGCCAGAACTCAAAAGACGTACAGAATGTCCAAAGACCCATGTACGAAAATATGTATTACTTTCTCAAAAATATTATTATTTTTGTAGCACTGTTTTAGATAAACTGAAAATATACGATTAGTTTTGACAATTTCTGTAAGGCGCAAGTGTTATTCATTAATTTATTTATATAAAAACTCGATAATCAAACTACTCTGGAATTTCGCAACATGGGTACATTTTTTATTTATTTGTATGGGTCAATTCATTTTGTAGACTCAATCTATAACTAAAATTTTAATATAACAAATTCAATATACATATAAAAACATGTACACATATTATGCAATGGGAACCTGATGGAAAAAGTTACATTACCAGTGGTATAAATTATTTTTCTTTTAGGTAAGGAATAAAGCTAAAAATAATTACAACTTTAAAAACATTGCTAATAATAAAAGACATAAATTTTAATTGCATAGTCTATATTATCTATGCGAAAGAGAAAAAATGGGAATTTGCAATAATATGAAAGAATACATCTAACTGATTGTAAAAACAACAAAAATTTCCCCGGGAAATAATATTTATAGGAATTATGAAAGAATAAAAGTCGAAATTTTATAGGTTAAGTTTCGACTTTTCCCAAATATTTCACGTAATTATAACAAAATAAATCACTTCACATACACCAAACTCGTAAGAATTAAATAAACTAAACAATATTAATCCCAAAAGTACACACAAAGCAAGAAAATTAGAAAATGATGTAACAAAACGTTAATTACGAAAACAATAACATCGTACCTTTAAAAACAATAGAAACTACAATATAACTGCGTAATTGAAATAAAATTTCACCAACGTTGCCAAATCGAACAATAGGTTATTGTACTGAATGGGGTGTGTATAAATCGGTGACATGTGGACTAGTAAACAGGTGACGCAGCATTGAATCTCATTGGTTCTGTAATTCGTTATTATCACATTATATAATTAAAATAAAATTTAAAAAAATAAAAGGTTCTAACCTATTATAGTATTTAGTCACAGTATGTTTACTTTTTACTTACTCTGGCAGATAACTGTATAATTATATTTCGTTATTATCTTTATCTATATATATAAAAGCCAAAACCCACTGACTCACTGACTCACTCATCACGATTTCTCAAAAACTACCGAACGGATTGGAATGAAATTTGGTATGTAGCTTCCTCTAGGGCCATAGGTGCTCACTAAGAAAGGGTTTGAAAAAATTCGAAATTTTAGGGGAGGTTTGGGGGGATCAAAGTTGTTAAAAAACGATTTCTTCAAAACTACCGAATGGATTGGATGAAATTTGGTATGTAGCTTCCTCTAGGGCCATAGGGGCTTACTAAGAAAGGGTTTGAAAAAATTCGAAATTTTAGGGGGGTTTGGGGAGTTATTAACACGATTTCTTCAAAACTACCGAACGGATTGGAATGAAATTTGGTATGTAGCTTCTTCTAGAGCCATAGGTGCTCACTAAGAATAGGTATGAAAAATTTCGAAATTTTAGGAGGGGTTTGGGGGATCAAAATTACTAAAATCATAATTTCAGATCTTTTATTATTATGACAATAGTGCTTTTATTATTTAAGATCTATATATATAAAAGCCAAATACCACTCACTGACTGAACACTTAAAAAGAATACAATTACGTTCAAAAGTCTGAAAATACCAACCACCACGGGCAACGCCGCACGGGTCAGCTAGTCACATCATATAATTATAAATTGTAAAAAATCTAAAAGGTTCTAACCTTTACTATTTAGTCACAGCATATTTACTTTTAACTTACTCTGGCAGATAACAGTATGATTATATTTCGTTATTATCACATCATACAATTAAAATTTTTTAAAAATCTAAAAGGTTCTAACCTATACTATTTAGTCACAGCATATTTACTTTTATTTATATTTCTAGCAGTATTATTAGTCGATCAAGCTTACAGCCAGCACAGTGCATTAATTAAGAAAATATAATTTAGGTCTAAGTCTTACTGCCATATTTTTTATAATTGAAAGGATACCACTTTGTATAAGACTTTGATAACACTAGAGCATAAACAGGGCGGGTCCGTTTCACAACGTCAAGTTTCATAACGTGTATGGTACGTGGTTAAAATTATTTGTGGTAAATTGTTTGGGAGTTATTAAGATGATATAAAGTAAATGTCATCAGAACTTTACTCAAATGGCCATGTATAACTAGAAATATTAAACGAAAAAATTATTTGATTTCTTCCATAACTATCTACTAATTACATATAATAAACTCTAAACATATAATTACGTATAAAGAGATCAAAGAAATAACCGCCTTGATAATTTAATTTGTCAGACATTTTAGCACTTTCCTAACCTTGTAACGTTTGAAGCAAAAACTATTCCCGCGCTGAAACTCAAGTAAGATGTATATCACTCCGCAGCTAGTTTTGAAGCAGAGCCGCTAGAGCGCAGTCGGGCGGCTAGAAAGTAATTCGCTGCAACAATCTCGTTTGACCCCAAATTTTGTGGGTATTTCTTATCCGATTTTTATTATTATTTTTTTAAATTAAACGTAATGAAACTTGTAATGCTTTTTGTTTTTATAATTTTTAAAAACTTGCCTTGAACATGACAAAAAATATTGTAAACTAATCCATGTTTATTAGTTTATTTATAAAAACATAAATTGCTATTTTTAAAATTTAGTCCACGAGTTGCATTTAGGATTATATTACCTTTTAAACGACACCGCATTTGTAATTTTCGGTTGAAAAATAACGACAAAATTAGGGTGTATTCGTTAGCATTGCGCTTATGGAGAATCAATCCAATATGGCCGACGAGGGGAGCGTGGCCTTAAGCGACCAAGACGCGTAGTGTGTACACGCCCTAAACCCGATGAATTGTTAGTGATCCCCGGGCCCTCCGTAATACCCGTCAATGTTCAGTAATACCCGTAATTAAAATAATCAGCCCTGCTCACGTATCAATAATTTTAATGTTTGTAATAGAGGTTACAATTAACCAATGCATCTAAAATTGTTTAATCAAGGCCGCATTATGTGTTACATTGCTTCTTTTATTACAATATGTATAGAAATGTCAATTACACAAATATGTGAAGGCAACATAATTATTTACTGTGCAAACATTGAACATGTTTAATCTGCAGTACAATACAAATAATATAAAACACCCAAATCGTTAAAACAATATTAATTAGTGTTTTTTTAATTAATGGAATGAATTTAACTTTTAATTGGAATGTTATTGGAGCTTTCTGTCGAGTGACTTTTCCGCTTTTGATTAATTACTAAACAAGTAGAAAAATGCGTTTGACAGACAGCCGCTCATAAAGTTTTACCAAAATTTCATTCACAACAAATATGTACCAATACTCAATGTAAAAGTAGTATGTACCAACGGACTCTTTCGATGTTTTCGAAAATAAAATAAATCTATATATCACGCGAATCTAAAACAATAATTATTGTTTGTATTCTTTAAGAAAACCGTTTCATAGATTTCATCAGTACTTAAAAATATTGATTTTATTACACTTATAATTCAGTTTTTTTCGGATTCTGATTATTATAATATGCAGGGAGTATTTAAAATCGTCCCAAAGATTCAGTTAGAAACTTTCCCAAAAATATAATGTGGTAAAATCCTTTAATTTCTATCTAGCAACATTTATTGTTATTTAAAAAAAACACATTTTTAATTAAAAATGGTATTGAATAGATGTATCTTTATTATATAAATAAACGCCATGCACAAAATTTGGCCCTAATGCATATAAGTCTGGATCCAGGCCATGGCCATCCCCCCCCCAAAAAAAACATTATAGAATCCAAGAGATTCTGGCCTAAACAAAACTCTATCACTACATATGCGGCTGGATCAAGGTCGTCCCTACTCCAATCACCCTACGACAATCCAAATACCTCTATTCTTATCAATCTCCATTTCCAGAAATATAAAATAATCTGTTTGCATTTGCTTTGCTGCGAGTGTAGTTGGGAACCGATTAGTTAAGCGCCGACGATTGATAAACAATGAACAGAATGCAAAATAGAAATCCATGTGTGATATATTTTTAGTAACATAAGTCATAAACATTAGTACAATGGCGGGTTAATAACCTTATTGACCACCAACAAATAAAATCGGAGCATCATATTTTTCACGTGACCACTCCAACAAGGTGACTTTTGTTTACGGGTCAAAACTGTGTGGCTTCGATAGGAATATAATTTGTACAGGCCATTTCGATAGGAATATAATTTGTATGGATCATTTCGACCCCACAAAAATACCCTATAGCTGACCATAATATTGTCCATTCTATCAATTACAATGCATATAAAATTGGTGCAAGAACAATGTTTTGTGACCTTCACGTGAACTTTCCAACAAGGTGCTCTGTCCACTAAACAAAACAATATAGGGTCTCTTTGAACCCCTCCCCCAAAACAAATACAACTGACCATAACAATGTTCATACTATCATTTACAGGAATATAAAATTGGTGCAGCATATTTTTTCTGCTTTCACGTGAATTTTCCCACAAGGTGATCTGTTCACTAAACAAAACAATTATATTGTCATTTTGTTCTAACGGTTATTCCCCCCCCCCCCAAAAAAAAAAAAATACCCATAACTGAACTTAATATTGTCCATACTATCATTTACAGGAATATAAAATCGGCGCACAATTTTTTCTTACCTTCAGGTGAAAATTCCAACAGGTGATCTGTCCACTAAACAAAACAATATTTGGTCATTTTGACCCCGCAAAAATACCTATAACTGACCGTAATATTGTTGATACTATAATTACCTGGAATATATGTGTTCAAATGTGCTGTGTACATGTATAGTGTTTGTGTTCGTAAATTGTGATTAACAATTTAATGTAGTTTTGACGTGCATTAAATTAAATGCAAAACATTTTAATAATTATAATCTGTTCGACAATGCCTGAGAAATAGGCGAAACGATCGTCACCGCCAAACAAAAATAGAGTGATGAAACAGGACTGTGAGCAGAATTTCACGGAAACGAGGTATTTATTTATAATATTTGGTCATTTTGACCCCGCAAAAAATACCTATAACTGACCGTAATTGTGTTCATAATATAATTAACTGGAATGTAATTGTTTTTTCTAGCCATCTCGTATCCGCTCCAAGAAGGTTTATTATCTTTTCTCTATTAAAAACAATAATACTATTACATTTAGTTTTATTTTACGAAAACATAGATTTGCTGAAATATTAAAACGGTCTGGAATTCTTAAAACATCCTGTATATTTATTATAAACCCATATTATAAGTTATACGACATTTTGTCAGCAATGACCGTCATGTACAGTTACTTAAGTAAGCGCCGACGATTGATAAACAATGAACAGAATGCAAAATTTAAATCCATGTGTGATATATTTTTAATTAACATAAGTCATAAACATTAGTACAATGGCGGATTAGTAACCTTGGGCTATTGGCCACAAACAAATAAAATCGGAGCATAATATTTTTTTCTAACCTTCAAGTGACCACTCCAACAAGGTGACCTTTGTTTACGGGTCAAAACTGTGTGTGGACTATTCGATAGGAATATAATTGTGATAGGTTATTTCGACCCCACAAAAATACCCTATAGCTGACCATAATATTGTCTATTCTATCAATTGCAGTAAATACAAAATCGGTGCAGAACATTTTTTTCTGACCTTCACGTGAACTTTCCAACAAGGTGATCTGTTTACTAAACAAAACAATAGGGAATCATTTTTAATCCCTCCACAAAAAAAAAATACCTATGACTGACCACAATATTGCCCATATTATCATTTACAGGAATATAAAATCGGCTCAGCACAATTTTTTCTTACCTTCAGGTGACAATTCCAACAAGGTGATAAATATGTCCACTAAACAAAACAATATTTGGTCATTTTGACCCCGCAAAAATACCTATAAATGACCGTAATATTGTTCATACTATAATTACCTGGAATGTAATCATTGTTCTTTCCGTCATGTATTCGCTCCAAGAAGGTTATTATCTTTCCTCTGGTAAAAACAATAAAACTATTACATTTAGGTTTATTTTACGAAAACATAGATTGCTGAAATATTAAAACGGTCTGGAATTCTTAAAACATCCTGAATATTTATTATAAACCCATATTACAAGTTACACGACATGCTGTCAGCAATTACCGTCATGTACAGTTACTTCACATCATTTCACATTTTCTAAGAATGTAATTTAATAAGAAATATTTTATACAATTTGCATGGTACAATTATATTCCAACATACTTCGAGTTTTCCTTACAATATGACATTATGTTTGGGGAGAGGCTGTTGTACTAATACATTTATATTTAAAGGCAAATTGAATAAGTCAGCTTTAGTTATGAATAGCAAAAGTTTATGAACTAGCTAAAAATGAATACGGTAAATGGTTTAAAAGTTTTGCAAAGTGAAAATAAAATACTGAAAATTAGCTAATGGTTGTGGTTGGATTGTTATGGAATGATTTGAATGAAATTTGCTGCATAATTTGCCATCATTTTCACTCTGCTATTATTTCAATAATTGTTTCGTTGAATTATCTTCAGTTTCACATTTGGAAATATTAAAATCAATTTCCTGTTACAGATTTTACAAGCATGGAAAGTGAAATGAATAAACACAACCGGGCTCTGAATCAAATTGTTTTAATGGCCTCGAGGTCTTTTATACATTTCTAACGTACATTCGCAAATACAAGAAAAGGTTCCAATCTTAATACTTTATTGCATAACCAGCTTGTGGACTCGTTCCTTTCGAAACGGAATACATTACGTTATATAGGTTGAAGTACATAGCTGGGTTTATTCAAAGGCAGTTAAAGTATGTACTCTGAAGAGAATGTAAAATAAATAATATATTTTTTAATGAAAAGAAAAACGGAGATGCATTTTTCCTTATAAGATAGTAAATATTGATTTTATAATGAACAGACAGAAACAATCGAGAGAATTTTCTGCTCATGTTTTCAAGGAAACACCTAAATGTGCATAGATTTTTCAGCCACCAAAAAGCTGCGTTTTTTTTAAATATGTTGAAATTTGTTCTATTAATTTTTTTTTTAATTCTACATACTTTTCTGAGTGAGTATGTGTAACACTTTTTAAGAATTTGTGATTGTTTTATACTAACCAAAATAATATAAAAAGGTAGTGCAATTCGCAATTATACATTGTTGAAACTTTGAACTCCGTTTCCCAAAAGTTTACTTTTCCATTTTTTTTATGTCCTTCTGATTTAATAAAAACTAAAGTATTAGACCTAAGGCTTTGCAATTTTTACCACTTTATCTTGGATATATGAAAAACACTGTAGCTTGAAATATATTTAAATTTAAAAATTTTATAAATTCAAAAACTTAGAAAAATGTTTTTTTTTTAATATAACCTTATAAATTTTTTCCTAGGAACAGCACAAGGTTTTCCATACCCAAAAAGTTTCTTTAATTTATATTCTACACCATATTAAATAAACGGTACCAGTAACTGGCACATACTTTCTCACAAACATATTTACATTATTAACACGTTCACTGCTGAGGACGCACATGTGAGCTTGACACTGAACACTATGAGAAACGGCCGACGCACAGTGCATTTCACGCCAACCCCCATATTGGGAGTAATGTCAGTACACAAAGCATTGCGTGCTTCGCACGCCAACCCCCGTATTTGGAGTATTTTCAATACAAAATACATTACGTGCTTCGCACGCCAACCCCCGTTTGTAACCCCAACTGTGACTTCATAATTGTATTAACGTAGGAGAGGGGATAGTACATTAAAGTAGGAAAGTAAGTAATAAATATTATTATTATTAGCTAAAAAGGAAACTACTCAATCGATTTCGAACAAATTTGTACCAAACATGTCAATTATGCCTATATAGACGCTTGAAAAAGTTTTTGAAAATTTTTGAAAAACAACCTCGTTTTTGGCCAAGAAACCCCCAAAATCAGATATTATTATTATTATTATGAGCTAAACGAGAATTTTTGAAAGATGCGGTTTATTGCATATGGTAGGGTAGATTAAGGGGGCGCTTCCCTGCCCGCCAACTGAATCTTATTCGCATAAGAGCAATGCTACAGAATAAGTCATTTTTTTCCGCTAATTCGTGGAATAAATTTAAAAATTTGGTTTCATTTTGAAGTACTGTCATATGCGGATGTTGATTGCCGAATACATTTTCAAAACCCGTTTTATTGTTTTCATAAAGGTATGATATAGATAGTAAAAAATAGTAAACTTTATAAATTTTTTACTCCGTTGCAAAAAGAGATATTTCAAAAATCCTTAGCAATCAACACCCACAATCTATTTTACTTTAAGAAAAAAAATACAGCTTTCGTTTTTTAACAAAAACAGCACAAAAATATGCTTAATAGTGAAGGTATGTTTTGGTTATTTAACATTGAAATTGGTAGCCAATATCGAAGTTTTGAATGTGGAGAGCCGAGCCTTAAGGGCTACAAATAAGGCAAATTTTATCAAAATCGTTTGAGCGGTTTTTTTTATAAAAAAGTAATAACTGATTTTTTGGGGGTGTTTTGACCAAAAAGAGGGTTGTTTTTCAAAAATGTTCAAAACCATTTTTCTTGCATTTATGCAGGCCTAATTTACGTGTTTGGTGCAAGTATTTTCGAAATCGATCAAATAGTTTTCTCTCTAGCTTTGTATACATACAGACATACAGACAGACAGACAGCCATACAGGCAGATATACACACAGACATTTTGTAAAAACAACTTTTTTGGACTCAGTTGGTCCCAAAATGGATATTTAAACAAAAATCTGTACAAACATCGTTTTTTTTGCGATCACTATACTTTCTCTATACTATAGTATAGTGAGAAAGTAAAACATTATTCTAATTGGTTAAAAAAACTAAAAAGTTATTCAAAATAAAAAACTTCAAAAACGATAAAAACAAATTTAGTTTAAAAATACATAAAAGTTCGGGGAAAATCCCCCCCCCCCCCAATCATTCTTTTTAGATGTACTAAACAGTATAAAAAGGAATTTAAAGGTTAAATCCAAAAACTACATGAGAAGTATACTTTTGGTGGCGGACCGCCTTAAGAAAAGATTAAATAATTAAATATGATACAAAAAACTCATATATGCAGGTGTTAATCGTTTGTTATTGAAATGAATCTTCTTTAGGCACTGTAGAGACAATTTCCGTTACGCGTTCGTTTTAACCGTAAGTTGCTCATAAATTGGTCAATATGTGTAAGTATATGTGAGTATCTGTCTACGTTTAGTAATATACCAAAATTAGCAAATGTACAGTTATGTATAGATACTACGGAAATTACTTGGTTACGGGAAAACCTATTTGGTTGTAGCACTTTTGAGCAAAGATTTTGGACTATACATTTTGAAAATACGTGTGGTGGTATTATTTTATATGTTTTTGGGTATGACATTTTTTTTAAATGTTGATAGAGAAAGGATCGTAGCTCTTCGGGGTCACTTCTTTGGGGAAAACAATTTTGAAAATACCGTCTGGGGTATCGTAATATTTTGAAAAAAAGCATGCCACGTATTATTTATTAGGTACAGTATTTGGGTAGGCCTACAGGAAAACCGATTTTATATAGAACTAGGGGAGGCCCCTGCGTGCTCCGCACGCCAACCCCCAATCGAACCTTCTAAAAATATATGTTATATTTTACTTAAAATAAAGGTGTAGGATTAATAATAACCTCAAAACTAAGATTGTAAATAATGTTAAATGTTAAAATTAAATTATTTCTTATATTTTATAACAGCAGTTATAATAATGGTTAAAAGAACCAGCAAGGCTCAGGTCTATACTTTAAAACCCTAACCTAAAAGCTAAAAATACAAAAATAATTGCTTCAAATTTTGAAATCAGCTGTTAATGGAAATATTGGAGCTAACAGCAGCTATATTATCTGCTATTTTATTCAATTGGTTGCTATGGTAATAAATGTAAATAAATGTGTTGGTTAATCATTCTATGCCTAACCTAAGATTTTTTTCCGACTAAATTTACAAATATTAAAATAAAAAAATGTTTTTATCAAAATGAATTATAGCCTACCTATGTTACTCAGGGATAGTGTAGCTTTTTATTAGTAAAACTAATTTTTCAATCGGTTCAGTAGTTCCAGAGATTACCCCCTACATACAAACAAACAAACAAACAAACAAACTTTACCTCTTTATAATATTAGTATAGAAAAGGAGTACTTCGTGGCAACAATTAAAAAAAATTAAATCACCGTGTTGGGTATCGATTTATATGTTTTTGGAAACCCGGTTTTAACAGTTTAAGAGTCGTAACGCGCGACGGTCACGATTTTGGGGTGAACATTTTGAAAATACCGTGTAGGGTATCGATTTATAAATAAGTTTCACTTCTACCGCGTGTACACACTTACTGATGCAAGTACCATTTTTTTAAATAATATGTCTTTTTATCGTTGTTTCGTGATTTTAAGAAAAATTGCTCAAAGAAATGCTGTGTCTTTAATGCGAAAAGCTGAATTACATTATTTCTAATCCAATTCTCATAACTTGCTTGACAATAATTTCCATAATGCACGGAAAATACGTCCAATACCATCTATACCTTGGTTATAAAACTAAACCTGTCACTCAAATGACGTTTGAGGCGTGAAATGATGAGAATTTACTATGATTGCCATGCAAAGTATAATGTACTCCGTCAACGAAAGGCAGTAGCGTTGATAGATTTTGTTAAACTTAAAACATAAATTGATTCTAATTGGTGCGCCTTTTCAATCTCTCAAGTAAAGGTAATTCACTGAAAGAAAAACACCCAGTCTGGTCGAAGTACTGACTCGTCAAAATTCCATCGACACGAGGTTCGACACATTTCTCGCCTCATTTGTTGCACTTACTGCCACAATGGCGTTATTTTTCCTAAGAAAGGTCGTCCGCTTATCACATTTCCCTGAAGGGTAATTTGGTATTGCGCGCTGCCATTGAAACACGAGTGACGCCCTTAACAGCAAATTAGATCCATTTATTTTATCGCAGACAATAGCAAAGGAAAAGTTGACTTTCTTCAATATTCAGTCGGGAAGTATGCTCCTCCTTATTCAGATAATGTGACACTTTCGGGAAAAAAATTAAAAAATTGTATATCAAATGTACGTACAAATGATGGTTTAGAATTGATTTAATTGTGTTTTTCATAATACAATTTACATTTTAAAACAAATTTGAGCCAACTAAATTGCTTAAAACACATCTACATAATCGAAAGAAATATTTTTGACCAAGTAGAAGCGAGGTCCTGTTGCAAGACCGATCAATATTTCGTCTGTCTGTTTGTCCAAGTACTGTATCTGCATGTCTGTTTGACCAAGTACTGTATCTGCATGTCTGTTGGTGACGCGATTATAACCAAACGCGTTGTTCGTTTTTCTCCAAATTTGGCATAAATTGGATTTTTATAAAATACATAATGTGCTATTATCTTATAGGAACTCAATTCTGCTTTCTGTGACTCTGCAATACAAGATAAAATAAAACCTCAACACAAAATCTCACAATAAATACGTTTACTAACCTCAAACGCGTTTCAACAACAATGTCGCCATCCTCAGTTATGCACGGGCTACAGTAACCAAACTATAACTGATCTAACAGTGTGACAACACACCGTATAAATACCTAACCAGAAGGGGCATACCCTACAGGGGGCGTGTCCTAATATTACATTAATAAAGAATTCTGTAAAGGACCTAATTCATTATTCACAATTATGTTACGGTATTTGTTAATATAAAAAGTTTCCCCAGCGTCCAATGTGTTGGGTTTAGTTACATTTCTTAACAGTTTAGAATTTTTTATTTTAAAATAGAAAAATAGATCACACTGTTAGATCAGTTATAGTTTGGTTACTGTAGCCCGTGCATCACTGAGGATGGCGACATTGTCGTTGAAACGCGTTTGAGGTTATTAAACGTATTTATTGTGAGATTTTGTGTTCATTTTTTATTTGATCTAAGTTACTTTCTCACAAGTCAAGCTCATTAGTTATTTATCTGCAATACAAATAAATCTTTATGCAAACTTATAAAGTAATACGATTAAACTAAACGTTAAACGATCTACTCCTATAAAAGCGAGCGTAAGTCCGTACGTGCGTAAGTAAAAATATAACAGCTGATTTCACCCATCATCTGTAATACTTAAACGAACCATAGCGTAGATTATACTTTGGGGTTATGTTTACAACTTCAAACATATTTGTATTTGTGAAGTGTATTTTTTTAAATATGAGAACTAATGTAGGCTATAATACGTTATAAGATTTGTTTTGGGTTTATAAAATGAATATAAGTAAAACCTTTTACAATCAATATACTCATTTATACAAATTCAAAGAAGAGAGCTACCCGTTCGTTTAACTTCGGAAATATTCGTGCATATCCGTATTAGCCCAGTCGGTGTACGTTACAACTACCAGTAATTTGCAATACGGCTGATTTTTTTTGTAAGTACCTTAAAATATGTAGATTAATATAAAAAAAGTTTACCAGTCTATTGATTTCCCAAAGTCGAAAAAAATCGAAAAACATTCTTTTTCGATATTTCTTAATATTTCGAGCTGGGATGAAGATAAAGAAAAAGAAAAAATACCACCGTGCAGGGGAAGTATTTTTAATAAAAAAGGTCACATGTATTTCTTTTCTCCGAGCAATGGTTTGTCTGGAAAAAATTCGATTATGCAAGTATGTATTTTGCAAGGGGAAATCACTAAAAGTTGAAATCTCATTAATATGTGAAGCATTGGCTCATTCTAAATTGGCTGAATTTTAATATATCGAATTGAAACTTGACATAGGAGTTAAAATATATATTTTAAACATTTATGCTGAGTCTCAGCTTGTTATTTTGAAAATGACCAGATCTAGAGCCACTTGACTTATCAATGGGTTTCTCGATTTTAGGAGTACATTTTTTCGACTTTGGGAAATCGATGGACAGGTCAACTTTTTTTATATTAATCTACATACTTTAATGTGCTTATAAAAAACAAATACTTCTAAATTACTGGAACTTTTGGTCTAAAATTACCCCTACCAACTGGCCTATATAAGATATAAACCTATATCATTATTAATTTCTTCACTATAATATAAATAACTTCTAAATCATTTGGTCTATCAATATGAAATAAAAAGCAATTAAAAAATAATATTTGCATATTTATTTAGATATATTATAATTTTATTATAGTAACAAATAGACCTACAGTTTTATAATCCTTAAAATTGCACACACTTACAGAGTTAAAAATTCCCGTCAGCGTAGTTAGGCCTACAAAAAGTTTGTTGTTTTTCAATAGCATTTTTTTAAATAATGTATTTTCTGATGCGTATCTAATTTACCTGCCTGTGATTTTTTACGGGGTCTTACTAGTTTGTAATAAAGCAAAATATACACAATTCATTCATCATAAATTATGAAACTGTAACCTATAAAAAGCTCTTAATCGAAAAAACAGACTCGAATCTGACACTATTTAGTTAAGGTGTGTTCAAAAAGAATGTTTTACCAAAATTTTAAACATAAAGAAGGAGAATATAATAGGTACGCAATATCTTATTGTACAAACCTTTATAGAAATTAGTTATAATCTAAAGTACAAAAGTCAAAAAAAGCACATGATCGTTTCGTTTTAGGAGTAGGACTATAATTAATTTTATATCGATCGTTCAGTATTTCGTATTCAAGAAATCAGTTTATTTCTCTGTTACGACCAAATAAAGTTGTTAGATTTTCTTACAACTTTACATGAATATTCTTTGAAGACACTTAAAACGACGAGTGCGATAATTTGTTTTTTAGCAGTTGCAGGTGCAGATAAAACAAACTCAGTAATGGAACAAATTGATAAATCATCAATGGATAAAGTTCTGTGATTATTTGTGAATTCTCTTTCATATCAATGTAGCCCGAATCGAATGGAACTTTTGACGTCGAGATTTTCAATTATATTTCTGATGTCGTCCGTATTACAAGAGGACAATGTGGGAGGTGAAAGAGATTTATGAAAATACACATTCGTATTCGTTGTGATTGGAAAAACTGATGCAATTTGATGATCTCGGATTAAAATTCAAAATTATACCTTATCCATCCCAGTTTTATATCTCAATAACATTAAATAATATTATGCCATTTGTTTCGAGAATCATTCCTCAAACGAAAAAATTTTTCATAAAATATACAACGAACAGCAGATTTTAGTTTTTTCGCAAAGTCTACTGATCACAGAACTACTAGTTAGGCTATGTTCTCGAATTATACAAATTTAAGTTTTGCTTTTTCGCGTAAGTTACAATCCGCCTCCCTGCAAAAGAATACCTTTTTTTCAGAAAGATAGTAGTGCTGCCAACCTACGCACATTATAAGTGATTAAACGTAGAATTGTGAGTTCAAACTGGGAAGGTTTATGGTTTTTGAAGTTTTTGAAACCCGATCTTTGCGCCAGTTGTATACGGGATGGGGTGTCGGTCGAGAAACCGCGTCACGCGTTAGGAGTAAAATCCGGAAAGTGCCTTTTTATACCTTTCTTCGTATATTCGTATACTTTCCTATACTTCAAAACGTCGGATTGATTTGAAACTTTGCACACTTATCAAGGACCGATGACAATGCAATATTAATTTTTTTGGGTGTAGTAAGTGAGCACTGATCATTGTCCCCAGAACACGACGTGATTTTCACCCCCTTCAAAAAGTCAGATTAATTTGAAACTTTGCACACTTATCAAGGACCGATGACAATCCAATATTAATTTTGTTGGGTGTAGTAAGTGAGCACTGATCATGCAGCCAGACTAACTGTGACCAACCAACCAGATGCAACGATAGTATTCATAAGCGTATGTAACAAAGAAGGAAAAAATGGGATATTAATTTTAAAATATGCCTTCATTGTTGGTTAGTATTTTTATAAAAGAATAGGCTATCATCTACAAATACTTCTATTTGTAGTAGTTGTGATTAACAAAACGCTTTATAAGTACGGAGAATGTTTTGCCGAAACCGTTCGAAAACATTGTGGTATTTTCGATCGACGATATTCCTTTAATCAGTCAACAGTTATGAGGCAGATTAAAAACTTTGAGGAAACAGGTTCGATTGTGGATATTAAACCATCAGGACGTCCTCTTGATGGCCGGTCTATCGAGAACATTGCTGACGTGAGAGGAAGAGTAACTGCGTGTTTCGCGGTCGCTCTCAACAGGTTTTCAAATGCACGGCTACAAGATTCAACTGACACTACAACTCAAGACAGCAGACCATTAGAAGCGCCGGGAATTTGTCGATTGGATTTTAGAAAGGCAAAATGTGGACCCAGATTATCCTAAGAAATTCATATCCAGCCATGAAGGGCACAATCAACTCGATTGATACGTCAACAAACAAAATTGTCGAATTTGGGGCACTGAAAACGCTCGCGTCGTTGTTCAGAAACAGTTGTACACACAACGAGCCACTGTCTGGTGTGGTTTTTGGACTGGTGGAGTGATAGGTCCGTACTTTTTCGAAGACGATGACAGAATCCATTTACAGTGAATGGCAACGGATTTTTGAAGGCCTCAATTGCACAATACGAATATGGCAAACATTTGGTTCCAGCAGGAAACCTGTTATGCTACAAAAAACAAAACAACTGATTTGTTGCGAGAATCATTTCCAGACCACCTCATCTCACGCAACGGCGACCAGAATTGGCCACCGAGATCCTGTGATTTGACACCATGTGACTTCTTCTTATGGAGATTTCTGAAATCTCGTGTTTACGTCAACAAACCAAAAACAAATTCCTGAACTCAAGACAGCAACTCGAGGCGTCATTGGTGAAATTGAACCACAACTACGCGGTAAGGTTATAGACAATGTTGTTGAAAGAGTAAACGTGTGCCACTATAGTCATGCAGGACATTTGTCTGATATCGTGTTCCACAATTAACCGCAGTAAGTGCACGTTCAATTGCGATAAAAATATCTAAAAAAATTAAATAAATTATAATTTAATTAAGAATTCAAATCATGCGTTGTTTGTGGGACACCCGATGTATTAATTCGCTAAGGCATTTCTTGAATGACCCACTACAGTCTGGCAGGCACTCAACGCATTCAATCGGACTTAATAATCTATCGAATCAGGTAAGTTCTTGCAATTGTAAACAATGAAAATACACAGAAGTAAAAGATTTTTAAATAACAACTTACCACCAGCATTACCAAGTAAATCTGTATGAATGTTGTCTTACCTGAAAACAAAGAAGTAGACAATTAAAATTAAATTATTAATTAATACACATCGTATAGTATTATTTCTAAAAGCAATTTCTTTATTCACTCGTTAAGTCGTTATTTTTCAACCAATTTGTACAAGTTAATTGTAATTTTAACGTTTTACACTGCACATATTTACAGAAAAATACAAAATACCACTGTATTTAAAAAAAAAGTAAATGTGTGCGGTCGTGGACCCCCGTCAGAAACGAAGTTCATGAAGCCTTTTCTTCAATTCTTTTACCAGCCTTAACGGCACCATACACACGTAATTTTAATCTTTCAATTGCCGTTTATTATTAGTTGTTTTTTATACAAATATTTAGTGTTTCCATACGTTTAATCAACTCATATAAAAAAGGATGTAGGTCCGTACGTGAGTAACATATAATATAACAGTTGTTTTCACCCATCA
>JAGFPH010001368.1:195755-217600 GCA_018207615.1 Philaenus spumarius
TTCATTTAGATTTAAGGGTTGAAACAACCCCTAAAACAATAAATATTTATTACTATACTTCCATTAAGACTAGAGAGCTGGAAATTTGTACATTTATTTCTTACAAGATATACATATAAAGTAAACCATGTTTTTATTTTTTAGTGTACTGCTAAGGGGTGAGAGTGTAACAACCCCTAAAACAATACTAATTAATTATTATACTTCCCATAAAGCTAGAGAGCTGGAAATTGGTACATTTACTTCTTACAATACATGAATACTATGTAAATCATATTAGCATTTTACAGCGTGCTGCTAAGGGATGAAAATGTAATAACAACCCCTAAAACAATAAACATTTATTACTATGCAGCGAATCTTTGGACCGTGTGCGAAGCCAAGGGTACCTGCTAGTATACTTTATTTTCAAGGCGATCATGGAATAACTGGCTAAGGCGCTGGTATATGGTGATGCACTCTGCTAGTTCGAATCTCAGCAAGACCAAAACTTTTTTAAACAGATGGAATAGAGCGTTTCACATTAGGAGCGTTTCACATTAAAAGCGTTTCACTTTAGGATCGTTTCACATTACGAGCGTTTACAAAATAGAGCGTTTCACAAAATGCATGGGTGCTCACAAAATGGCCGCAAAATAGTCAGCTTCAAATAAAGCAATAAAAGAACAGGTTTTAAATAAAGTGAAAAAATATTAGGTTCAAACAAGGCGACAAAATATTAGGTTTCAAATAAGGCGGCAAAATAGTCAACTTCTTAAGGCTATAAAAGAATAGGTTTTAAATCAAGTGAAAAAATATTAGGTTCAAACAAGGCGACAAAATGTTTGGTTTGAAATAAGGCTATAAAAAAATAGGTTTTAAATAAGTGAAAAAATATTAGGTTCAAACAAAAGGCGACAAAGTAATAAGTTTCAAATAAGGCGACAAAATAATAGGTTTCAAGTAATCCGTCAAAATAGTTAGTTTGTTTCAACACTACGGTTCGAAATAATACGTTTCAAATAAGCGACAAAATATTAGGTACCAAAATAGTCAGCTTCAAATAAAGCGACAAAATAATAGGTTTCAAATAAGAACACACATCTTTCTAAATAACACCTGCATGTATTTCAATTCCATGTAAATTGAAACTTGTATTAGTTCAGGTCACGTGATCAATACTTCCGTACTCTGTGCTATAACTTGCATGCTAATATAAACGGTAAATCTAGAGTACTATTAAAACTTACTTTATCCGAGTTAATTCACTTACATCCACCGTACCTGCAGAGTTAGCTGGCAACTTTTATGTAATAATTAAAGTACACAGACATGATTTATTACTTGGTTTAGACCTACATAAATCTAGTTTTATTATAAGCTGGAATTTCTGGATTAACTGGAAGATTATATCTGTACAACTAATTATTCTAAATATTCAGATCTTCCATTAAACTCCTATGTAAAAGTATATCCTATTTATGTCGCTCATTTCACAATAAAGATAAGGAATCGTTAATCAATTATATACAAATTACATTCATTATTTGTATTATTTTTTCCGCTTTACGCTTTTCCGAACAATGACTAATCAAATTTTATTACTAGTGAAATAAAAAAACATGGACCAAGAACGGGATTTGATCCCATGACCTTTAGCGTTCCGTGCTAGTGTCCTGCCAACTGAGCTATAACACGACCGTCGGCTTGAAACAAAATTAAGATTGATTTAAATGTCGTTTGAAACCAGGTGACTAGGATGTTAGTGTACAAAAATATAGTTAAACCGTACAAATGAGATAACATCTACCAATACCTGGTGTGATAATAATAGTAGACAATTATCTTAGAACGCTTAGGTTTAGGTTTAAGTCCCGGACAAGGGCGATGTTTTTTTTCACTTTTAACTAAACAATTTGTTTACATAAATAGGTGATACAACAAAATTATTGAATAGGTGCAGACATTACAAAAACACACTACACCTAAATGCAAGAAGTAGGATTATGCTTTTAAAATACTTTACATTTGAAATTAAATTGGCCTACACGAAAAAAGAATATCTCTTACCTTAATCTGTACCTATCTATATATATAAAAACGAAATACCACTCACTCACTCACTGACTCACTCATCACGATTTCTCAAAAACTACCGAACGGATTGAAATAAAATTTGGTATGTAGCTTCCTCTAGGGCCATAGGTGCTCGCTAAAAACGGTTTTCAAAAAATTCTAAATTTTAGGGGGGTTTTGAGGGGTCAAAGTAACTACAAATCCCACCAAAAGGAATTGGAATGCAATTTGGTATGTAGCTTCCTCTAGGACCCTAAGCGCTCGCTGAGAAAGGTTTTAAAAAAATTAGAAATTTTAGGGGTGGTTGGGGGAGGGGGGTGTCAAAGTTACTAAAAATTCCCATAATAATACATAGTTTAATATATTTATTGATATTTTTTTTAATAGACATTTAACTTTGATTTGTCTAACCGTGCAAAGCCGTATCGGGCCAGCTAGTATTGTATATTGCCGTGTGTAGAACAAGAGAATACAATTTATATATCTATAGCTCCAAAATTTTGTTTTAATTGTAATGAATCTGGCACTTGTAAGCTACACTTACATTGTAAATAAATGCTAATTTTTTTCTTGCGGTTTCAGAAATGTTTACCAACTTTATTTACCATTATCTGATTACCCTTTACAAATAGCCCTTTGAAAGGTTCTCACCTTTTCTTAAATGCACTAACTTAAATTCAAAGAACCAACTGTTTCAATTAGCTAAAAACTAAAGGAAATCTCTATTTATAAAAATTAATGTTTGATTCTGCTTATTTGTTTCTTGTCCTTTGCAGACACAACTATTAGACCAATTTCGCTAAAAACTTCACACTTTATCCATTTCATTACTGGGAGTGTTTAAGCGTTACAGTTACTACAGTCTAAGGGTTTGAAATGGGGTTGCTACCCCTATACAATTACGAATTATACGATTATATAATTATATAATATTATAATTATAATTATAAATTATATAATATGTAATATTAGTTTTAACGGATATTTAAAACTATTTGCAATTTGATTACTTAAGTCAAAGGGATAATATGGAATAACTACCCTTAAAATTAATTAGTCCTCTTACTTTTTCCATATCCTTAAAAACTTCTCAACTAATTAGACTAAATTTTCACAATTTACACATAATTAGTAGCATTCATTTTAGAGAATATGAACACTACAAACAAATATATTTAAATGGGGTAGCTACCACTATACAATTAAAATAAATTACAGTAAATTCCTACAAACTGTAAAGCTAAACAATTTAATATTACTCCAAGTTATATAAAAAACCATTTGTAATTCGATTACTTATGAAATGGGATATCTACCCTTAAAATTAAATCAAACAATAGCGAAGCATTGCCGGGTTCACAAGTACACAATAAAAATTATTTATTTAAAAACAAAATTTGTAAGTAAAAAAAATAAAAATAAATATTTTTATTTTGGAAAGAAGTTCCTTAAAACGCGGATTGCGGGAGGCGTTAACAAATAGGATAAACACGGTACCAGAAACTGGCACATACTTTCTCACAAACATTTTTAAATTATTAAACAGATTCACTGTGACTTCATTATTGTAGGAGAGGTAGGAGAGGTGATTTTAAACTAGGAGATTAACTAATAAATATTATTATTATTAGCTAGAGACAAAACTATTCGATCGATTTTGAAAAAATTTGCACCAAACACGTCAATTAGACCTGTATAGATGCACGAAAAAAGGTTTTGAAAATTTTTCAACCCTCGTATTGGGAGTATTTTCAATATACAGTGCATTGCGCGTTTCACACGCCAACCCCAATATTGGGAGTATTTTCAATACGCCATCCCCCGTGCTGGGAATGTTTTCAATACACAGTATATTGCGCGCTTCGCATGGCCAAAAAACCACCAAAAATCCATTATTATTATTATTAGCTAAACGAGAATGTTTAGAAAGATGCGGTTATTTGAGTATGGTGGGGTACATTAAAGGCTACAAATAAGCCAAATTTTATTAAAATCGTTAGAGCCGTTTTTTTATAAAAAAATAATAAGTAATTTTTTGGGGGGTTTTTTGCCAAAATGGGGGTGGTTTTTCTAAATTTTTCAAACTCGGTTTTCGTGCATCTATACAGGCCTACTTTACATGTCTGGTGCAAATTTGTTAGAAATCGATCGAATAGTTTTCGTTCTAGCTTTGTATACATACAAACATACATACAGACATACAGATAGACATTTTGTAAAAACCACGTTTTTGAACTCTGGTTGTCCCAAAACGGATATTTCCACAAAAATCTCAACATCGATTTTTTTTCGATCACTATATAGGCCTACTTTCTCTATACTATAGTATAGTGAGAAAGTAAAATGTAATGCGTAGAAAAAAAGATTTATTAATTGGTTGCTATGGAAATTACAAATGGCAATTACAATTCGCATAAGGAAAAAGCGTTATCAAATTGGTTGCTATGGCAATGACTACATTCAAGAAACACGTGTTTTGGTTCACCAATTTAAATTAAAAGACGGTCAGTTCCGTCCGGCGTAGTTCAGATAATTACTATTGTCAAGCGATGAAATACATTTAATAAACATAAAATGTCGCTTCGCCAGTCTGGGAATAAAATAAAATTTATTCAGTTTACATTTAATTTACGTGAAATAATTACCTGTATATTTAATTTAAGTGTAGGCCTAACCTAAAATTATTGTATGTATGTTGCCGTTAAGGCAGGTAAAATAAATTAAACATACACACAATAATTTTACGCCTAAACTAAAATTATTGTTTGTATATTTAATTAATTTTGCCTGCATTAACAACAACATACATACAATAATTTTAGGTCAGACCTAGAAAGTTATTTAAGTCTATTTGTAATCTAAAATTATTGTATGTATGTTGCAGTTAAGGCAGGTAAAATAAATTAAACATAACTTACACACAATAAATTTAGGTTAGGCCTACACTGATGAACCAACAATTTATGTTTATTGAATGCATTTACAATGAATGGACATTTAACTGTGTTTACCATCCTAGCTTTGATGTTATAATTAATTCTACACCTTTATTATAATAACATTAAACGTATGGAAACAGTATAAAAAACAAACTAATAATAAACTTTAATTGAAAGAATAAAATTATGTGACTATGTTGCCTTTAAGGCTGGTAAAAGAATTGAAGAAAAGGCGTGATGAACTTCGTTCCTGACTGGGGTTCCACGACCGCACACATATACTTATTTTTACCTAATTCGTTCGTTATAACTTGCTAAGGACCTAAGTAACAGCCTCTGAAAGTTTCAACTGTTACAGATCTTTTTAACATGGGCGATAAACTACCGTTTAGCATCCCTTAATTAATTCAAAGTTAACAAACTTTCATTCATAAAGTTTGTAAAAAAAAGCTTTACTCCCGTTTACCATCTTTTATCGGCAATTGAATAAAAAGTTTCGCAGAACAGTCAATATTATTGTTTGCTGAAATCTCGAAGAAGAAATATCGGGAAAACTGAAGGTAAGTGTGTAGCTCCGGGCTGGAGCAAACAGATGGGAATAGTTCCGGGTAAGTAAATATTGACGTCTGAAAACTGTTCTGCGACAAACACAAAGTACTTTTACAGTGTGTAAATAGAGAAACTGTTATTTCAAAATAAAACTCAATTGCGTTTGTAAATTTCGTTAGCGCTTAATAAAGTTTAAAATGTTAAATTAGTTGGATGTACGTGTTTAACTTACGCTGTTTTCCTTGTCTTAAAGTCTGTATACCGGTTAGACTAATGAAGAAACGGAGTAAAACAACCCCCCTAAACAATATGCATGCAGCCACGGTACGCCCCAAAATAAACAGTGCTGAAATTACAGCAGTTGTGGATGGTTTTTATAACAGCTGATTGAATTGTTGACTGTTGTGTTTGTTGTCTTGTTTGAGGTTAGTTAACGCGCTTAACACTCGAAAGAAAATTGTTATCTATACTAATATTATAAAGAGGTAAAATTTGTTTGTCTGTTTGTTTGTATGTAGGAGGTAATCTCTGGAACTACTGAATCGATTGCAAAAACAGTTTCACTAAAAAAAAGCTAAACTATCCCTGAGTAACATCAGGCTAGAATTAATTTTGATAAAAGCCTTTTTAATTTCAATGTTTGTAAATTTAGTCGGAAAAAATCTTAGGTTAGGCCTAGACTGATGAATCATCACATGTATTTACACTTATTACCGTAGCAACTAATTGAATAAAATAACAGATAAAACAGCTGATTTTAAACTTTGAAACAATTTATTTGAATTGCTAACTTTTAGGTTAGGTTTTTATTAAAGTGTAGACCTCCTTGCTGGTTCTTTTTTATAACTGCTGTTATAAAATGTACGAAATAATTTGATTTGAACATCTAACATTATTTGCCAACGTAGCTTTGGGTTTATTATTAATAATATTATAAAGAGGTAAAAATGTGTCTGTTTATTTGTTTGCATGTAGGGGATAATCTCTGGAACTACTAAACCGATTGAAAAAATAGTTTTACTAATAAAAAGTGTTAGACTTATGTAAATGGGCGACTCTATCATGTAAGATTATTTTGTTTAGTGAAGTTAAAATTCTAATTGCGTGACGTTTTCTTGTCTTAAACGTCATGCATATTTAATTCTGAAATGTAACCTTACCTTTTAATAGTTCAACAGTCTGGGGGCGTCCACCAGATTCCCGTCAGGAATCAAAATATCGCTAGGCTCTAGAGGTACTCCAAAGCATTAGGTATTAATAATCACAGAGACACATTGTTCAAAAGTTAAAATTGAGTTTTACTAGATTTCTAAAATTCCTTAATTTACAGACTCTGAATTTAATTAAATTAGACAATTATTATTTAACTTGATAAAAAATATTCTTTAAACGTTTCTAATACATGAAATCAAATAAACAAATTCTACTTAATCGACTAACTTTCTATAAACTCTTTGACACCTGAAATTACTTCTTTGTATCTAGATTAACTAATATTAATTTTACTCTTCAAATCTAAGCACTAATTTACATTTATATACGCCTCGAACTTAACTCTTTCAAAATTAATGATTTCAAGCCTTTATTTACATGCACAAGATCAACCCCAATTGCTTTTCAGGTGTTCCTAAATGAACCCTATTTACAGCTAATTCTAATGATCTCACCCCTGCATGTATTATGTTACTTAGAATTATTAAATATGAAAATCTTTCAATTAATTAGATTAATGTTTAGTATATGGTTTTGCCTCTATATTCTTTACCTCGAAATCTGTCTTACAATTATTTAAACAATTTTATTCTACTTACATTCTCTTTCCTTCCTTTCTACCCCGCACAAACACTTTACATAAATTTATTAATTTCCTTTACTCCCACACGAAACACTTTACATAAATTTACTAATTTATTTTACTCCCACACACTGAATACACTTTCGAACTCTCGGCTTCACAATCACCTTTTACTACTGCTTTAATTTTATGTTTAATGTTTAAAATGGCGTTGAATTTATCCAAACTCTTTTTAACACGATGTTGTTCCTTTCAAATGCCCACCAAGACTCTTGCATTAATTTTCTTCCTCTCCCACCTCTCTTTTTGGAAGCGGGTATTACTTCTTATGTGATTGGTTAATTTTTGAATTTAGACCATTTGATTGGCTGCTCAATTTGCCCGTATTTTGCGGTTTTTATGCCTGTATTAATTTGTGGATGCATCATCGACAGGTTCCACAGTTCGTTCTAATTTTAGAAACCTGACACCCGGTTTCCTGTCTGACTTCCTCTTTGCTTACGATCAGAGTTTCGTTTGTTCTTCAAATTTTAATTTATTTCGATCTACTTCTTCTATTGTGTTGAATTGTTTTTAATTTATTTTATTTTAAAGTGTTTGGGGTAAGTTGTTTACCCCAATCCTTACAAAAGCTACACTATCCTTGAGTAACATATGCTAGAATTAATTTTGATTTAAGGGTTAAAACAACCCCTAAAACAATAAAAATTAATTGCCGTACTTTCCTTAAAGCTAGAGAGCTAAAATTAGGTACTTTTATTTCTTACAAAAAACACAGAAAAATTAAACTAAATGTGCATTTTGTCGCGTAAATATACTAAGGGGTGCAAATGTGATAAAAACAACTAAAACAATAAAAATAAATTGTTATTTTTTACTTAAAGTTAGTGAGCTGAACATTTTGACGTCTATTTCTTACAATGTACATAAAAAAATATCATAGATTGACATTTTTTTTCGTGCTGCTAAGGAATGAAAATTTAGTAACAACCATTAAAACAATAAAAATTAATTGTTATATTTTCCTTTAAGTTATTCCTTCTCAGGATTCTCAAGCAAAGAGTTTTGTGTTTTAAATTACATTCTGTATGTATACATAACTAGCTGACCCGTACGGCGTTGCCCGTGGTGGTTGGTATTTTCAGTCTTTTTAACATAATTGTATCCTTGTTAAGTGTTTGTTGAATACCCGTGTGTATCCTACTGTGGTCATGAAAAGAAAAGACTACGCTATTTAGGAAAGCTCTGAAAATTGTATTCCTGTAAACTACTATCTAACATGAAAAAGCTTTAAAACCTTTATTCTTTTTAAGTGTTCAGTCAGTGAGTGGTATTTGGCTCTGGTATTTGGATGGTATATATAGATCTTAAATAATAAAAGCACTATTGTCATAATAATAAAAGATATGAAATTATGATTTTAGTAACTTTGATCCTCCAAACCCCTCCTAAAATTTCAAAATTTGTCATACCTTTTCTTAGTGAGCACCTATGGACCTAGAGGAAGCTACATACCAAATTTAATTACAATCCGTTCGGTAGTTTTGAAGAAATCGTGATTTAATAACTTCGATCCCCCCTAAAATTTCGAATTTTTTTAAACTTTTTCTTAGCGAGCGCCTATGGCCCTAGAGGAAGCTACATACCAAATTTCATTCCAATCCGTTCGGTAGTTTTGAAGAAATCGTGATTTAATAACTTTGATCACCCCAAACCCCCCTAAAATTTCGAATTTTTTCAAAGCCTTTCTTCATGAGCACCTATGGCCCTAGAGGAAGCTACATACCAAATTTCATTTAAATCCGTTCGGTAGTTTTGAATAAATCGTGATTTAATAAATTTTATCCCCCCAAACCCCCCTAAAATTTCGAATATTTTCAAATCCTTTCTTAGTGAGCACCTATCGCCCTAAAGGAAGCTACATACCAAATTTCATTTCAATCCGTTCGGCAGTTTTGAAGAAATCGTGATTTAATAACTTTGATTCCCCCAAACCCCCTTAAAGTTTTGAATTTTTTCAAACCCTTTCTTACTGAGCACCTATGGCCCTAGAGGAAGCTACATACCAAATTTCATTCCAATCCGTTCGGTAGTTTTTGAGAAATCGTGATGAGTGTGTGAGTGGTATTTCGCTTTTATATATTTGAAAGTTTTGATTGTAGGATTGGTGTTTGAATGTTTTTTTTATTCTTATAAGCGGCTTTGTTCTGACTGACAGAACCAACGTAGAGCACAAACTAATGGAGATAATAATAAGAAAATTTTAAGAGATATTCTTGTGGAGACGTAGACGGTAACTAAAAACGATAACAGATAACCGTCAATTCGGATAAAAAGTCAAGAAACACAAGTTTAAATTAAACGTACTCTAAACCAACACACATTTCTTGAATTCATTTACATTTCTTACCACAGTAACCAACCGACAAATTTACAGTTAGCTTTTGGACACAACCAACAGACCTTTTCGGTTATTTTAGTATAGTTTACACTATCGTATTATAAAGAGGTAAATATTTTTTTATTTATATGTAGCTGGTAAACTCTGGAACACTGAACAGATTGAAACAAATAGTTTTACTAATAAAAAGCTACACTATAACTGAGAACATAGGCTACAATTAATTGTGATTTGTAACAATAAATAATAATTAATTAATAGCTTTCTTTAGAGCTGACATTTTGTACACTTATTTTACATTTTACATTTACATTTTGTACATTTTTCTTACAAGATACATAGAAAAATTAAAATAGATTAGAATTGTGTCGCGTGCTGCTAAGGGGTGAAAATGTTATAACAACCCTAAAACAATAAAAATGTATTGTTATATTTAAATTAAACTTAGTGAGCTGAATATTTGTACATTTATTTTTTACAACATACATAAAAAAAGTATCATAGATTGATATTTTGTCGCGTACTGCTAATGGGTGAAAATGTAGTCAAAATGTTAATTGTTATAATTCCTTAAAGCTTAGAGAATAAGCCCTTAATAAATTAAGGAATTTAAAAATAAGAAATCACTATGTTACATCCTAAATCAAATAAATAAGACATATTGGAATTTAATAGTAGGGTCTATTTGTACAGAATAACCTGCTTGCATTTGCTTCGACGGGAGTCACAGCGTAGGTTAGCGAGCGAAGCGAGCAGGAGGCGGAGCCCTCTAGTACTAGATATTTTGTTCACGAATACGGAATGGGTAGACCTAGTTTGATGGGAACTGCCGTTACTTCATACAAATTACTTGTTATGAACTAAAAATGGAAGGAGTGAAGTAAATTAAAATGAGACTGTACTTGTCTTTGTGCATATAAAAATATCAATCCACGTTTAAAATTAAGCTGGCTTAAAAATTAATTAATTATTAATCTAATAATTAATTTTGTAATTATTATTTTTGTTTTAAGATCCAATAGTTACAATAATAATAACTAGTATACCCGTGTGAAAAATCACAGGCTGATTAATTAGATGCACATCAGAAATACATCATTTATACAAAAAACTACTTAAAAAACATACTTTATTTAGGCGCACATAACTATGCTGATGGTGATTTTAACTCGGTAAATGAATACAACTATAAGGATTACACAACTGTTAGGAATACTTGTTAACATTTTGTATTTATGTATGTTATTATTATTTAAATAAATATACAAATATTATATTTTAATTGCTTTTTATTCCCTATTGTTAGATCAAATGATTTAGAGGTTATTAATATTATAGTGAACAATTTAATAATCGAATATGTTTATATGTTATACGAAATGCACGACTGTTTCCGAAGTTAAACGAATAGGTATCTTCTTTAAATTTGTATAAACGAATATTTTGATGATAAAAGGTTTATAGGAGTTGATTATTTATTTTATCTTCACTGATAAAAAACTGTTAAGATGAATTTGTATTTTTGTTTCTATTTAAATTTTTACTTCCAACTTTTAAAATTTTCTTTACACATCTATGTTATGATGCGTTGACATGACATGACCATTACTAGCTAACAGTTCTGAGTGAATATTTATTCGGAACAGAAGTTATAAAAGAGAATATTTTCTAAACCCAAAAATTAATCTATATGAAAATTGTGTTGCGGCGACCGTTTGCATCCATTACGTTTTATTTGAAAATAGCTTTTAAAAAGTTCAGATAAACTTTAATATAAATTGTGACTGGAAGATAAGAGTCACCTATGTCGATACAAAAATAGCCACGCCTTCTCCCCCTACGCAGTCGAGTTGCTGCTCAACAACGCAAGTTACCACAGCAACGCGTTAATCCGTCAACTACAGCAAACCAGCTGCACCCCTCGAACCAACGTTACAGGAAAAAGCTATGCGTATATTTAATTACATTTTTATTTTACAATAATGTTATTGTCTGTGACGTGTAAGTATTTAGTGAACTGATACCACTGGAGTATGATTTATTCCAGACAATAAAGAATTGGCAAAATAAAATTGGAGTTGGAAGGATCAGTTTGTGAGCTTTGATTCATTTAACAAGCTCAAAGTATTTTTTGACAGACAACGCCGCGAGAAGGATTTCAACCTTATCGGGGAAACGTATCGGTGAATAGCGAATAAAAATTCAAATGAAACAAAACTTGGATCCTTTATCTGTTTTATATGCAACGAAAAGACGACGCACAGGATGTATTCATCATACATTCTTTCTATCGTTTCCAAGAATAAAATTTGTTGAGTTGTATGTAGTTTTCAAAATAATTGAACTTGGTAAAACAACTAGTTAATGAAGACGTTGTAAGCTTCAGTTCTACGTAATTATTATGAATGCAAAATGTAAAACTACCTATAACGTATTGCGAAATCTCCAAGTTAATGTAAAATCACCACACTCAAAGTAAAATTATCAAAGTCAATGTTAAATTATCCAAGTTAATACAAAGTTACCAAAATTAAGTGTTAAAATATCTAAATAAATGTACAATTTATCATCAATACAAAGTTACCAAAATCAATATACAATTACCATCACTGTAAAATTACCCAAGACAAGGTAAACTCACCCAAGTCAATACAAAATTACCAAAGTTAATGTTAAATTACCCAAGACAATTTAGAATACCAAAGTCAATGTTAAATTACCCAAGTCAATGTAAAACTATCCAAGTCAATACAAAATTATTAAAGTCAATGTTAAATTACCCAAGACAATGTAAAATTACTAAAGTCAATACAAAATTACCAAATTATGTGTAAAAATATCCAAATAAATGTAAAATTTCTCATCAATAAAAAAATTTAATTTTGTGCTTAAGACCACTCAGGAGAAGTGTAAACTTTTAACAGAACTTATGAAGTGAGGAGCACAGTGACCATTTTTTAACACAACTTGAAAAATGAGAAAGCATAATGTTAATTTTTTAACACAACTTACGAAATGAGGAAGCACAATGACAATTTCAGAAGTATTACCAATTAAAATATACGTTGTGTTAACATTAACAGATTATGCATATGACGTTGGAAAATCAGTTACACTTATATACCCAACTCAAATATACTAAACAAGCATTGAGTTCATGGCCTAACCAGCAAGGGCGTAAGTGATGGACCAATCTGCTGGTTCGAATCTCGGCAAGACCAAAACTTTTTTCAAACTGACGGAATAGAGTGTTTCACATTAGAGCCTGACGTGATGAGTGACGGTAAAATCCGATTCACCCCAAGCAACAAGAAAACTATATACGCTGCTATACACACATGTATGCAAATAT
This sequence comes from Philaenus spumarius, assembly GCA_018207615.1. NCBI lineage: Eukaryota > Metazoa > Arthropoda > Insecta > Hemiptera > Aphrophoridae > Philaenus > Philaenus spumarius. The sequence continues at coordinate 208,847 of JAGFPH010001368.1, forward strand.
TTAGGACGTGGTGCGCCTATAGAATTTTACACTTCGACATCAAAATAAATGTAAAATTTCTCATCATTAAAAGTTACCAACATCAATGTAGAATTACCAAAGTCAATGTACAATTACCAAAGTCAATGTAAAATTCCCCCAAGACAAGGTAAACTCACCCAAGTCGATATCAAATTACCAACATCAATGTAAAATTACCGAAGTCAATTAACCAAAACAATAAGAGCTCACTAAAGTCAAAACAAAATTACCAAATTCATTGTAAAAATACCCAAACATTTATGTAACTACCCCTATTAATATTAAGTGTAATAATTAGTTTGCTGTCATTAATTGCATCAATTTTATAAAGCAGGAACAATAAAAACCAGTAAAATGAATCAATCAACAATTGAATTAATTTTTATGTACATTATTCACGTCAATATAACATTACCAAAATCAATGTAAACTTACCAAAGTTAATTCAAAATTAAGAATATTGCTTTACATTCACAACCAAACACTTAGGTTTATAAATACATAAAATGTATGTAGGTACTGTACATGTCGTTTAAGTAGAAGGTCCAGAATATTGTTGTTGATTCAAGCCAAACATAAAGCATTAAAACCATTCTGCTTTAAGCGTTTTTAAAAAAATATGAAGATATAAAGACAAAATTAAATTTTGTAAAAAGACTATCACACAATCCAATCAGTAAAGTGGACTATACGTTTTTGCAACGGAATCTCAGAGTAACATCTTTGGAGAGTAATTTAAAAAATGTTGTGAACAGGACGAAAGTAATGTTTAGTTATTACTTTCTTCTTTGTACGGCGAATACCCTCGCCCTTTCTCCTACTGATAAAATGGATGAGATATTTCTTTTAAAAACTAGTCGTGTAGTCCGGACGAAATTAAATTAGGAGGCTCAGCAACCTGCTAGATACGCTCAACAGCGTCCGACGGGGAATTTTTAATAAAAGTAGAGACTCTCTATTATATCACCATTCAGTAGTTGTTTTTATATTACACAGACATTCATGTGTTTTTTACTCGGATTTGAACCTAGGACATTAAGGGTCGGCTCTAGTAAAACAGAAAGCAACCTGCGTTTCCAGCGTAGCGGCTGTAGGTTACGCGGACATTGCTCATCCTAAATCCATTTAAAACCCGCAATTGTTCAAATAGCGTTTTTAAAAAAAAATACCAAACTCTTGGGGACGAAATTCTTCATGCGAATGGCTTGGTAGTTTTTCACTATAATTAATAGTAACAACATTAAAAATATTAAAAATCAATGTTTTAAATTAATAATAAATATTAAACAAAATGTTTTTCTTAGTTTTGAAAAAGCCATTTTCATGCATATTGGCCATAGCTTTAAAATGACATATCGTTCATAACTATCCGATAAAAATAAAGGAAAAATTTGGATTTTAATTTAACATTAGTGTTGTGGAGTGTCAGCCAACATGGCCGACAGCTAGAGCCGACCCTTAAGTTGCAGAATCAGGTACGCTACGCCTTAAGGTTCGGCTCTCTACATTCAAAACGTCGAAGTTGGGTACCAATTTCAATGTTAAATAACCAAAACATACCTTCACTATTGAGCATATTTTGGTGTTGTTTTTGTCAAAAAACGAAAGCTGTATTTTTTTCTTAAAGTAAAATAGATTGTGGGTGTTGATTGCTAAGGTTTTTTGCAACTGAGTAAAAAATTAATAAAGTTTACTATTGTTTACTATTTATATCATACGTTTATGAAAACAATAACACGGGTTTTGAAAATATATTCGGCAATCAACATCCGCATGTGACAGTACTTCAAAATGAAACCAATTTTTTTAATTTATTCCACGAATTATCGGAAAAAATGACTTATTCTGTAGCATTGCTCTTATGGGAATCAGAATCAATATGGCGGACAGGGTAGCGCCCCCTTAAGCTAATTAAAGCAGACAACAATAAATAATTAAACAAAGTTATTGGTTTTAAATGAAAACGTATTGTTAATTCGTACAGCACTTAACGCCTGTCCAATAAAAACATTTCAAATCATATTAAAAAATGAGCATCGAAAATTGAAATACATTTTAGTATCTAGACTAATATTATAAAGAGGTATAATTTGTTTGTTTATTTGTTTGTATTTATGGGGAAATCTCTGGAACTACTGAACCGATTGAAAAAATAGTTTTACTAATACAAAGCTACACTATCCTTGAGTAACATAGGCTAGAATGAATTTTTATTCAAGGGTCAAAACAAACCTTAAAACAATAAATATTAATTGTTGTACTTTCCTTAAAGCTAGAGAGCTGAAATTGTGTACATTTATTTCTTACAAGATACTTAGAAAAAGTCAACTAGATTTGCATTTTGTCGAGTGCTGCTAAGAGGTGAAATTGCATAACAACCCCTAAAACAATAAAAATGAATTTTTATATTTTCCTTAAAGTTAGTGAGCTGAAAATGTGTACATTTATTTCATACAACATACATAAAAAACGTATCATGGATTGAAATGTCGCGTGCTGCTAAGGGGTTAAAAATGTAGTAAAAATGTAAATTTTTAAACTTTCCTGAAAGCTAGAGAACAAATCCTTAATAAATTAAGGAATCTAAACATAAGAAACCACTATGTTACACCCTAATTAAAATAAATAAGACATATTAGAATTTAATATTAGGGCATATTTATATAAAATAACCTGTTTGAATTTGCTTCGACGTGAGTCACCGCAGTGGTTGGCGAGCGAAGCGAGCAGGGGGCGGAGCCCTCTAGTTTAGATAAAAGATAAGGAACGAAACTTATACCATTTGAAACGTACTTTGAGATGCACACGAAAACAAACCATGTGTAAATGTTGTCGTTAAACCAGGTAAAATGGAACAAACCGGGCCTAACCTAAAATTGTGTTGCTAAGCTGGCTACAGTTGAATCAGCTGTTTTATCTGATATTTTATTTTTGTAGGTCGTGGCTTTATATTGTTCACGCACAGATGATTTTTCATAAAAAACACTTCAAACGATTGGATAAAATTATTTTCATAACATTCATGGCTATATGAAAAGTTATTCCTTTGCCTTCCCTCGACGGGAAAATATTTATTTAACCACCCAACATAATTCGATAAAATACAACTTAAACACAGAATCTGACAACTAACTCAACTCGTTTCAACGACAAATTCGCCATTTTCAGTGATGCACAAGCTACAATAATCAAACTATTAATTAAAATAAACAAATACTTAACGTTGTTTCAATTTATTTCGAATTGAATTATCACTTATCTTTATTCATCTGTTAAATTATTCTACTGTTCAAAAGTTGAATAGCTTACTTAATATTTATAATTAATTTCATCAAACCTTCTCTTAACCTTTTCAAACTCTTTTCTTTGTCCAGCCAAGTTACGAATTAACAATTTGCATACAAAAATTCCAATTAATTATGTGAAAAACTAATTGAATTTTGTAAATTTACTAAATCAATAATTGCATTTAAAATATTGTTTGAAAAAAACTTTTATTGTTTTATACACTTCGGAACTGAAAGTGTGTATACATTATCTCCAAGTGTAGATTAGAAATTGAAAGAAATTAAAAGAAAAGTGAAATTTAATGAATATGAATAATATATTAATACGTTTAATACAGTTACAAAAACAATACAAAAATTGACTAGACCTGTATTAATGTTATACTTATAGGACAATATTTGAACGATAGTTAGTAAGTTTAAAAAATAATAATGTGGGCATATCATGTGTATGTACGTGTGAGCGAGATTTGTATGTGTAAGTAGGTTTAAACCGGTCGTAGAAACGACAGGACACACTAACATATATCTCGAAGAAAATGTGCACAACAAAATTTGGCAGAGGTGCAGAATATGGGCTCGTGAAATTTTGGCCGGGAAAATAAAATAAAATAAATATTATTATTTTGGGGGAAAATATATAAGAAACGAATGGGAATGAAGGTCAGCCTAATTATTTTAAAATACTGAGTGTAAGGCAATTGTTTTTAAGAAACCTGACAATTTATATATTTTAAAATTACAAGAAAAGTTTCGTAAAAGTTCATAATGAAAATTTTTTTCCAGCTTATCCTAGATTACAGAGTTTGGCACTTCCAATGCAATGTAGGAATTGTCAACAACTTACATCAAGAGCAAATGAACAAAACCAAAAAAGTACAGAAGAAGAGTATCACACACTCCTAAACTCCACAAACTCCTCAACTGAGTAAAAACATTGATCTGTTAAAAATGAATTAAATTTTTTCTTAAAACTAGTGCAACAAGCTATATTTTATGTCAGACTGTAATTTGTTGTACAGTCCGATTCCCATGTAAAATGAACCAGCCTCGTAGACAGACAGGCGATCCGAAGCCTGGGATATTGCAGGAAATTTTTGCCTCGGGTTTCATGTTTGTGCTGTAAAATCCTATCTCAAAATGTATGTATATTTGCATGAACAAAATTCAGTAATTCATATAATATATGCAAGGCATCGACATAATGGACATTTCTTAAAAAAAAGGCTTACACGATGCTCTGTGTCCTGTTCCTACCATAATTCTAATTACTCTTTTCTGTATTTTAAATATTCTGTGTGCCTCAGGAAAATTTTCCCACAACATTATTCCATAATTCAAGAGGTAATGGAAATATCCATAACGGATCTCTCAGTTTCTCTTTTAACTTGACCAGAAGTTACCTATATGGCATAACATGCACTATTTAGTTTCTGATACAGCAAATATACTGTAACATACATAAATACAAAATTAGATTAATAATTAATTAATTTTTAAGCCAGCTTAGTTTTAAACGTGGATTGATATTTTTATATGCACAAAGACAAGTACAGTCTCATTTTAATTTACTTCACTCCTTCCATTTTTAGTCCATAACAAGTAATTTGTATGCCGTAACAGATAAAACAGCTGATTGTAATCAGCTGTGATAGAAAAACAGTTTTAGGTTAGATTCAGTCTTTCCAAGATATACGACTGCGATTCCCTTCTTCTAAGTTTGCGTAATTCATATAAATCATTTGAAAGTAATAAGGAATTTTGCACGTATTACAGTTAATAAATTTAAGATTAGAAGTTGCAGATAATTCAATTAATTTGATTTCACAATTTATTACACGGTTATAAAAGGAAAGAATGCAGTGATAACATTTCTTCATGTTATTACCTTACAATTATCATAGTTCTGAATAATAGCGTTTTTTTTTTAAATTGCTTCCAAAGGTTAATATTTACCATATGCATTCTTTTCATTCATCAACTCCGAATGACTTGAATACTGTTTCTGAGACAGTATTTCCACATGGTCCTTCCATCCTACATTTTTATTTGTTTTTAGTTCCAGAAAATTAACAACATCAACTGTGGCAAATCATCAATTTCCAAGTTTGTGCCAAAATATCTAGACCATTTTGTTTTAAAGTCTAAAACGAGGGACTTACTCATATTTATTTGTAAACAATACACAAGTAAGCCATTTTTTAACGGATTCTAGACAATCCAAGAAAGATTTATTTAAAGAATAAAATTTTGATCCCGTATTATTTCTGAAGTATCATTATTGCAAAGAGAACCGTCTTATCAGTTTTCATAGTTTTAGGCAAAACAATAATATGTAAAAAAAGTTGATCATGAACATCGCGTTCTTCAACTTCTTCTGGATAATGTCTAACAAGTTAATAAAAACGTTTTCTGTCATTAACTCGAATTAAGTAGCACACGTTTTATCAAAAGTAACAAATTATAATAGATTTAATTTGCTAGTTGTATGTAGCGTGCTACTTAAGGTGACGAATTAGTCGTTGAAAAGCTTTTTTTTCTCATTAGTCCAAGCTCTTATATTATAAACCATCTTTAATATCCATGCACAATAAAATTATTTCTATTTTTTCCTGTTTAAAATAATAATTAAAATATTTTTAGAGTGCACTATTTATTACAGCGCTCTTGAAAAATAAACAGTATGTACTTGACACTAACAGTTTGTTTATTGTTTTACAAGCCCTTCCCACCCTACCCCTACTTTTCCCAGTTCATATGTGTACCAAGCTTGAAATTGGTACATAATTTTTCTATACTAATATAAAGAGGTAAAATTTGTTTTTTTTGTTTGTATGTAGGGGGTAATCTATGTAACTACTGAACCGATCGAAAAAACAGTTTTACTAATAAAAAAAAGCTACACTATCCCTGAGTAACGTAGGCTATAATCCATTTTGATAAAAACCTTTTTTATTTCAATCTTTGTAAATTTAGTCAGAAAAAATCTTAAGTTAGGCCTAGACTGATGAATGCATTTACATGTATTACCATAGCAACCAACGGAATAAAATAACAGATAAAATAGCTGTTTGCTCCAATATTTCCATTACCAGCAGATTTTAAACTTTGAAGCAATTATTTGTATTTCTAACTTTTAGGTTAGATTTTTATTAAAGTATAGACCTGAGCCTTGCTGGTTCTTTTAACCTTTATTATAACTGCTGTTACAAAATATAAGAAATAATTTTATTTGAACATTTATCATTATTTACCACCTTAGATTTGGGGTTATTATTAAACCTACAGCTTTATTATAAAGGAAAAAATAACAAGATTATGTGTATAGAAGGTTCCAACGGGGTTGGAGTGCGGACCAAGCAAGGGTTTCCCCTAGTGTTTAAAAATGTAGGTTTAAAAATGTAATACAGAATAGATTTACCACCTTAGATTTGGGGTTATTATAATCCCACACCTTTTTTATAAAGAAAACAACATGATTATTTGTATAGAAGTTTCCAACGGAGTTGGCGTGCGGAGCACGCGATGGTTTAATATAGTTATCTATATTATTATACTAACCTAACCTAAAAGGGCTGTTGGTTGTGACCAATAGTTAACTGTAAATTTGTCGGTTGGTTACTATGGTGATAAATGTAAACTCATTCAAGAAAAGTGTGTAGGTTTGTGTAGGCTTTACCTAAAATTGTGTTTCTTAACTTTTTATCAGAATTAGGTGTTTTATATATTATCGTTTTCAGTGACTATCTATGTCTCCATAAGAATATACCTTGAAATGTTCTTATTATTATCTTCTTCAGTTTATGCTATACGTTGTTTTCAAGTAAGCCAGGACAAAGCCGTATGTAAAAATACATAAAAGTTTTCATACCCCAATCCTTCAATCAAAATTTTAAAATGGTGAACATACACAGAATTTAACTTGAAATACAAAAATCTCTGCTTGAGAATACAATCCGGAGAAGTGAAGTTTGGCCCGTTCGCCTAGTGTTCCGTACCGCCTGCTGTCTCGAAATTTAAGACAGCAAAAAAATAAAAAAAATATATAGCTTTCTCTCAAAAATATTAATTAATACAATTTTCTTATAAGTCTCTCTAAAACGAAATGTTTTTTGCACTCTTAATTTTTTAAGACTTTAAAATTTTTAAAAAATAATAAATTTATTTTTTTTTGGTTTCCAAACTTTGTCCCTTAATTTCGGGGAAACACCTTCCTCAACATGCTTAAATTGTTAAAAAAAGTTTAGTACTTAATAGAAACTTTAAAGCAAAGATTCCTGTCATTCACGCAAAACTCTGTGCCTTTTAGGCATGAGTCTGGGTCTAGGTCAACGATACCTTGATCCAAATGCCTCTGTCATAATCAATTGTAATTTCAGAGTAAGCATTAATTTCTTTGCAATTGCTTCACCATGGGGATTTGTGAGCGAAACGAGCAAGAGATGAGCCCTATAGTGAATTATAAGAAAGTTTAAAATAACTAGCATGAATTCCAAACAAAAATTAGACAAATAGCTTAATATATAGTGTTTTTATTAAAAATTGGGTCTGCGTCGGACCAGACGGTGGAAGTTATATTTCTTTGCCATTCGTATATTCGAATACTTTCCTATAATTTTTGAAAAAATAATTCCCAGTCGGGGATCGAACCAGGGATGGAAGTCGAGTGCGTTAACCACTCACCCACCGAGACTCTTGAGGTATCTGGCACTTTCTGGATTTTACTATTAACGCGTGACGCGGTTTCTCGACCGACACCCCATCCCGATTACAACGGGCGCAAAGAAGTATTAGGCGTTGGTGGAATGCCACTGCAAATTAGTCAGAATAAATATGTGATTTCTTAACAAATTTAATACATGTAAATACAAACAGTATTTTAATGTGAATGCAATTTATTTTATATGGGTATGCATATAAATTTAATTATTTATTTTATGGGTAGTTATCAACTTTCAACCCTTTTACTTAAGTAAGAGAATGTTTTTTTTTTTAAATATTATATCACTTTAAAAATAATATTACATAATCTTAGCTTTATAGCTTGTGGGAAGTTAGTGCAATTTAAATTTATTGTATAGGAGTAGCAACCCCATTTACACCTCTTAGGCTGTATTTTTTGTAATTTCTAAATACTCCTGGCATTAACATTGATAAACTGTGAAATGTTAAGTGAAATAGGTCGACTAGTTTTTTAGTCTGTAGAGGACAAAGTAACAAACGAAGAAACAAACATTCATTTTACATTTTAATATACAGGGTGTTCATAAAGTCCCTTTAACTCCCTCATTATTATTGATACTGAAAATAAGTTAACAAAACTTTGAAAATATCTTGTGTTGCATAACAAGACAAATGTTTTGACGTATCTGACCATCTACGATTTTGGGGGACTTAGTGGGATAAGGGGAGGTTACCAATTTCAAATATAAAGGTAGGTCACGTA
>JAGFPH010001368.1:217700-228593 GCA_018207615.1 Philaenus spumarius
GGGATAAGGGGAGGTTACCAATTTCAAATATAAAGGTAGGTCACGTATAATACACCATTGACAAGCTTATTAAAAGAGAAACAGAATGGTGCAAATAGAGTTTAATGTCTTACTTCGTATTAAAGTAATGGAGAATCAAAGTTTTGAAAAATTATCTATAAATGTCTTATTCCTAATATTACGAAATTAATAACCTGCTTTAATGTTATGATAAATGTATAATTTTACAGAACTTTGATTGTCCATTACTTTGAAACGAAACAAGATACTAAGATCTAGTTTGCGCCATTCTGTTTATCTTTTAAATGGTGTATTACATAGCCTAACTTTACATTTGAAATTGTTAACCCCCCCCCCCCTACTTCATCTATGCCCCCAAAATCATAGAGGTTCAGATACGGTATGTCAAACAATGTTTATTGTTATGCAACACAAGATATATACAAAGTTTTTTTAACTCGTTTTCAGTAACAAAACAAAATAAAGGGGGTTAAAGGGACTTTATGGACACCCGGTATATTAAGATAACAAAGATAACAAAGTTAAAGCAGGCGAAAGTTTATTCAGCATCTTTGAAAAATATTAATAGCTTTTATAAATAAGAATAATTATCTCCGCAAGGCACTGTCTGAAAACTTATATTCCTCATTTTAATTTTTCATTCATAAATCAATTTTAATAGAGCTCTGTCTTGGAAAGAAAACAAAAGGTGACTTTTAAAAACAAAGACGATAAAAATTATAAATGGTAAAAAAGTAATTAAGATACAACATTAAAAGATAATTTTGTGATATCTTAAATTTTAATTTCCAGTGTTCTTTCTTGCTTAGAAACCTTGATCTAGAAAGATAGACGGGATAACCGATGGCGGATAGAGTTTTAGGTATTTGTGTAGAAGAACGTCCTGACAGGAAATATTTATCGTATTCTGAAAATATTCACTTTACAGAGTATAAAAACAAAAAGGAAAAACTAAAATTAAATAAATAAAAAGAGGAATAAAAAATGTAAATTTAAAAAAAATGTAAATTGTGTGTTGAAGACCACACGTGAGAAGTGTAAACCTTTTAACACAACTTACGAAATAAGGAAGCACAATGTCCATTTTTAACAAAACTTATGAAATGAGGAAGCACAATGTCAATTTTTAACAAAACTTAAGAAATAAGGAAGCACAATGTATATTTTTAACAAAACTTATGAATTAAGGAAGTACAATGTCCATTTTTAACAAAAATTATGAAATGAGGAAGCACAATGTCCATTTCAGAAGTATTATCAATTAAACTATACACTACGTTAACGTTAACGGGTCAAGCCTATGACGTAATACAATCTGTTACCCTTATATACCCAACTCAAATATACTAAACTAGCAATGCGTTCGTGGCCTAACCAGCTAATCTATGGTGATGGGCTCTGCTGGTTAATCTCGGCAAGACCAAAACTTTTTTTCAAACTGACGGAATAGAGCGTTTCAGAAAATGCGGGACGGTCAAATCTGATTCATCCGCCAGCAAACATAGCTCCGCGGTGCGCCTATAGAAGTTTACACTTCAATAGTCAGGTGAAGGTAAGCCATTGAAGTAATGTACACACATCACTGTCACTATAAAGAGGAAAAGTAATTATTATACAGGGTTATTCTAAATGATGGACCCATTTTTAAAATTCGTATTTATTAAAATACAAATCCAAAATTAACAATCTTTATACTTATGAAAAGAGTAAATTTCAACAGTTTCGGCGGGCGGTGATGGTTCCAGAAGCGGCCGGTAGAGTTCTCGCGGCAGTAGGCCGCCATTTTGTGTCAATGTTCAGCTGTAAGTGAGACGGCTACTGTGGAGCACAATGTTTTCTGCATTGTTGGGTTCGTAAAAAGTGACTCGCAAATTGTAGTGTAGCGGGAATTCAGTATTGAACCACCAACTAGAAAAAGCATTAGCCGTTGGTTTAAGCAATTTCAACATACTGGAAGTGTGTGTAAAGGAAAAAGCACAGGCCGACAGTGTGTGTCGAGGATGATGTCAGACGGATTGAAGAAAGTTGTGTTCGCAGTCCAAGTAAGTCTACCAATAGAGCTGGTAGAGAACTTGGACTACTCCAACCAACAGTATGGACAAATCTGAGACGGTGTTTGCTGTACAAGCCCTACCGATTACATGTGCAGGCTCTCAAACCTTATGACAAAGAGAAGCGTATCGAATTTTGTGCTTATGGGCTAGAAATTATGGAGGATGACGCGTTTCTACAGCGTATAATTTTTAGCGATGAAGCGACTTTTCACCTTAGTGGAAAAGTCAACACATAATGTTCGCATATCAGGATTGCAAAACCCACATTAAACATTGCAAAACGAAAGAGACTCGCCGAAGATAAACGTGTTCTGTGCCTTATCCCGTACAAAGGTTTATGGAGCTTTTTTCTTTGCGGAAAGAACTGGAACTGGAATAACCTGCCTAGACATGTTGAAACAATGGCTGTTCTATCAAGTTAGGGAAGATTCACAGGACTTCATTTTCCAACAGGATGGAGCTCCGCCCTATTGGCTGGCACCTCCATGTACGAGGCTCTTTGAATGAACCCCTTCCTCATCGCCGGATAGGTCGCAGGGGAAATGAAGTCCTGGCTTTACACTTCTGGCCACCGAGATCTCCTGATGTCCTGATCTCCTGATCTCCCATATGACTATTCCTTATAGGGTTATGTTAAGGAAACTGTTTACGTCCCGCCTCTACCAACAACTCTGAATGATCTGCGAAACCGTATCACTGCTGCCGTGCACTCAGTAACAGCAGATATGTTTCGTCGTGTGTGATACGAGTTTGGCTACCGTGTAGATGTTTGCAGCTAATGGTGGCCACATTGAACACTAATGTATGGAAAAAACTTTGAAACTTCCTCTTTTCATTGGTATAAAGATTGTTAATTTTGGATTTGTACTTTAATAAATACGAATTTTTAAAAATGGGTCCATCATTTATAATAACCCAGTACTACACAATAATATTTTAAATATGTAGCCTACTTACATTTATCTTATTAATATTACAATAGGTTAATTACCTTGTATAATTCCATCGACAATCCAAAATGTGTCCTGGTTAGGATGACCGGTTTCAACGGTTATACCGTCATCTTCAGATCCTTATTTGATTTAATTCCGCCTGATTTAATAAATAAATAAAAATTATTATCACAAAGACATTGACACAATAAAAACACATAATCATGGTATGGCGCCACAAATCGTTACGCTAGTCTAGTTTATTAATGTTTTATTATTGCCGCACTGGTTGAACATGTACACCGGGCGATCGTCAATACCGTACTCTTACTCTCCATACTAGGGTAACGATTTGTGGCGCCATACCATGATTATGTGTTTTTATTGTGTCAGTGTCTTTGTGATAATAATTTTAATTTATTTATTTATGACTTACAGTCCAATAACATTGTAATTAAATGTATAAATGTGCCAATAATATATAGAAGACGACGCCAGTACAGGCGGAATTAAATCAAATAAGGATCTGAAGATGACCATTGTACAATTTTTGGATTGTCGACGGAATGATACAAGGTAATTAACCTATTGTAATATTAATCCAACACACAATCCAGGAAGCCAACATACAATATGTTTAAGTTACATTTATCGTTTAGAGTCTACAGAAAGCGACCATTTAACGTTTTTTTACAATTATTCCGATTACTATAATTCATTAAGTTCCTGAGGATAATTCATACATGCAATGACACAGAGGAGGATGGCAATAGTGACATTTCAACAGGTGAAAAAACTTGGTAAAATATTAAATATGTAACATGCCATGAGGCAAGATTATTTTCTAGTTTTCTTTTGCAATGTACTCCATTAAATTTGGTTAAATTATATTTACTGTTTATCGTTATACAGTATTAATAAATTAACATAGAAAAGTCCTTTTGCATCTATACTAATATTATAAAGAGGTAAAGCGTCTTTGTATGTAGGGGGTAATCTCTTGGGGGTGGGCATTGAGAAATAATATATGTGATTAAAAGAGGTAAATTTTGTTTGTTTATTTGTTTGTATGTAGGAGGTAATCTCTTGAACTACTGAATTGAACAAATAGTTTTACTAATAAAAAGCTTCACTATCCCTGAGTAACATAGGCTAGAATTCATTTTGATAAATTTTTTTTTAATTTCAATATTTGTAAATTTAATCGGAAAAATTTTAGGTTAAACCTAGAATGATGAACCAACACATGTATTTACATTTATTACCATAGGAACCAATTGAATAAAATAACAGATAAAACAGCTGTTTGATCCGATATTTCCATTAAATGATGATTTCAAACTTTGAAGGAATTATTTTTGATTAAATTACAAGTGAAAAAACATGGACCAAGACCGGGATTTGAACCCAGGACCTTTGCCTATCCGAGGCAACACTCTACCACTGAGCTATCCTGATCCTCCAGATATTGGTCGATGTTAGTAGAGTCTGGGGCAGTATAGCGTAAAATGGAGTGGGGGAAGGTCATTGACCTTGGGCCACGCCCCCTTTTTTTTTGGTGTTTTTTGGGGTCTTTTTGGTTCCTAACCTAAGCCACGCCCCCTTTTTTTGGGTGTTTTTTTGGGTCTTTTTGGTTCCTAACCTAAGCCACGCCCACTTTTTTTTGGGTATTTTTTTGGGCCTTTTTGGTTCCTAATCTAAGCCATTTTTTGGGAATTTTGGATTTTGGATTTTTTTTTTTTTTTGGGGGTCCTAACCTAACATTTTTGGATTTTGGGTTTTTTTTGGTTGTCCTAACATTTTTTGGAATTTTTGGAATTTTGAAGATTTTTGATTTTTGGAAATTTTGGGGATTTTGGATTTTTAAAGATTTTGGGGAATTTTGAGCCGCCATCTTTTTTTTTTGGCAGCCATCTTGTTTTGTAATAATTAATATTTAATTTAATTTAATTTTTTGCTTTGAAAAAAGTTTGGGTGTCGCCGAGAGTCGAACCGGGTATCACCATGACCCGAGTCCGCAGCGCTAGCGGTTAAGCTAGGCCGACTCTGTTGAGAATCTACTGTTTTGTGAAGTATGTAAGTTTACCACCCGTCAGCAACCTTGCATCAGGTGCACGGTGTTATAGTGTCGTCGGGATATAGTATAAATTGTATTATAACACCCCGAACATTACCGATCGTTCCTGAATCCGACCGAAGGTCACTTAGAGAAATTATTAGCTTTAAATTGTTATAGTGATGTCGGGATATAGTATAAAGTGCATTATATAAACCCGAACACTACCGAATGCCCCCGAGTAAACCCCGAATCGGACTTAGTCAAAATAAAGACTTGCAAACCGGTATTTTCCGAACGTAAGGCTCTACCGCAACCCCCGAAATTCGTACTTAGGCTAAATAAAGCTTAGACTAACCATAGGCGCCCCCGCACCCCGTGCGTATGATTTACACTATTTCTACCGGTCTTACCACGAACCAAAACGCCGGACTTGACCGAGCTTAGGCTTCGCTGTACCCCCGAATTATTTTTATGAATGTGTTTTAATGTATGGAAAACCGAGATAACCCGAACGTAAGGTTCTGTCCGAGTGCAACCGAAGGGGACTTAGCCGAAATAAAATTTTGGTCAAAATTAGGCTCTGTCGCATCCTTGCAAACCGCACTTAGGCTAACCATAGGCGCTCCTGCACCCCGTGCGTATGATATACACTGTTTCTAACAGTCTTACCCGAACCAAAACGCCGGACTTAGGCTTCGCTGTACCCCGAATTATTTTTATAAAATGTGTTATATTGTACAGAAAACCAAGCTAACCCAAACGTAAGGCTCAGCCCGAGTCCAATCCGAACTTAGTAAAAATAAAAATTTAGGCTAACATTAGGCTCGGCCGTAACCCGTGCGTATGATATACGTAACTACATAACCGACCAAAATGTAACGTAATATTTCTAAAAAGTCATACAAGTTGTATTCGGTCTAACTCAACCCCGGGGGTCACCCCTCCCCCAAATTTTGCAACAAAATTTCGAAAAAACGGAAATGTTAATGTTTTTAACGGAGGCTTAAGTGCAAACGAATTCTAAAATACATTTCGTACACGTAGGCAGCTATTCAGCACCGTCGTGATTAGAGCAATTTCCCCGCAACGGAATTTCTCCGCAATGGTTATTAATATAAAATTCACTCAACTCAACGTAAGGCTCTGCCGCATCCCATGCGTATGATATAACTGTTTCTACCGGGCTTTTTCAAACATAAGGCTCTGCCGCAACTCTTACAAACCGTAACTAACCGAAATAAAACTTTAGCTAATCTTAGGCTCCACCGCACCCTTGTGTATAATATACGTAATTACATAACCAAACTTATTCGATTACGCCTGTATTACTTAACGTTAAAACTTTCTCTATCTAAAATTTGTTTCAATATAAATTCTCCATATGTTTGTTGGTAGACACGGTAGCTGAGTAACACAATCACGGTTTTAGCTTTTACATTAAAATTATTAATAATTACTCTAGGTTGTGTATCGTTTAATCGAATGGTTATTAATAAAATGTCTCTGTTTTTAACGCGAAGCTTTATACTCGATACTTTACCACTTTTACGACCTTAGGCTCTGCCGCACCCTTGATTTACATCAAAACTTTCGATAGTGATTTTATGTTTTAAATTATTTACTAGCACGATTATACTTAACGCTTTTCCCCCGAATTTTGTAGTCTAATACTTTTAACTCACTAAAATTTCTGTACATTGTTATAAAATCGACACCCCAGCTATATGCTGACCAGACATTCCAATAGTTAGCAAATGTAATGTAAATCTTTTACAAATTTGGTGGCCCAGGCCTATCCGATCTTTTTCGAACTAAAAACTTAGGCTTCGCTGTACTCGTGACTGTTTATACTGTACAAACCTCGCATAGATTGTACTTTGAGGTTATGTTACAACTTCAATTATTTATTATAATTACTTGCCCGAACGTAAGGCTCTCCCGAGTCCAACCGAACAACACTTAGCCGAACTAAAAATTTGGCTAACCTAACCTTAGGCTCTGCCACACCCTTGTGTATGATATACGTAATTACATAACCAAACTTAAGATGTAGACTTACACATTCCAAACGAATCAGCAAAAATTTATGTTAGCATGTGTAGAACGCCGAGTCGGCAGAATTGTACTGTCTAATGAATTCGCTGATTCTCTACCAGAACGCGCTACCATCGGACGGGTTAATATTTCTAAAACTCTCTACCAGAATGCGCTACCGTCAATACCTTGTAAGAAATAAATTACATTTAAATTCTGTTTTATTATTTCCCCATATTTACCATGGTTGCTATTAATTGCTAGTTTTCAATACACAATGTTGTGCAATAGCCTCTAACACCATTGTACTAAAATCTCGTTACACAGCGTTAATCCAGGAGTCAAGGCGGTCACTGACCCCTAGACATGTACAAAATCCTTGTCACTCTTTTCCAAACACTTTTTTTCTTGTTCACATTGAAATGACAATTTTATAACAGTTACAGTAAAGAAATGGTTATAGGAATGACTCATTAAAACAACTTTGTTACACAAATACAGTTTATTATTAATAATTCCCTCTCATTACAACACTAAAGTATTTACAGTAATAACGGCTATTAGAATACAATTTACATTGGATATAAATAAAAATACAATGTTTTGGCCATTCGCCCTGCCAATAATTTCGGTGTTTACAGTCCGTGTTGTTCTTTTAACTTAAGAAGAGAATCGTAATAATATTTAGCACTTTTTAAGGCACACTTACTGTCGTATTGAAAGTGCTGAGGTAATATACAATTAACCTCTGTACAGTGCGAGTATCTTTCCATCTCTGGTAATTCTTCCACGTGTGGCAGAAGCTTTCTCAAAAACTGAGCTTTTTCCAATCCTTTTGTGAAAATTATGGAAAACGGTTTGCAAAGCGTGCGTATCACGTCTTCGTCGTAAGGAACGTCACCTTCTTCCCAGCCGATATGATGATAGTTTTTTTGTAACCAAAGGGCTGTCCTCCGAGCGCCACTATTAAGTTGATCAAATGTATAAGGCGGTTTGAAAACAACGACACTGGAGAAATGCTCACCGACTATAGCAAACTCTTTGACTATAAACTTATAGCTGTTATCGTGGTAACCGTGAAACTCAACTACTGCATGCATATTTTTTGAACAACTTCACCTCTTCGTACAATCTGTCCACTTCGGGGAGTGTGCTGGAAACGAGTTCGTCTGTGGTCAGGCACTTAATAATGTATTCGCGCAAATCCTCCTCGTAATAAAATAATTCTTTAATACGAAGGTTTATCAGAGGTATGGCGTCTTTAAACAGCCCCCACTCCGACAGGTTCAAGTTTAAAGAATGCTGACCGTCATTGAATGTAACATAACGTTTTCCAAACACCGTTGCTACTCGAATATTTCCAACACTTAGAGTAAAACCGTGAGTAGCCTTTCCTTCAAGAGCAGAAGTTATGTCCAAAAGTAATATTTCGAAGTAAAACGACGACGAAGTTAACGACGACCACGACAACGACGACAAAAACGACGACGAAATTAACGTTGACCACGACAACGACGACAAAAACGACGACGAAGTTAACGACGACGACAAAAACAGCGACGACCAAGATGACGAAGCGACGCTACGAGAACGCGATGAGAACGGAAGAGAGACCGTTCAATTCAACAACACATCTCAGATGTAGTCCCATAAGACCCCAACACAGCCTAGCCTTATGCTATGGCGACAGAAGACCATGGTTAGCTGTTTTCTAACCTAACCTAAATAGGATAAATTATCATAATCTATTTGTGTGTGTGTGTGTGTGTGTGTGCTCGCGTGCGCGCGTGTGTGTGTAACACTTTACTTCTATCGGTATTATTTTCAATTGTCAAATAGTAGCCTAAATAAATCTGGACAACTATTTTAGCTTTTACATTAAAATTATCAATAATTACTTTATGTTGCGTTTCTTTTTACTCGACAATTTACCACTATGTTAACAGTAAAAGAAACATTTATAGAAAATACTTCTTGCAGCCCAGTGTAGACTTATACATCCGCCACGAATCAGCAGAAAGTTATGCTAACGCCTATAAGATTGCTGAGTTGGCAGAATTGCACCCCAGAGTACTGTCTATTGAACTAGCTGATTCTCTAACAGAAAACGTTACCGTCGGACAAGCAAATATTTATAAAATCTCTACCAGAAAGCTCTACGGTCGAAACCTTGTAAATATAATGTTATGTACGAATGCAAAAAATAAATTACATTTGCATTCTGTTTTATTTTTTTTTCTATTAGGCTATGCCGACACTTCTGCTTTTGTAGCGTAGTTTGGAGCTATACATGCTCGGGCTTCGCTGTACCCTGAATTATATTTAAAACAAGGCGGCTTGAGTAACCCCCTCCCCCCAAAATTTTGCCTCGAAAATACTCCGGGTGAACTTAACCTTAGGCTTCGCTGTACTTTGAAATACCTACATAAAATGCAATATATTTCCAAGTATAACCCGAGCTTAACCGATCTTACCCGAATTAAGACTTATGCCAACGGTGAGTACTTCCACCGTATTATGATGTATACCCTGGACTTGACCGAATCGCCCCGCTCGCACGGTGATATTTCTTTACCAGAACGCGCTGGTGTCGGACGGGGGATAGTTAAAACATTCTCTACTAGAATGCGTTGCCGTCGAACACACAGAGCCCCGGAGTGTTGGTGGGGGTGGGGGAATGCCGTCATATTTATTTAATATCAATATTTAATGGCATACACTTTCCACTTTTAAAATTGCATAGTATTAAGAAGAAGCTTTTTTTCATAGGAGTTGTATTGAAAGACGACAAAAGGTTAAATACAATTTATTATCCCACTTTATTCACAACCAACTACAATTATTATTTCGTCCTTACTGCTGTTTCTATATGTGGGCAGTTCTATCGCCCATCTGTCTATGCTGATGGACCACTCCTGTTGTCTTTTTTTTTTTTAACGATTCTTAAAAGAAACTTTAAAGTTGGTTTACACACCACAGTTGATTTTAAAATCATACTGTACAGATTGTCGGCGCATTGGTACTTTTTTTTTAACACGGTAATCTCCTAGGTAAGTATACTGATCTATGCGATGGAATAAAGTCCTCTAAGATAAAAACACTCTCGAAAAAGATTCTATGCTTTCTCTACATACACTGCAGCGTGTACAACACAAGGCGCACGAAGCGCAAGCTATTAAATGTTTGCACGGGTAGAAAACTACTTGAACTTCGTCCGATAAACAGATTTTACACTCGGTCGTAGGTAGAGTTCGATTTTTCGGTACCACAATATTACAGTCGTATTTTCCAGCCGCATTCACAAAGTCTTTTCCTTTCGCTAACAATAGGAACTTGCACTTGTGGAACCATTTCGCGTGTACAGTCCAAGGATCGTCCTGGTCTTCCCAATCTTTTAAACCGCCTCCGCAACAGAAACATATCGTTTGATCTCCAACGCCGGTGTAAAAGAATCCAGAGTCGCTAAACTGTTGAGACTTTACTTTTAATTGTTCAGGACTGTTCTTATACGAAGCCAATCTAGCTGAATTACTTATGTACCTTTTATAAGATATATTATTTACCCTTAAAGAAGTATCATCGGATATGATGGGTTTTAAATTATTTTTAAAATGTACTTCTCCACTGATAACACGATTTGATTCGGTGTTTCTTTCGAGTTTTACAGATATCAGATCGCTACCGCTTGCATTGACTTTGACTGCTGTACTATACAGTAAGTATTTAGTCGATGATCCCTGTTTGCACAAATCGATAACTACTGTAACAAATTCCTTTCCTACGTTATCCATTG
>JAGFPH010001368.1:234414-246221 GCA_018207615.1 Philaenus spumarius
AAGAAATAGGTAAGATTAAAAAACCAGCTGTGGAAAGTAAGGTTAGTATTTCATTAACACAATTTGAGAAATTTAACCCAGGTTTGGAAAATGTTGATTGTTATTTAGAAAGATTTAAATGTTTTTTATCTATACATAATATACCAGATTGTATTAAAGTTAAATATTTTTAACATGCACGTGTACATGTTATATTCTTAATATATTCTCAATTAAGAATATTGGCATACCTAAAAAAACTATAGATTTGAAATATGATGAAATGATTAAATTACTCAAAATTATTTCCTAAGAACTCCTAATTTGACAATTATTGATGATGCTATTAAGAAAGCATTTGCTGATGAACAAGCTAGTTTAGGTGTTAGTGAATTTAAAAATTATAATAGCTCCATTAACAAAATAAATATTACTGATTTAAAAAAAACTCTATGCTAAAAATTCAAAATACAACAGAATAGATAGACTTCTTCAGTCTAATAATAGTGCTAAATTTAACTATTCTGCAAATGGATCTAAGCAAAATTTTATACTAACAATAAAAATGATAATTGGCCTACTAGATTCCAGTCTAATGGAAAGGTAACAAATATAATCTGCTACAGATGTGGCCTAACTAATCATAAAGCACTTAGTTGTAAGTTTATAAACAGATAAATACGAAAAAATAAATGCGGACATATTACCATAGTTTGTAATAAAACTAAAGTGCAATTTCATTGATACAATCATAGGCCTAATGTTGAAATAAAATCTAGTGGTCCAATGGAAGACAGTACAGCTACAACTGAAAGTTCTGAGACACAGATTTCTGAATTTGTTTATATTAACACAATTAATTCTAGAGATCCTAAAGAAAAGTTAATAGTTCCAATATTTCTAGAAGATAAAATTACACATTTTGAACTTGATACTGGTGCAACTTACTCTCTTGTGAGCAAGCAGAATTTTGATTATTTGAACATAAATGTTCCTTTAAAATCCTGCAATGTTATGTTGCAAACATATGACAAGAACACTATTTTTGTCAGGTATTTTGTTTCGCTAAATGTTGTTTATAAATATCAAACTTTTAAAGGTAACTTGTATTTGATGATGGTAGCTTTGATACTTACTATACTAAGAAGAGATTGGTTCTTTAAAATTAAATTTAATTTGGGCTGAAATTAAGAATGTAAATCCTGATTGTATTTCCTTGCATGAAATATGGCCAGCAATAAAAAAGTTGCTATTTTAATATGATGATGTTTTTTCTAAAAGCGCTGGATGTTAGAAAGGTTTCAAGGTTGATATTTATGTAAAACCTAATACAAAACCTATGTTTTATAAAGCTAGATCTGTACCATATGCAATTGTTGATAGAGTTAAAAAAGAAATCGATCGTTTAGAATCTCTTGGAATCATAACTAACTAAGACTACATTTTCAGAATGGGCTCACCGATAGTTCCTATTGTAAAACCATCTGGTGAAATTCGCTTATATGGAGATTATAAAATCACTGTAAAAAGCACATAATTCCAAGTGAACATCCAATTCCAATTATAGAAGAGATGCTATACAAAATGGAAAGTTGTAGATATTACTCCAAGTTTGATATTAGAGAAGCATTTATGCACATGTAAGTTTTGGAAAAGACTTGTATACTATAAATTATTACTAAGAGATATAACAATTATAAAGAAAACATAACATGATTATGTGTAAAGAAAGTTCCGAAGGGGTTTTCGTGCGGAGCACGCATGGGTTTCCCCTAGTTTATTATAAAAGGAGAGGATTGCAACCTATTCGAAAAATACTGTTCCATAGATATGCACACAACAAATCGTGTGTGTAGGTTATAAACTAGGCATAACATAAAATTGTGTTGGTAATCTGACTATCCGAATCAGCTGTTTTATCTATTATTAGAAAAAAATGAGCTATTGCAGTGGCCCTTATGATAAGACCCAAGGTCGGGAGTAGCAAATGAGCACCGATCATGGTCTCCAGAACACGTTTTGGGGTGTCATTAAAAATCATATATGTATATATTTATGTGTGCGCATTCTAACGGACGCATTTTAAGTCCGATTTGGTCCAAATTTGGTACACACATTGGGTTTCTAAATCGCTTGAACTGGTAGGTTAGCCAACAAAATTTACCGGAAGTAGAAAAAAATTTCGACCGGAAGTAACTTTATGTATATATTATTATGTGTGCGCACTCTAACGGACGCATTTTAAGTCCGATTTGGTCCGAAATTGGTAAACACGTTGGTTGTCTAAGTCACTTGGACGAGTTCGTTAGCCAAAAACATTGACCGAATTTTGAGATTTTTCGTACTAAAATTAAATTTGTTTGAAGTTTTATTTAAAAAAAAATAGACATACTAAATAATTCTGCACATTTTTTTTTACGTGGCCTTATAGCCCATCTGGTTCCCCCAAAAACAATCAAAACGTAAAATACCGTAAAAGTACCAGAATTAAATCCACGGCTTTTACCGTGGTAACCGATGGCAATATATTTGGTACATGCTGGCAGTACCTTCGTGAGTAGATCAATTTCCCAAATAGTTGTTTGAAATATAAAAACGTATATAAATTTAATTTTGGAAATTTGCTCAACTCACATCAGCGGTTCAGCTGCGTGGTCGAATTATTTTATGTATTTGGTTGCTATGGCGATTAATAAATTATTTAATTTTGTAGGACATGTCATTATATTTTTCATATTATACAAACCAGTAATGTGATGTTTCCATTTCATTCAAATTTATTTAGACTTATCATTTATTTTTATTTGTTTGTTAAATTATTCTACCGCTTGTTACTTGGATTATTTATACTTGAAAGGAATTGCATATGTTTACTAAATATCCTATTACTTTAAATGAGCAATTGTATCTATCTTTGTTTGTATCTTTGTATCTGTTGCGGATCTCGAAAACGGCTCGAACGAGCAATCAAAACAGCTGATTATAAACAAGCCATGAGATTGAGTATTATCAAAAATCAGCTGTTCATTGGATAGTTTTTAATTACTGTTAAAAAAAACAAGCTAATTTATACTGTTTTAGCACGTTAGAATTAGAATAAATTATATTTAACAATTTATTTTGTCAAAAAAAGTAAACTTGGCAAAAATGGATAAATTCTAATAGTCAATTTTGTAGTATAGGCCTGGCTCATTTCTGAAACATAGTATTGAGGTTATGTTTACTACTGTATATTTAGGCCTGGTTGACAGAAGATAGTAGAACTAGGACTAAAATCGTAATGAAAGCCTCTCACGTTTCTAAAGCATGTATTTGAGGTTATAATTAATCTTGTAATTACTGTTAATATATTTAAGCCTGGTTGCATAATTTTACAAACCTATGTACAAACGAGCCAAAGAATAACGAGATTCTTTAGGGAATTTTCCAACTGCGAACGAAGCGAAGCAGCCATCTGAGGCAGAAGGCCGAGGCGGGGTTGGGACGTGATTCGTCCATGGGCAGAGCCCCTAGTTTATAATTAATACCATTAAGCTTCCTCTTTGACTTTTCCCCACTCTTTTCATCATATTTACGAATTAAGAATTTCCGTACAGCTAAATTCTAGATAATTATGTGAAACACAAGTTGAATTTCGTTATTTTACAGACACAATTGATCTCAGGAAATGCTAGTATTAATTTATTTATTGCGTTTAATAATATACTGAACATTATGATTACATTTTCTTACTCTTAGGAACATTATGATTACATTAAATAAATTTTCTTGCTCATAGGTTGGCACCTCTACAGCATTATGTAAATTTTACCCTATTTGAATAACACTAAAACGCCAACAGGTTTTGTCATACAACTGAAGAAAAACGTTTTCGTGTTCATCGGTTAGCAACCCAGCCCCAATGGAACAAGTAATGGTTATCAAACATTTTCCCGAAGATCATTACTTACCTTCCCGATGAAACTAAATAAACTTACAGATGCAGGTCTTACGGCTAACCCATCAGTGGCGGATCTACCATTTGGGCTAACGGGCTTAAGCCCACCCCTTGGGCCCCTAAACTTACACTAGATAAAACAGACTCACGGCAAAAAAAAAGTAATAATATATATATAAAATTTTTTTAGAAAAACTGAAAATTAATACATTATTATGCGTTAGTTTGCCCTGCATTACTTTAAATCGACGGGGTTTTGTTACTTTTCACTTTACACTATAATTTAAACGGTAACACTACTGAAAAGACGGAACCCTTTTTCGAGACTTTGACTCGTCCGGAAGAAACACACGAATTGAAACTGCGACTTTTTAACCCTCAAAATTGGTTTTCCCGTACCCAAAAACATATGAAACGATACCCCACGCAGAATTTTCAAAATGTTGACACAATATTTTCAAAATGTTTACCCAAAAACGTGATCACGACGCGCTATGACTTTTAAACTCTCAAAATCAGTTTTTCCGTACCCAAAAACATATAAAACGATACCACACACAGTGTTTTCATAATTTTGACCCAATAATTTCAAAATATTTACACAAAAACGTAACCCCGACGCGCTACGACTCACGCAATATAATTAAGAAGATTTTGGTACCATCAGAAGTTTTCTACGACGTCTGCGAGTGCTTATATCGTGTATACAGGGAAACAGACACGCGCAAAATTACCGCATGATTTCAATACTTCGGCATTCTAATGCGAGCCGAAGTAATTAATAATTTTATGTACCGGTATTATAAAAGTAGGGTTTTAGTCCTAATTCGAATTCAAATAAATTTACCATTGTATTGGAGTTATGAGCCAGTAACCACTGCAACTGCAGAAAGGAGCTCTTCAGTTTTAAGAAGTTTGAAGACACGCCTGAGGAGCACTATGGTGGATTCCCGACTCAACGGAATGGCCTTAGCCAATATCTTAAAAGAGAGAGAAATTGATGTTGAAAATTTTATAAATGTGTTTTGTATAAAAAAAGCTAGACGTATGGTAATTGAAAATTGGAAGTGTAATTGAACATTTAAAAACATTACCTAAATAAGGAACATATTTTTACGTTTTGATTTTTTTATACATAAATAACATTGCTGTATTAACAGTAAACATGTGTAACAGAGGGTTTTAAATTTATTTATGTGTTAATAACTATAAAGTGCAATGAACCGCATTTATTTCTGACCAAGAACAAAGATATAAGTCAGTAGAATTTACATTTGAAAATTGTTTTGTGTTGTTTGCTGCTTAATTTCTTTGGGCACTGTTACGTTCAGGCACAAATGAAGATGAATCATTAGTGTAATTACATTGTTATGATTCAGGAATTTTTGGAAAATATTAGTTGTAGTTAAATGTAGTCAGTACAGTATCTGCAATAACAGCCGTTATTAAAACAAGATTAAATAATGTATTTCATCACTGGGATCGAAAAACCCCTTTTGGCCCGTGAGATGAAAGATACTTTTCATCACACTGTGATTAATAGTATTAATAATACAATTCATATAGGCCTGCTTTTTTCAAAATAACCTACCGTTTGTCAATAACATTCCTGAAGTACAATGACAACATAGTTTTCGTTTACAGCACTAACTAAATTATTGAGATCCGGTGATTTTAATATCAATACCGATACAAATAAAAACCTTCCTTAATTCTAAGAATTTATAGGCATTGGGTTTTAAGGAAAAGTTTATCTTGTCTTTGGTGTTTTATTCTATCCTTGATATTAATAGACACTACTACCGAAACAGGTACATGAACAGGTACTGGTGTTCTTTTTTAAATAATAAGTTACGAGTTTATTTATTTAATACTTGTAAATAGTATCAATATTTAGTTTTATTGTTACTCACGATGTTTCTTTGTTAAAATCGTTATTATACCAATAATTATCTAAGACGACATTTCAAAACATAATTATAATTGATAGCGCCACTGGTGTTATAATTTATAACTAATTTAGAGATCGGCACAAATCTCCAGCTGATTTTGCCGATCTAGACCGAGAAAAAGCTATTTTCAACACTCACAACTGTGAAGTTATTTAAATAACGCGCCACTATTTGAAGCAAAAATGCACCATCGTTAAAATAAAAGTAAATCCCTGCTTAATACACTGAACGCCCACGGCATCTAGCGGGTAGAGAACGTAACTCAGAAACAGCTGACTATCAAGACGGCATAAGGCAGTGCTAGGCGCATGCGTAGATATCTGTAACTTATGCAATCGTTCTTTAATAATTCTCTTTATAATTAACCTTAAACTTGTACAGACCTTCGTTCCGACCGACATGAAAAACTTCGAAAACCTCATGGCAACGTAAACGTTTGTAAAATGCGAAGTGAAACGTAAACTAGTTTTTTTTAATCAAAAATAGTCGTTCACAAAGTGCGGAAAACCAGTAATGTCGCGAAAGTTATTCATATTGTAAAGCGGACGTCAAGTTTCGTTAGTTCACAAAACATGTGAATACGTTTAAACATTTTGACATCTATTACCAGTTTACAACTGGTGCGACAATGACCTCCAAAAACTGAATTAGCTTAATTTTTAAAAATTTCTGCCTTCAAAAGAACTGTCAGTGTAAAATTCCAAATTAGTGAAATATCAGTGACTATTAATAGATAATTTATATATAATTCAAAATAGCAATTAAGTGTCTTAAAATAAGTATTAATGAAGGCTATTTTATAACAAGAAAAATACAAAAAATAATCTGATAAAGGCTGTATGTAAATTTATTTTAATTAAATAACTTGGATGGGACCGCTAGCAAATTTTTGGAACAACAATCCTCAAAGGATTTCATTCTAAATTCAAAAAAAAACTTTTTTTTAAATGAGAGACGTCTCTGAAAATCATTAAACGCCATTATTTGTATTATTTAATTTGACTTAGTATTAAGGTTGGCCAACAAAACACGTGTTATTAATAAATCCATGGTGATATATTTTTAATCTTGTAATCTTGTAAAAAGTAATAAATTGTAATAAATCTTTTTATTATAAATGGGAAGGGTTTTTCTAATTTTACTTTAGGGGAGGGATCTTTTAAATTTAATTAAAATCAATATTGTAAATGTAAACTATTCTTAAATTTTCTGTTCAATTATAACTAAGGGCATATCAATTTAAATCTTTTCTTTAAGGGCATGTGATTTTGCATATCAATTTTCAAGTAATTAATAAACAAACTGTTTGTTATATGAATTGTATTTATTGTATTTCCTATAAATAGCTAACTCAGGTGTTCAATATCAACTTTAAATAAGGTAAGGTTACAGATCTTTGATGTACTCGGTAAAGTTTTATTTCTTATAGGATTGAATGTACCATCTTAGTCTTAGCCACATTCCAAATTGTTGTCATTATTTCTTTAAAGGTGGTACACAGCTGATATTGAAAGTGACTATTTTCGATACAGTGTGATGATAAGGGTTTTTTCCTAATTTTAGCTTTGTTATGATTTTAGTAGTCTTAAACTGCATTAAAATTACGTTTAAAGAGGATATTTTTGTACAAAATTTTTCCGCGAGAGAGCCCCCCGTTGGTATTTAGCCCCCCCTTTGCTCAATCCTAGATCCACCCCTGTGACCCATTAAATAGATTACGCGTACTTACTTGTTGTTACGATATTCGTGCAAAACAAATTGCAACAGAAACAAAACACAATGGTGGTAGATAACTAAATACACTAATAACAGAAATAATGCACATAACACGCGAGGAACGACATAACCTAGAAATACACACCCCAGCTTGCAACGCACTGATTGTTGGTTTCGTTATCGTAAAGCGATAAAGCGTTGACGTCATAGGCCTACAAGTACGTGGTTACTGAAAACTATCCTAATGTTCTCTGTCTCTCTCTCCCTCCACTCACACACAACCCTCTGTCTCCGTCTACTTGCCAATTGAAAGCAGTACAAGGCTACAATATAAAATTAAAATTTTGATCCCGACATATATAATTATACTCAGAACCAGAGCAACCAAATTTTTTATTGAAAATACATCCCATTTAAGGGCAGTATGAAATGAAATTCACGGTTTTTAGTTGATTATTTCTCTCTTAATATTCTGTTTACAACAATATATAACACGTAGTATTTAAAACAAAATTTAAGTGTAAAACATAATATTACAAACACAAATGGCTACACTGAAAGTTTACGTTTTACCACTGTACCTTTTTACCTTTTTGGATGGCACAGCAATTTATATAATAATTTTTCTTTATTTTTGTTTTTTTTAGTTTGTTACACTACTTATAAAGCTTGTTTACTCGAACAGATATTTTTACTTTATTTTTATTTTATTGGAACGAAGTTCCTTAACGTGGGTTGCAGTAGATGTTCAATTAGAATAAACGGTACCAGGAACTGGCACATACTTTCTCACAAACATATTTAAATTATTAAACAGATTCACTGTGACTTCATAATTGTAGGTGGGGTAGGAGAGGTGATTTATTAAAGTAGG
Source organism: Philaenus spumarius (assembly GCA_018207615.1). NCBI lineage: Eukaryota > Metazoa > Arthropoda > Insecta > Hemiptera > Aphrophoridae > Philaenus > Philaenus spumarius. Next base: position 242,873 of record JAGFPH010001368.1, read on the forward strand.
AGATTAACTAATAAATGTTATTATTATCTAGACAGAAAACTATTCGATCGATTTCGAACAAATTTGCACCAAACATGTCAATTAGGCCTGTATAGATGCACAAAAAAATATTTAGAAATTTTTTTAAAACAACCAACTTTTCGGCCAAAAACTCCACAAAAATCTTTATTATTATTATTATTAATAGCTAAACGAGAATTTTTAGAAATATGCTGTGTTTTGCATATGGTAGGGTACATTAAAGGCTCCAAATAAGCCAACTTTTATCAAAATCGTTAAAGCCATTATTTTATAAAAAAATAATAACTGATTTTTTGGAGGGTTTTTGCCAAAAAGGGGGTTGTTTTTCAAAATTTTGTTTGTGCATCTATACAGGCCTAATTTACATGTTTGGTGCAAATTTGTTCGAAATCGATCGAATAGTTTTCGCTCTAGCTTTGTATACATACAGACATACAGACAGACATTTTGTAAAAACCACATTTTTGGACTCCGGGAGTCCCAAAACGGATATTTCCACAAAAATCTCAACATCGATTTTTTTGGGATTATTTTTGCAATTTTTTTTGAGAGAATAAAATGTAATGTGCAACGAAAAAAGTTTTATTAATTGGTTGCTAAGGCAAAGACAAATATAAAATACGAGTAACGAAAAAAGCGTTACCAAATTGGTTGCTACGGCAACGAATGTAAATACATTCAAGAACATGTGTTTTGGTTGATCAATTTAAATTAAGAGACGACCGTTTCCGTCCGGCGTAGTTCAGATATTATCGTCAAGCGATGAAATTTTAGGTTAGGCCTAGAAAGTAATTTTAAGTCTAGGCCTAATCTAAAATTATTGGATATATGTTGCCGTAAAGACTGGTAAAATAAATTAAACGTACACACAATAATTTTAGGTTAAGGATGAACTAACATTACAATGAATGGACATTTAACTGTGTTTACCATCTTAGCTTTGATGTTATAATTAATTCAACACCTTTATTATAATAGCATTAAACGAATGGAAACAGTAAATATTTCTATAAAAAAAGACAATCCAACAATAAACGGCAATTGAAAGATTAAAATTATGTGTGTTTGTTGCTGTTAAGGCTGGTAAAAATTGAAAAAAAATGCGTGATGAACTTCGTTCCTAACGGGGGTCCCACGACAGCACAAATTTATTTATGTTCTTGAATGAAAAAAACCTAAATGATTAAAAAACAACGTGATCTGGGTCAGAGTACCTAAGAGAACATTTTTAATTTACACCATAGCGCGTTTTACACTATATTCCAAAGTGGCCTGTTGGTCACAAAAATCTCTTTGTTTTATTGTTTTCAAGTAATTCATCTGGTAAACCATGCCTCTCGTTTTGTTTATAAATATAAGAGAACAAATTTACAGCTTACCATTTTTTGTAATCCGAAAATTATAGTTCAGATGTTCATAAACAACTTCAAGCAAATTACATCAATTTATACAGGGTGTATCAGAGCGGGTGGCCGGCTTGTATAGCATTGAAACGAGAATACTTAGACATTTAGTTTAAACTGATAACCCCCTATTTCGACCCCAAGGAATTCAGAAAAAATGTTTTCAACCCTCTAAAATGCCCCAAAAGGGTATTTTTGAGGGTGGGGATTGGTTTTTGGGAAATTTTCAAATGTAAAGGTAGGTCGTGATGTACTTCATTTTAAAGGTCTCGGTACACTGATCATTAAAACAAATTGTTTTTCATTTATCTTGCACCGTCAATACAGGGTGGCCCGAAACATCATACAAACTTAAGTTTACATATTTTTTTACATGTGACGTAAACATTTTTTTAACAGCTACAATGTTTAAAGAGATATTACAAAGATGTGACCTTGCAAACAATACCTAATTTTGGTAGGTTTTCTCACATTTTTAGCAGGTTTCAAAATTTACTGTTTTTCTTAGAATTACTGAGTTTTTGTGTACGTTATAAGTAGGCTTAAAAATGTTATTACAGTATTATTTTATGTTAGCTTAAATTTTTTTATGATTTAATCTTGACAACTAAAACCCGGATTTTTAAAAGAGAAAAACAATATTTTTCTGTAAATTTTAAGCCAATAGAGAAATAAAAAAATTCAAATATGAAAAATGTTGATAATTGTAAGGGCTTCAATTTGATATGTAAGATGACCCACATTGCAATTTGAAAATTTTGAGATATTGACTTTTTAAACTCCTAAAAGTTGTAAATTTTGAAACGAGCTAAAAATGTGAGAAAACCTACCAAAATTAGAAATTGTTTGAAAGGTCACATCTTTGTAAAATATCTTGAAAAATTGTAGCTGTTAAAAAAATGTTTATGTCAGATGTAAAAAGATATGTAAACTTAAGTTTTTATGATGTTTTGGGCCACCCTGTATTGACGGTGCAAGATAAATGAAAAACATTGTTTTAATGATCAGTGTACCGAGACCTTTAAAATGAGGTACATCACGACCTACCTTTACATTTGAAAATTTCCCAAAAACCAACCCCCACCCACAAAAAGTACCCTTTTGGGGGCATTTTAGAGGGTTGAAAACCTTTTTCCTAAATTCCTTGGGGTCGAAATAGGAGGTTATCAGTTAAAACTAAATGTCTAAGTATTCTCGTTTCAATGCTATACAAGCCGGCCACCCGCTCTGATACACCCTGTATATAAAATTCGATGAATGTTAGTAATAATGCAGATGGAACTATTTCGTACTGGTTGTGCATACTATTAATCATTTCAGTAGTTTTTTTCATTAAATAGAAAACGTATTAAGGTTAAAAACGAATAACAGAGGTCTGTTATAATAAATACTAGGTCAATTACTTAATGCAATAATTCCTTTAGTGATTTGGATAATAAAGAAATAGATTTTTTTTTCTGTTGTGCGTAGCTATATATTTTCCCGTTGATTAGCTAAGGAAAACAATTGTGTACTTAGGACCTCACGGGAGAAGGACAAATGTGTATGGAGATATTCTGAATAATAATAAAATATATTATGGAAATTATTTTGTGTTATGAAGCTGGTCATCTGAATCAACTGTTTATCTGTTTTTTATTTTATTGGTTGCTAATGAATGTAAAGATATTCAAGGCTGGATTAAACCTATGATGTAGGGTATATACATCCAACTCTAATATACTAAATTAGCAATGCATTCGTGGCCTAGCCGGCTAACTCGCTAGTTTAGGGTGATGGACTCTGCTGGTTCGAATCTCGTCAAAACCCAAAACCTTTTCAAGCGGACGAAATAGAGCGTTTCATAAAATGCATGAGAAGATGCGTGACGGTCAAATTCGATTAGAGCGTTTCATAAAATGCATGAGAAGATGCGTGACGGTCAA
>JAGFPH010001368.1:246231-264394 GCA_018207615.1 Philaenus spumarius
GCGTGACGGTCAAATTCGATTAGAGCGTTTCATAAAATGCATGAGAAGATGCGTGACGGTCAAATTCGATTAGAGCGTTTCATGAAATGCATGAGAAAATGCGTGACGGTAAAATGAGATTCACTGCCAGCAAACATAGCGCCGAGGCGCGCCTATGGTTATTTTGAACACTGGGAAAGCTCGGCTGTAATAAAACAACTCTAGGCCGTTCGTATTTATTTGTAAAATACAACAAAATTTGTTGAACCAGGTTGTTGGTTTGTAAAATGAATAACTTGCGGTACATTTATAAACTTCTGAGAAATACCGCTGAGACAGACGGACATTAACAAATGTGTTTAGTCTTCTGTTTCGTTTATTTATTTTTATTTTATTTATTTTAAGTACTGCACTCTAAAAATACAATGGTCGTAGGAAGACGGAACTTTTTATGGAACAAACGTTTCACCAGTGATCTTAACTTTAGTTTGTAACAATGTTTTAAAAATAGTAAGCGACAAAACTTTTCAACCAGGAAAGTGGACAAACAGTTTTGTTCTTAAGAGAAGCTTCAAACAACGTCCGTGGGATTTCAAAGAACGAGCTGTGAATGAGATCAAAGACAACGATCTCAGGCGACAGATTCTGCTTTACCTTTACCTTTGTGCAACAAACAGACATTCAACCGGAGAGTTTCGAGAAAGCGTGCTACCAACCTTAATGTTTTAAGCTTATTATATCTGAGGTACACATTTAATAAAGAAATGAATATACCTGTAGTAAATGAACGCAATTTGGTTTTTAGTTTGCTCAGTTTGTGGTGTCGTAAGTAAGTTCTAATGAAAGAGTTTTATAGAATTTCGTCTTTAAAGAAAAACATTGAATGATGTATATTTTTTCTCTCCAACATAGCAAACAATTGCCTATATGTATATTTATTTCTTTTCATTTTATTTATTCACTGGTCGCAAAACAAAATACATTTGCCTTCAGCCATTTTTAGCCTAAATAAACTACACATTTTTTTATTTCCTCTTTAACAATCAACTCCTATAAAAGAGAGTGTAGTCCGTACGTGCGTATATGAGTAACTTATAATATACCATACAATATAACAGCTGATTTCACCCACCGTCTGTTCAAAACCTAGCGCATATTGTACTTTGGGGTTATGTTAACAACTGCAATCATTATAATTTCTTGTGAAGTTTATTTTTTTAAATGTGAGATGTAGAATTGATGTACGTTATAATATTTGTTTTGACATTATACTCAGTGTATAAATACAACCTTTTATCATCAAAATATTCCAAAATACAAATTTAAAGAAGAGATTCTTATTCGCTTAACTTGGAAACATTCGTACATCTTCGTATAACATATAAACATATTCCATTATTAATTTCTTCACAATAATATTAATAACATCTAAATCATTTGATTTATCAATATGAAATAAGAAGCAATTAAAAGATACTATTTGTATCTTTCTTTGAATATATAACAACGTATATAAATAAAACATTTTAACAAATATTCATACAATTTTAAAATCCTTATAATTGTACACATTTACCGAGTTAAAAATCCCCGTTGGCCTAGTTAAACTCTGTTGTTTTTAAATACCGTAGTATTTTTGTTTTTCTGATGTGGATCTAATTATTCTGTCAGTGTTTTTTCATGGGGACTTAATAGTCACAATAATAACAACAAAATGTAAAAAAAAACATTTTTTAAAGCTAATTCAGAACAATAAAGTTATGAATTATTTAAACTAAAACTAAGTCAGAACAATCAAAATTAGCCTACAAGAGAAACAACATAAAAACATTTTAGGGCTGGTACTTTACGCATTAAAACAAATTGAACATTAAATAATACAATGCAACTAATAAACAGAATAAATCAAGAATAGTAAAAATTATTAGTATACATTAAATAAATAAATAATTTTTTCCAAAAAGATTTTCCCTTATTTTCTTCAGATTTTTCCTCAGGGGCACACGTCTTCCAAATACTCACAAAACTGAATAATAATTCTTTTTGAGGAAAAATTATTTTAGTTTGAGAATAAACATATTAGTATCATGCTCTTTTTTAATTCCTAGTGGTAATTTGTTAAACAATTTCAAGCTTACAGAATCAACACCTTTTACTTTCTCCCTATACTATAGTATAGAGAAAAGTAAAGTGATCGCAAAAAATCGATGTTAGATTTTTATGGAAATATCCGTTTTAGGACCCCCTGAATTCAAAAAAGTGTTTCTTACAAAATGTCTGTCTGTATGTCTGTATGTATACAAAGCTAGAGAGAGAACTATTCGATCGATTTCGAACAAATTAGCACCAAACATGTCAACTATAGGCCTGTATAGATGCACGAAAAAAAGGGTTGAAAATTTTTGAAAAAAACCCCATAAAAATCAGTTATTTTTTTTTATAAAAAAACGGCTCTAACGATTTTAATAAAATTTTGCTTATTTGTAGCCCAATGTACCCAATCATATGCAACATATCGCATCTTTCTAAAAATTATCGTTTAGCTAATAATAATAACTGATTTTTGGGGGGGTTTGGCCAAAAAGGGGGTTTTTTAACATTTTTCAAAACCTTTTTCCTGCATCTATACAGGCCTAATTGACGTGGTTGGTGCAAATTTGTTCGAAATCGATAGAATACTTTTTTCTCTATATAATAATAATAAAATCAACTTCATAAGAAATTATAATGATTGCAGTTGTAAACATAACCCCAAAGTATAATCTGCACTGAGTTTGTTGTATTACAGATGATGGGTGAAATCAGCTGTTATATGTCACTCACGAACGTACGGACGTACACTCGCTTTTGTAGGAGTTCATAATAGCAATCATTTGTATTTTATACGTTAAAACTGAATATACAATGTTATCACATCACTATTGTTAATTATTTTGAAAGTTAAATATTTTAGTTTACATAAATTTTATTTCCTGTTGCATCCCATATTTTCTTTTAGATGTGATTTTTAAGTAGATTTGTCCAAATTAATAATCCATCTCATACATTGTATACACATATACGTTGGTTTAGTTACAGACATTTGTTAAAATTTGTTTTCTAGATTCCCTACTTTTTCTAATAGCCTACATTTTATTTTTGTTTTCCACTTCTATTTTAGACTGCGTTAAAAGTTGTACTACAGTTTTATAACGTTATAATGTTTGTTTTATAACGTTATAATGTTTGTTTTATAACATAATTTAAAAAGTTTAAAAATGATTTCTAACCACCCAATTCAAAATGGCGGCCGTTCAAAATGTTTGATCTTGAATATCTTGAAAACAAACTTTATAGAAAATTTACACAAATTTCAAAAAGTTTTATTTAAATCACAACTAAATGTTGTTCTTTATGTCTAAGGATGGCCGAGACAAGGACAACAAAAATTGGGTGACCACACGTTGGAAGTGAAAACTTCTATGACCGATTTATATTTTTATCAGTATTAATATTAGAGGAGAATAAGGGTCAACAAAATACACAAGTCAATACATCGTCAAAAAATATTATATCATATTTTGAAATTGCATAATTAATTATTCAAAAAACAAATTATTCTTAACTACTAAAAATTGTAAGTAAGAATATCATAAGAATATTTTCAATTATCGAAAAATCTGCAGAACATTTTATTTAATATACAATGTGATTGGTAGTCACTGTGAAAAATTTCAAGGCGTTATTATGCATGCAAATTGCAACAAAACTACGCAAGTCGGACATTTCTAGGTCACACCCCCTTCCAGAAACAGCCATTTCTCGATTTTTTTAAATTTCTCGACATTGCCCATAAAAATCTCATTTTTTATCAACTTTTACCAAACATATTGCCACTTTTTATGACTTCTTTGGAAGGTACACAAAATTTTATATCAGAATAAGTATAGTTTGCCACAGTCAAGCCCTCTTAAAGTCTTAAAGCCTTGTGAAATCTACTTGAAAAAAAATATTTTGGAAAATTAAGAAAAATGCACTACAACTGACTTAAGAAATTTTTCTTATTCGTCATACTACAAACTGTCAAATATCACAAAAAAAATTCCCCACATCTTAAGCTTTAAAATGGTATACTAGAAGTGACCTTTCCCATTTGCCTAAGGGGCGGCAATGGGCGTTAAACATAATGTTTGACCTGTTTGTGATTAAATAATTATAATAAATACCCTATCTTCGTTTTAACATTTCCTCTCCGATGAAACTATTTCATTCCTTTATCTTATCTCAGTTATCTACTTTTTTCATATTCCTAATAAAATAACAAACATATCCATTTGTACAAAGAAATTAGTTTCATTGGATTGCTCCTGAAAGCATACCTCAGTTAAGTGAAAGCTACCATGGAATACGCATCACAAGAATATGCTGATATGCGCTTCGTGTATGGGTTTTGTTTTGATAATGCTCTTGCCGCCAGAAGGAATTATGAACGTCGCTTCCCGAATTGCCGGATTCCTTGTACAAGAGTGTATTCAAGATAGCATCAGCGGCTGGCTTGTGGACTTTGGCACCGTACACAAACAGCATAGTGAAATAGGTGCTCCATATGGGGTAGCGATGGACGAAGCATCATCATTGGAGCATCATTGATGCTGTTCACAACGATCCAGGAGTAAGTACTACAGCTGTAGTGTTACAGCTGTAGACAGTGAAGAAGAACTGAGACACCGATTAACAGTAGCTTGGTTGAGAGAAACATTCATTGTCTTTTAAAGTTACAGTTGCTGCAATAAGAAAAAGATCACAGTCATGCATAGACGTGAAGGCAGGCAGTTTGAACAAGACTTTTAAGTTAATAAAGGTACAGATTTTTCATGACTAGTACCTTTTTTCTGTGTTTTCAGTCGAAACAAATACTGCCTATGTTTTAAAACTTTTAACAAAATAAATTTGAATTACAAATAAATTAAATTGTTATTGTTTTTCTTTTTTTTTTTATTATTGAAACCTCAGTTGCCCGTAGCGATGGGCCAATAGGCCTGTGCGGCGATCTAAAGACAGCTGACGTACCCCTTCGGCATTAGTAATATGGGCCCAGTAGTGACCGCTCTTATCAGTGCCGGCAGCTGGAATCGAACCTCCGAAGGCCAGCTACCCTGGTATTATTATTGGTATTGGTATTTCATCATAAACAGGTAAATCACTATGTTTAACGCCCATTGCCGCCCCTTAGGCGAATATGAAAGGTCACTTCTAGTATACCATTTTAAAGCTTAAGATATGGGGAAGTTTTTTGTGATATTTGACAGTTTGTAGTATGAGTCATAAGAAAATTTCTTAAGTAAGTTGTAGTGCAGTTTTTCTTAATATTCCAAAATATTTTTTTCAAGTAGATTTTACAAGGCATTAAGAGGGCTTGACTGTGGCAAACTATACTTATTCATATATAGAATGTTGTGTACTTTCCAACAAAGTCATAAAAAGTAACAATATGTTGGGTAAAGGTTGAGAAAAATGAGATTTTCATAGGAAATGTCGAGAAATTTGAATAAATCGAAAAATGCCTGTTTCTGGAAGGGAGTGTGAGATAAAACTGTCCGAATTGCGTAGTTTTGTTGCAATTTGCATGCATAAAAACGCCTTGAAATTTTTCACACTGACTACCAACATCCCTGTATTTTCTCACATTATACATTACACATTTTTATTAAATTTTAAGCGTGTGCATAATCCGATTATATCAACTTATACATAATCAATTTGGAAATTGACCATATTCCATTTTGATTAATTCAAAATAGGGTAAAGTCTTCAGCTTTTGCTAAAAAATGTAATATGGTTTAAAATTTCCTAAAGTTTATAAGAAATTGTAGAAACTAATTTTTTTTTTAAATCGTTAATTATTTTAAATTGTTAATTATCTTAGAAAGTGTTAATTTTTCCAAAAAGAATATGATTTCTTTTCTGTCTATCAGATTTTAAAATGCGTAATCAAAGGTAATACATTTTCCATTTAAAAAAGTTATAGAAAAGATATAAAAAAATCTTCAAATAATAATAAATATAATTGTAACTGTCAATGTACTTACCGACTTTCTGTATTAACGAATCCAACAAAGAAAATATAACACCCTTATCTGAGTCACTTTCTATGTACCGTATATAGTAAATCACGTAGAATGAGGTAACGAAATATTTATATCAGAAATTTTAGTACTATTAAAAAATAAGAAAATAATTTTAAGTTATATTTTGGACTTATTCAAATTAACTGTAAATTCATTCAAATGATACTAAAAGCATTCAATCGGAAAAATAAAAACCGTTTAAACTCTCACCGATGTACAATATACTCGAAGTTATGATGAATAAACAGCCTATGGGCAAGTATTAATAGCAGGTGGCAGCACACAACATCTTTCCCCGATGACCGTACCAACACAATATCAAATATTTAAAGCAGAAGACCGTAAGAACATTCGACGATTCACACTATACTCACACATTAAGCTGATAAGAACTGCTGATCTACACTTTGATCTTAGCCAAGAGGCCGAAAACGTTACTATTACAAGGCACTTTGAGTAACCAGTTAAAACGTTTCTAGTCTGTAATAGCGCGAAGTTTATATAATTTGTAATTTTTTATAGCGGTCGCGGTTAGAAAGAGTACGGTTTCCGGGCGAATTGCCTTCAGGATTACGTTTGAAACGTTACTAGCTACATTTTAATACGGAAGCACGTGCTTACTTGCCTATACATACTATGTATCAACTATTCCCTCTCCACGCTCTGAATTGTGTCTACGCACAATGAAAAGTTCGTGACGAGAGATTTCAAAAACATAGTCAAACGAAAGTACCCAACGGGCCAATAGAAGTTATCACTTCAAAAACCTCAAATTGTCTACTTGTTACTTGTGTATAAAACTGTTTACCAATATACAGGGGTGCTGAAAGTCCAAAGACACCACTCTAACTCTTTAGTGAGTGGGTAGAGAAAAGCCAAATTCATAAAATGTTTATAAGGCATAAAAAATATACTTTTTAATGTATAGGGCAACCCCCCCCCCCCCAAATTAAGAATTTAGTGGGTTGCTAAAATGTTTTTAATGTAGACCCCTATCGTGTGAAACCCCATTTTAAAGGTATTGATTAAAGAAAACCAACAAACTAAACCAGAGGACTTAACCCTACTGAAAAAATTGTGGTCTTTTTTTATAAAAACTTTTAAAATGAGGGGTCACAAGATAAGTGTCTATATTAAACAAATTTGAGAACACCCAAAAATGTCAGTTTTGAATATGAGGACAAATTTGCCCCATACATAAAAAGTGCTATTTTATGCCTTATAAACGTTATATTAATTTGGCATTTACTGGGGTGTCTCCGGACATTTCAGCACCTCTGTATTTCTAAGCGCACACATTTACTTAACAAATTTCTACAACATTTTACTGACCACAAGTAAAACCGAACCAACGGAGAGGATGGGTGAATGCATTACGAATGGTAATTGATAAGCTTTTAGTTTGGCGTATTTCAGGAAGTCAATATCTTGGAATTGGAAATTGCAATGCCCAAGCATACTGACCTAAGCTTAATTCAATTATACCACTTTACGGGAGCGAATCTACATCAAAGTACTACAATTTGATTTGGCAAAGAGCCGACGTCATGTGGAATATATTATATTCTGATTAATTGGATGTGATTGCTATCAATTTACTGAATGCATTGAACTGAACATTTTCTGTGAAATGGGAGTAAGTTTCTATACGTTTACGAAAACTGTTTGCTACTTTTATTACTTTCTCACTATACTATAGTATAGAGAAAGTACAGTGATCGCAAAAAAAACGATGTTGAGAATTTTGTGGAAAATATCCGTTTTGGGACCCCCTGAGTCCAAAAAAGCGGTTTTTATAAAATCTCTTTCTATGTGTATCTCTGTCTGAATGTATGTATGTCTATATGTATGTATGTCTGTATGTATACAAAGCTAGAGGAAAACTATTCGACCGATTTCAAACAAATTTGCACCAGACATGTCATGTAGGCCTGTATAGATGTACGAAAAAGGGTATTGAACATTTTTGAAAAACAACCCCCTTTTTGGCAAAAAAACCCAAAAAATCATTTATAATTTTTTTATAAAAAAATGTTTGTAACGATTTTGATAAAATTTGGCTTATTTGTAGCGTTTAATGTACCCTAAAATATGAAAAAAAACTGCATCTTTCTAAAAATTCTCGTTTAGCTAATATTAATAATAATAACTGATGTTTGAGGTTTTTTTGGCCATAAAGGGGGTTGTTTTTCAAAACCTTTTTTCGTGCATCTAAACAGGCCTAATTGACGTGTTTGGTTCAAATTTGTTCGAAATAGTTTTTTGTCTAGATAATAATAATAATATTTTATTAGTTAATATCCTACTTTGATAAATCACCTCTCCTACCCCGCCTACAATTATGAAGTCACCAGTGAATCTGTTTAGTAATTTAAATAGGTTTGTGAGAAAGTACAGTATATGCCAGTTCCTGGTACCGTTTATTTTTATAGTTAAAGCTTAGAATGTTACTAGAGGATAAATTGTTTCTTGGAACGAAGTTCCTTAAGGGTCATCTATACCTTGCGTAAAACAGCAAAAATATGCACTTCGTGTTTCGGACGCCGTTTTTCAACCTAAAAAGTTGTGAAACATCTTAAAGTGTTCTTAAAGGCTTTGTGCTTTTGTCTTATATCTCATAATTGAAAGAATTCGATGGCAACTCATTTTAATCAACAGTTTAACTGAGTAAAAATTGATTATTTTAACGCATTTTTGGGAGTTTTAAGCAATAATTACCATATTTTAAGCTAACACGTAAAAAATATAAAGCCTTCATTAAAACTTAAAGTAGTTTCCCAGATTATTAATTTATAAATAGAATCCGAAACACGTTATTACGAATGCATGTTTCAACGATTTTGCGGCTTCAGTCAGACCTTTTGTATTGAAATCATACTGTACACTCTGGAGTTTTCTTCAAGGTATAGAAGAGCCTTAACGCGGGTTAAAAGAAGTGTTATTAGTTGGTTGCTATGGCAATGAAAAATATAAAATACGAGTAAAAAAAATAAAACGTTACAAAGTTGGTTGCTATGGCAATAAACATTTGTGTTTAGGTTCATCAATTTAAATTAAGAGACGATCGGTTCCGTCCGGCGTAGTTCAGATATTATCGTCAAGCGCTGAAATTTTAGGTTAGGCCTAGAAAGTAATTTTAATTCTAGGTCTAGTCTAAAATTATTGTATGTATGTTGCCGTTAGGACAGGTAAATTGGTTAGCCCAGACTGACGAACCAACATTTTATGTCAATTGAATGCATTTACAATGAATGGTCATTCAACTGTGTTTACCATCTTAGCTTTGATGTTACAATTAATTCTACACCTTTATTATAATAATATCAAACGGATGGAAACAGTAAATATTTGTATAAAAAACAGTATAATAATAAACAGCAATTGAAAGATTAAAATCATGTGTGTATGTTGAAGTTAATTCTGGTAAAAGGATTGAAGAAAAGGCTTGATGAACTTCGTCCCACGACCGCAAACATTCACTTTTTTTTCATTTCTTTATTACTGTTAAGGTATTTGTATAATAATCTAATACAATACAGAATGGAGGTCAGCTTGTAAATTCAGGGAATACTCTAGAGAGAAATATGTTCGCTTTGTTATTAATTGGACCTAGTAGTGCCTGTTTAGACCACGTCAAAAAAGTGTTTTAATCATTAAAAATACGAATAAGTTTAGAGCTCTTCAATTTATTAACACTTATATTATACTTTTTTTAACAATTTTTAAGAAAATTTTATGATAAATCATAAAAAAATAGTCCTAAAATTTATAATAACGAATATTACAGAGTAATTTACAACATTAAAAACATTAGCTTGATAGCTCAATAGATTTACTAAAAACCTGTACCTATCAGAAAACTGTGGTTAGGAAAAAAAAACTTCAACAAGTCCTGTAGATCACATTAAAACTTCCAGCGCTGTTGTACTGCTTATAGTTTCCAGTTCCTCTTTGTTGGCATCAAAAATTCTTTGAATACTTCCCCTCGCATTAGAATGCCGAAGTATTGCAATCGTGCAGTAATTTTGTGTGTGTCTGTTTTCCTGTATACACGATTAGAGCACTCGCAGACGTCGTAGAAAACTTCTGGTGGTACCAAAATCTTCGTAATTTCATTGCGGAGAGTTGAAAAGTTTTTGAGCTTTCCAGCGTGAGTCAATATTTTGAAAATACAGTGTGGGGTATCGTTTTATATGTCTGGGGCACCCGATTTTGACAGGTAAAAAGTCGTAGTGCGTCGGGGTCACGTTTTTCGGTCGCAATTTTGAAAATTCAGTGTGGGGTATCATATAAAGTCACCTTGTGACACGCGTGATGGACTAAAGTGCGCACATAAGGTACCTTAGCAAGAAATGTTGACATTGAAGTATACTTTGGGTTATGTGTTACGGGTTATGTTCTTGTGTTTGTGTTTTGATATATTATAATTTGACGACCTCCAACGGAGCGATTTGACTGATGATGGGAACACGGCCCCGAAACATGTCTTAAAAAAGAAAATTTAAGAAGTCTCAAGACGGGTAAAACTAGGTAATTATATTAATTTATAATTGTAATCAATCCCCAAATGGCTTCTCTAAACCTTGCACTTTACCAAGCACAGTTGAATGTAATGATATCATCTTACAGTTCTATTTTCATTGTTTGATACCAACAAAGCTGTTTTTATTGATTCTGGTACGGATTATGTTGTTAAAGAACTCATTTGGGTTTCGGTTTTATAATTGCAGGCATTTTAAAATTCAAATATTATAGTCTGAAAAATCCTGAAATTTGTTTTATATCTAATATAATGGCCTTAAGCACTGCATTTTGATGAGTTCATTTCTCACCTGAAATTAGGTACCATTAATTCCTCTCTAGCTTTGTATACAGCTAATTAATAATATTTATTAGTTACTCTCCTACTTTAATGCATCTTTTCTCCTACTTTAATACAACTATGAAGTCACAGTGAATCTGTTTAATAATTTAAATATGTTTGTGAGAAAGTATGTGCCAGTTTCTGGTACCGTTTATTTATCACAGAATGCACAGTATATGATAGAAAACCATACATTATCATCTGAATATATTCACAAAGAGAATCGTCAGTGCTTAATTACATTTCATCATAGAGCGTGATGACAAGCACTTCCTAAACGGATACCCCGATGTGACCATTCCTTTTGGTTCACCGCTAACAGATATAACCTGAGGAAAATGGGCCTAGACACCATATTTCAGGCATGGGACCTACGCATTGTGTCTCCGTCGATTTCGTGATTACTTAGATTTTGTGTACAAAATCTTTTATATGCTGAAGTTTTATGTGCTATACACTTGTATAACGGTCACGCTTTACAAATATCGCTTTAACCCCGTTAACAACTCGACTCACTATATTGGCAAGATTTCGATTTATTTCCAAACTCACATTTTCATCCTTACTGTTTTGCGTAATACTCACAGGCACGTGGAAGGGTTTTGAATAATAATACGAGGGCTACAATTTTAAGTCGTTAAATATTATGTTGCTTTCCTTTTTAGCGAATTTCCATATGAAAAATGAGCTATTGCAGTGGCCCTTATGGTAAGACCCAAGGTCGGGAGTAGCAAATGAGTATCGATCATGGTCCTCAGAACACGTTATGGGTGTCATTAAAAATCATGTATATATAATATGTATATATTTGTCTTTGCACTCTAGCGGCCGCATCTTAAATTCGATTTGGTTCACATTTGGTACACATGTTGGTTGTATACGTCGCTCGGACGAGTTCGTTAGCCAAAAAAATCCAACAACCGGAAGCACGTGTTTTGACCAGAAGTAATTATTTTTGCTACGAGAATAAATGTTTTTTAGAGATTTTCTACAAATTTAAATGCATGGTGTTATTCTGCACATTTTGATTTTTTACGCGACCTTATAGCTCGCTTGGTTCCCCCAAAATCGATCAAAACTTGAAATACCATAAAAGTACCCGGTTCAAAAAATGTGGTGGATTTTACTGTGGGGTTGGCGTGCGAAGCACACAATGCTTTGTGTGTTGAAGATACTCTCAACACGGTGGTTGGCGTGCGAAGCACGCAATGTATTGTGTATTAAAAATACTCCCAATATGTGAAATGGCATGCGAAGCATTTTGCAGCTTTTCAGCACCGTCGTGAATAGATCTATTTCCTGAATGTTTGGTTGAAACCCTAAAACAAAGGCGTATAAACTTAATCTTTCGGTTCAGCTGCGTGGTCGAATTATTTCAATGTTAAAGGTGGACGAAGAAAACCTTATTTAACTAGTGCGCAACTATCCTGCTCTGTTTTATCTGTCCAACCCCGAGTACGTGAATACGGATTTTAGCCCGTTCAACTTTTGGAAACACGTTTTTTGACCGAAAGTAACTATTTTTTCTAGATTTTTTCTACGAGAATGAATGTGTTTTTGAGGTTTTTCTACAAATATAAATGTAGGATGTTATTCCGCACATTCTGTTTATTTACACGAACTTATAGCTCGCTTGGTTCCCCCAAAATCGAGCAAAACGTAAAATACCACAGAAGTACCCGGTAAAGCCATGTGGTGGATTCTACCGTGGGGTTGGCGTGCGAAGCACGCAATACTTTGTGTATTGAAGATACTCCCAATACGGGGATTGGCGTGCGAACCATTTTGCAGCTATTCAGCACCGTCGTGAATTGTTTCCCAAATTGTTGGTTGCAACCCTAAAACATAGGCCTACAAACTTAATTTTGGAAATTTGTTCAACTCACGTCAGCGGTTCAGCTGCGTGGTCGAATTATTTTGTATCACAGACTGCACAGTCCTTCTACTTGGTACGATAGAAGGTAATACATTATCATTCCAGTATTTCACAAAGCAAATCATCAGTGCGTAACTGCGTCGCATCATAGAACGTAATGATAAGCACTTCCTAAACGGATACACTGATGTGACCATTCCTTTTGGTTCACCGCTAACAGACATAACCACTGATTCTCGTATCCTGAGAAGCCGTAGATATTCTTCGCAGGAAATGAATAGAAGCGATTCTGGCTTCTGCTCCAGGCTTAGCTTAGAAGGAAAATGTATCGAAGAATTGTTTCTCTGGGTCCCCTTATTTAATCCTCAGCTACGGCTAAGCCAATCTATTTTTACCGTATTCTTTACGAAGATTTAATGTTTTATTTAATACTAGCGAGCTGCTCTATCAGCTAACTTCGCTCAACAACCTCTCGTTGACTCACGGCGTAGCAAATATTAACAGATTATTGTATACTACGATATTTTTACGATAATGGCAATTTATTAGGACATAGGCACTTGTTATTGTGTGGTGGGGGTATCATGACCTGGATATTGACGCATGCGCAGTAGGCCCAGATTATTTTGTAAATACATATGTAAACTCCATACGTAGCAGTACTTTAAATAGTTTCAAAGTGGATATCAAATATTGCAAATCTTCTATCTATATGGCTATATATTAAAGCGAAATACAACTGACTGACTCATCACAGTATCTCAAAAACCATATCACCTAGGACCGTGAAATTTGATACAAATATTGCTCATAGGGGGTAGAGGGGCACTAAGAAAGGATTTTAAAATATATGGCCTTTAAGGGTTGAAACCACCTCTAAAACCATAAATACTGTTTGTTATATATCTCACAAGTCATACTGCCTAGGAACGTGAAATTTGGTACAAATATTTCTCATAGGCCCTAGAGGCTCACTAAAAAAGGATTTTAAAAGATATGGCCTTTAAGGGTTGGAACCACCCCTAAAACCATAAACACTGTTTGTTATATATCTCAAAAGTCCTACCGCCTATAAACGTGAAATTTGTTACAAATATTGCTCATAGGCGTTAGAGGGGCAGTAAGAAAGGGTTTTAAAATATTTGTCCTTTAAGGGTTGAAACCATCCTTAAAACCATAAATACTGTTTTTTATATATCTGAAAAACACTACCACTTAGGAACGTGACATTTGGTACACATATTGCTCATAGGCATTAGAAGCACAATAAGAAAGGATTTTAAAATATTTAGCCTTTAAGGGTTGAAACAACCCCTATTACAATAAATATTATTTGTTATATATCTCAAAAACCATACCACTTAGGAACGTGAAATTTGGTACACATATTACTCATAGAGACGCCCTAAGAAAACATTTGGCTTTAAGGGTTGAAACAACCCCTAAAACCTTAAATATTGTTTGTTATATTTTCCTTAAAGTGAGAAATCTGAAATTTTGTGCATTTATTTCGTACAATATACATATAACAAATAAACAAGTTTTAAATTTTATCACGTTCTGCTATGGGATGAAAATGTAGCAACAACCCATAAAACGGTTAATATTAATTGAATACCGCCTAGGAACGTGAAATTTGGTACACATATTTCTTATAGGCGCTGGAGGCCCACTAAGATAGGATTTTAAAATTTTTGGCATTTTAGGGTTGAAACAACCCCTAAAACTATACATATTATTTGTTTACTTTCCTTAAAGCTGAAATTGTGTACATTTATTTCTTAAAAACACATATAAAAAGTAAACCAGTTTTACATTTTGTTTCGTGCTGATAAGGGGTGAAAATGTGATAACACCCCTAAAAACAATAAATGTTAATTGATAGCCCTTTTTTAAAGATAGATAACTGAAATTTGAAACTCGTTAATTTTAAGAAAATATTTAAAGACATAAAGCTGATCAAAACTATCCCGATCTATGGATTAGCATAATGAAGACATATCTGGGCGATCTGCAACGTCCAGCTATGTCTGTGATTTACCCGTGTTTTGATTTAGCGGATAGTCAAAAGAAGACACTCTTCACTCTGAATTCTTTGTTTTTTAAATTTTGATTTAATTTATTCAGTCCACATGACGTGACGAAGACGATTGAAGTTCCAGCAGTGAAAAATAAATACCAAACTAAATCAAAATGCATGTAATAATTCACTTTCGTGAAATAAAAGATGAAAGAAAGTTAAAAAATATTACAATTATCTAACTTAGTAAAAAAAACGTTTCCAAATTGAAGAAATTATTTTCGTGTTTTTGACTTTTAGGTTTAGGTTTTTAAAGTGTAGACCTGAGCCTTGCTGGTCATTTTAACCTTTATTATAACTGCTGTTCATAATACGAAATAATTTGATTTGAACATTTAACATTATTTACCATCTTATTTTTGGGGTTATTAGATGTTCAATGAGAACTGTAGTGAATTTAAACAATTATAAACACAAGTTCTAAACACAAGCCCCAACCACAAGTTCAATGAATAAAACTACACAAATAAACTGAAACACATTTATTAATGTAGTTATTCTAGTTCCCTGATGTACATTTCAGCAACCAAATTAAAACCATCGGAGGGTTCTAAATCTTGTTAAAATACTGTATTTTAGAACCCTCCGATGGTGGTAACTTGGTTACCAAAATGTACATCAGGGAACTAGAATAACTATATCAATAAATGTGTTTCAATTTATTTGTGTAGTTTTATTCACCGAACTTGTGGTTGGAGCTTCGGTGTTTCTAATTTGGGGTTATTATCAATTCAACATCTTTATTATAAAGAAAACATTACATGTTTATTTGTATAGAAGGTTGAAAAGGGGTTGGCGTGCGACACACACAGGGGTTTCCCATGGTCATTTTATATAAATGAAAATATATTTATACTTTACGACGCGATGGTGTACACCATCCAGCATAAATCCGTGTAGCGCTATAAATTATGTGTTGTGTACTTTTTGTTATTAATGTGTTTGTGTTTTTGTGAATGTATGATGACCTGAAGAGTGATTAATGAATATTTTTTGAAAATGAGATCACGGTCTCGAAACGCGTCGTAAGTAGGACAACACAACGAAGTCACACAACCAGGTAAATTACAGTAATTTTAAGTAATTATTACATAATATATTATGTTTCATAAACTGAAAATTATAAAATTTAACAGTCATGTTTCCTTTCATTTGAAGTTAAAAGGAGTAATAATGAATTAACAATCTTACTTATTTGTCATAAAAATATAATATACCTTCCAACCTACAATATAAAAAATAAACAAAACTTATACTAACTTTAAGTCTCTATCACAGTATTTTTCCAGTTAATAAACATATATACGGTATTACCACTACATAAGTTTTGTAAAAAGATAAAACAGTTTACATTTTATTGGTACCTATTAGTGCAGCTGAGCGTGACCATCCTATACTTCCAAAGAATGAAAAAACTTGTCAGTTTTACTTACATTTATATACATAGTGTTGAAAAAGTCCCGGACCCCTCAATAATTCTAAAACGAATAAAGATACAAATTTGAATTTGAATCATGGACACAGATGACAATATTTGACATTTCAGAGTGGTTAAAAAAATGATCCGCCATCTTGGATCCGCCATTGGAATGAAATTTTTATTTTTTTTAATGGGAAGGTGGTCATGTGGTACATCATTTCGATGTAGAATTTCAATAGAAGATCAGCGGTGAAACTTGCATATCCATATCTTTAACCAATTAAAAATGGCGACCAAAAAACTAGAAAATTGTGTTTTCTCATTTTGCCCCATTTCGCTGTAATATTTTTTTACACTAATTATTATTCTTTTTGAATTTAGAATTAAATAAGCTTTCAAACTATATGCCCACAACGATTTATGGGAGTATTTAAAGATTTTGAGTTATAGCCATTTTGATTTTTTTCAAAATTGATTTCGAGTGGTTCAACCAAACACAGTTGTGTGGCATATAGTTTGGAAGCTTATTTAATTCTGAATCCAAAAAGAACAATAATTAGTACTAAAAAAATAGTAGAGCAAAATGGGGCAAAATCGGAAAGCACGATTTCGTTGTTTTTTGGCCGCCATTTTTAATCGGTTAAATATATGGATGTGCAAATTTCACCGTTGGTTTTCCCTGGAAATTCTACGTCGAAATGATGTCACATGACCACCTTCATATTTAAAAAAAACAAAATTACATTAAAAATGGCGGATACGTTTTTTGAAATCTCAATAAAATAGTATTTTTACATAGAGTAGGTTCCTCAATCACATCTACCTTCATATTTTTCTTATATACGAAATGTTAAACCGTTTCCAGACTTAATTGTCACCCTGTATATGTTTATAATAAACAGTCCACTGATTGTGACAAAAAAATAGTTACAATATAAAACCAATATAAAAAAAACTAAGGAGAAAATCATAAATGAAAAAGGTGAATTAACATATCGAACATTCAGCCATCTTTCTAAGCTGATAGATATAACTGCAACGCCATATTAATAACTTTTTTTAGGTAAGTAAGAAGTACTACCAACTTAAAAATATGTTTACAAACTGAAAACATCTTGTGACCGGAGACTGTAGGTTTGTTTAAGTTCAGGTATTTTAGGTTGTAACCTACAAAATAATGTTATCTATATAAACAAAATTAAAATAACTTAACCCTAGATTAATTATGTGTCGTCAAAATGACGATGCACCATCTGCAAAATCTCAGTATCTGACAAAAAAGGTGCGTGTTCTCAACCCCCATCCCAGTAACTTCCCCACTCCACCCCAGACGTCCGTTGCACAGTTTCGCTGTTACAAGTAGCAGGAATCCTTGTTTTTTTTTTTAGCTCGCGTAGTCAGTTTGACGATACATAAGTGACAGTGTATACCGAACCGATAGAGAAAAAAAAACTTTTTAATTTTATTAAGAAAATGTGATACGACACATGTATTTACCATAAGTACGGTATGTGTTTAAAACAAATTTTAATACGATTTACAATTTTTTTCAAAACTCTTGTTTTTTATTTTTAAATAAAAAGTTGTCTGCTTTTTTATTATTATTTTTGTTAATTGAATACTTTGTTGTATAACTCTTTTAAAAAAGAAAATATAGCCCTAAAACATGATAGGATACAATTACAATTTAAAAAAAATAATTACATAATTATTTTAGTAAACAGTAAAAAAATAAATATTTGTTAGTAGTCAAATTTACGATAAATAAGTAATCCCGTAACAAAATTTTTACATAAATAATCTAGGGTTAAATACGAATATGACATTTTTTTAATCC